>AP028428.1:11400205-11746180 GCA_036509395.1 Antheraea yamamai | reverse complement strand
AGAGCCAGCAATGTTGGAAGAACGAGAATTTTAGAAAAACTGGTTCTTTAAAATGAAGATATATTATGCCATTCCAAACAGAATTCAGAATACCTGGTAGCCGGTTAACGTTGTGTTTTTTAATGCGCATCACACATTTAAAGGTTAAAATTTTGGGTTATAAATAATTTAAGGAACATTTTTTTTCAGTAACTTTTAAACGCTATTAAAAACATGAATTTATCACTGCCAGACAATTTTGTTATTGACAATAATGTGCCCGATGATATTCTTTATAAATAAAATAATTCATTTCAAACCATTTTATTTTTTCCATTGCAAAGAACATATTTCATTTTATTAACCATTATGATATTGAGATTTCACCGTAAACACCGTAAACGAAAAACAACGATAAACGTAGACATATGACTCGAGACTGACGTCATCTTGAATACATGCGTCTATAATAGGCGCTTCCACAATTATCGCTATCTTTATCATACATAAAATGGGGTAAACATATCAATGCAGTTGCAGTATCTAGCTCTAAGTTTCTAAACGTTTTCAAAGCATTAGCCGGTTTTAATTGGGGTGTTCATCCATAACATTTAGTTCGTTTATACTTCAATATTACACGCAGTCGTATTGACTATGCCAGCTTTCTTTATGATAGTAGTGCTCAGGTTAATCTCTATAAACTTGAAAAAGTCCAAAACCAGGCCATGAGAATTATCGGGGGTTTCATTAAAAGTACTCCAATCCATGTTATGGAAAGCGAATTGAGCATATGTCCGTTACATCTTAGGAGACAATATTAAGCTGGCAAAATTCTATTAACATTTAAGTCATTCGAAAAGAACGAACTAACTAATGTATCAGAAGAACTATCCACCTCTTTCCAATGACTATTGGCGTAAAAGAAAAAGACCACAATTTTTTCTGAATATAAAAATACTCCAAGTCAAACAAGTATAAAACATGAAATGTTCACTTTACACACCTGGGTCGATAACATTTATTTGCACAATATAATTAAAATAAATGTAGATGGTATTTGGAAGCCGAAGCGTCAATATGATGTTGTTAAAATAAAAGATATTTGTCTTCAATATATAAATAAACATTATCAAAATTTTGTTAAAATATACACTGACGGACCTAAAGCTGGTAATTATTTAGGAGCCGTATTTTTTGAGTCAAATTCCAAAACTTTTATGAAATTTCAAATTGATGAAAATATTTCAATTATGCACACTAAATTAATAGCAATTGCAGAGGCCTTATCATTTGCACAATCAACTTAGTCGATTAAGATTGTTATTTTATCCGATTCAAAAAGTGTTCTTCAACACGTAGCGCGATGTACCTTGACTTTTCGAGGAATACCGATAGCCTACAAACACTATTTTGAAGCAATTACTAGATTTCAAAGTAAAGAACAAAGTAATTGTTTTACAATGGATCCCTTCTCATATAGGTATAACTGGGAATGAAAGAGTTGATCTTTTAGCTAGAGAAGGGTCCTCCGAGTGCTATTATTAATATTTTACCAACTTATTTGGATGTATGCTCAGTATTTAAAAATAGCTGTTACTCGCATTGGAAGGCATACTTTGATGAGCGTTCTAAAACAAAAGGAATATGGTACAGAACGATTCAGCCACATCCCTTAAGGTCACCATGGATTGATGACAGTACGATTTGCCGTCGGGAAGCAATCACAGTAATGAGATTACACTCAGAACACATCCCATGTAAAAATGTTTGCCTACCTGATGCGTAAAGTACCATCAACACTCTGCCAGAGTTGTGAGCTCATCGATGACGTGCACCACATCCTGGCAGAATGTGTTCGAAGAGAAGATATTAAATCTCGGCTTAATGCTTCTGGTTCGTTCCACACTGGTTTGTACAATTCGTTATTGTCTGACCCCACTTCGAAAGATGCTAAAGAATTGTACAAAATTAATATAAGCTATTGTTAAGTTTATTGTCATTCTTATTGTTATATAGTTGTATGTCACTTAGGCGATATAGCCGAGAAGGCGACTAAGCCTTCATTAAAAAATAAATAATAATAATATTAAAATTACAGCTATCTTAACATGGTTTGGACATACTTTAATTTATTTACAAAAAAAATAGCATCGGGCACATTATTGTTAATAACAAAAATGTCTGGCAATGATAATTTCATGTTTTAGTAGCGTTTCAAAGTTAGTAAAAAACAAAACATTCAAAAATTATATAAAAATCAATATTTTTGCCTGTAAAGGTGCGATATGCACTAATAAACGCAACGTTTACCGGCAGCCAGGTGCAGTCTGTTCGGAAGAACATAAAGATATATAAAAACTGGCTTATTTTCTTTTTCGAAACCGTTGCTAGCTCTTAGACAAATAGTTACAGGCAAGTGACATTTGACGCGTCGTGCTCATATCTTTTTAATATTTATATTTTTCTTCAATACAATGGAGTGTGAAAAAGTTTTAATACAAGTTGAAAATAGTTATGATATTATGCAGTGTTTCATTCATCATTATTTTATTTTATGAATACATTTTATCGTTTAATTTATAATTTAACTCTATCAACTTGATATTTTATAATGTAAACTCTACTGACTGTATAGTAAACGTCTACAAAAAAGGGAAAAGAACTTCGTTAGAAACTGGGGGATCCATAGACCTTTAAAGCTTTTTTTTCACATTACCACCAATATATGTTGGTTGCTACGAACGGGTTGTAGGCTTATTTTAAAAGATTTCTCACATACCATCTGGGTATATGTTTGATTGACTCCCTTGATAGTTTGGATTCACAATTGGAAACCGATGGTGTGACTGCAATAAGGTTTTAGTTATATTACATTTTTTCGCGTTTAAAAATACAATTGGCACCAGTGATCACCGATTTGGTGCAGACGAAGTTGCACGGGTCAGCTAGTAATAGAATAAAATTCCTATTAAGCTCAATCTTGTCAAAAATACTAGAAATAAAACTTGATGTGGAATTTTTCGTAGACGGTACTTATTATTTGGAGTCAATTAACCTTTTGCCGTTTTAATATCTAACGAGCAGACGAGAATCAGTTAGTTTTTTATAAAAAAATAAATGGTATTATCCTAAAAGAAGAGAGACATCATAATCTTTGTCTAATATTAAATGACGATATTCTTTATATAACAAGCTTCTCTGATCCTTAGAATTTAGTTCAGTTAAGAGAAAGGGAAGAACGGTTTAAAGAATGGTAATATATTACTGCGAAATGATTTTTGTTTGTGTATTACGATTAAAATAGACTGTAACCGTTGAAATGAAAAATCTCAAAGCGCTGAACAATCTACAAAGAATTTATATAAATTACTTTGGGGTAAGTACTTTTAAATTCAATCTGAGACATCAACTAAGGATCACAATAAAATTATACCTTATAAAAGATTCCTCCTCATTTATTTTTCCGGCGAACGAATTATTACTTGTGAAGCAAATTAATTTCTTAGTATTATACTTAATTCAAAATCTGAATAAATTTGAACGAAGATTTCATATAAAAACCAGACGGGATTGAGAGCCCGCGGCTAACGCCAAATTACGTCTTTATTTACAAGAAGCTAAACATTTTTTTCTCACTGAGATGTAGAATTATTATATAAATATTTTTAAAAGTACTAAAGACGGACTCTATTTAAGATGATTGTTAAATATCAATAAATATTATGCGTTCCGTAGCAGTTTATTCCTTTTATATCTTTTAGTTGTATAATATTTACTTTGTAATATTTGAAAAGTTTACAAGACTAATATTTACTAATCTAACTAATATTATAGATGCGTAAATGTAAGTTTGTTCGTTTATTCATTACGCTTTTAATCCTTAACTACTTAACCAACGATCAAGAAATTTTGCATACAAGTTTTCAGGGTACAGAAAGTACATTGGTGTTTATCAAGAAAAAAATGATTTTTTAAGAGAAATAAATCAAATCTACATTAAAACGAGCGATACCGAGAGTTTCTTATAAAAGGGTTAGCTGAAATTTTAGGAGTGTATGAATTACTGTGAAAATATTTGGTTTCGCTCAGTATGTTATAAAAGCGAGGACAATAATATAATCGAGTAATTAAACAACTAAAATAATGCATGAACAATATTTATTTAAAACAAGTTTCTCCCAGTCGTCAGTCATTTATTCGGCATCAAAATAAGAAATACAACTGTAAAAAATATACGATTTTGTACATTACTTTTTTTCAATACACAAGTTGTTTTATTTAACAACTGATATTTTTTTAATATATAACGTTTTAAACAAAGCCTAAAAAGCTTAAAATAATTTAAATATAGAATAAGGGGATCCATGTAATGAATATGCTTACATGTTTACTCGCTTCACCTCAACGCTAAAACACTTCGTTATATAGTTTCTAGCATAATTCTTTACCTAATTTTATAACTAACATATACACAAATGATGAAGAAGCGAGTTAAAAAAGATAAGTTAATAAAACATATTTTGTATTCTGAAAAAATCGGTAGGAATAAATTTTAAGGTTTAAACCTACCTACCAAATAATTAATAATGTTACCGAGTAAAATAAATAAAAAGTAAAATTTGCGTTGTAATAACGATGTAATAATGTATTGACAGATTGTTTATTGATAAGATAAAGGTATGCTGTGATAAATTACCGCATTAGGGATGAAAATTATAGCTCTTTTGATATAATTGTATAGCAGTTATATTTAATCCTACTATTTCTGCTTCTTCAACGTAACAAACTTGCTATTTTTAAGATTATTATTATAATGTTGCTACATACTACAAATAAATGTTCTCGGGAATGTTTTTTTTTATCTCTTCTACCTGTTAGGTTTCATAATATTGTGTATATTTAATCTAGCAGACATAAAAGTTAATTATTTCATATACCAAATTATTTTTAAAAGAGATGAAAATTAGAAGTTACAAAAAATCATAATTATCACATGACAAATTATTATTCATTTGCATAAAAATAGCAGTGGCGTATGAAATGTACCCTGCGTACACTGCAAATAAATTTTCTTTACCACCAACAAATTTTTAACTTATAATACATTTTTGCAAGGGCATAAAGTGCAAGGGCAAAAAGAGCATGAAGTTGTATAAAACTTCATTAATTAGACATTTTTATACAATTAGTTGCGTTTTATGTTATCTACTTACGTCTGGATCCTTTTCATAAAAACATTTGTGTACTTCGAATGATCGTTGACATTTATCCTTATCTGGTGTATCTAAAAACACATAATTTTTGCTTTATTTACAACTAGCTGACCTGTGCCCACTTCATTGGGCGGTAATAGGCATTATCAAGCTATGACTTGTTTCTAGACCTTAATCATATATCTATCATCGTTAAGGTAGCGTTCGTAAGAAACGTTTTCGTTCGACCGTTTTTTCTCCGACTCCCCATATATTACCCCCAACAACCTGACAAACTTTACCTCTGTATAATATTAGTATAGATAATTTTATCGTAAAGAGTGAAAAAATAATATATACAAATAAATATCGACAAAATATGGCTTTATAAACATATATGCATTCAAATAAAATCGATGACGAAAGCAGTAAATAGGTTTTATATAACATAAAACAGAATACGAAACCTTCCGTCCTAATTTACTAAATACTCCAACCTTTAGTGTATATAACTAACCTTAAATCGGACACTAGTCTTGACTCAGACAATTTTATAACAGGTTGCTACTCCTGCGTACCGAGATGAAAAACTACGTATAGCATTTAACGTTACCAACCACACTATTCGGACTCGAAATCCACCAGTGCGAGTACTGCCTGGCCCCTAGCGGTTGTGCACTCATATTGGATCCTTGCATAGATCTACCATACTTAAAGTTTATAAAATGTTAATATTGTATGCAAAAACTCTTACCTAAATGTTTACAAGCGAATATCATTCGAGACGTCCTCTCATTATAATCTTCAGGAATCAAACTCACCAACATATCGTAATCTACAACACCATCTTCGTCAGCCTTAAAAAATATTATAAAAATACATGGTTTGAATTTGGAATGAAATAAAATATCTCCCTATTTTTATTACACCGGTAAGTTTTGTAACGTACTTGAGACTTCAAAATGATCTTCAATCTATCTATCTATACATATAATAAGAATGTACATCTAACGTGTCTGTACTTTTTCGATTTTCGTGTAAAAAATTGTTACAGGTGTCTAGGAATAAGTAATAAAATACATTTCAATCATTTTTACAAATGTCTGTCTGTTTATATGAACACGCATCACTGGTAAAGTACTGGGTTCACGATAAAACCTCACCAAGAAAATCATAAAGCATATCCTCGAGAATGATTTAGTCTTTTTTCATTAAAATCGGTCCACTTTATTAAAAGTTATTATAATTTTAATGACGACGCCACTTAAGTACGAGAGAAAAATATATATAATTAAATGGACTTAATATATTCAGAACATTTTATTAGTCATTATTTATTTACATTAGGTTCCACGCGGACGGAGTCGCGGGTACAGCTAGTTATGAATATTTTAGTTTAAAAAAAATGATTAAAATTAATCACATTGTTAGCGATTATTTTCAACATACTATATATACCATGTACTTTCAAAAATTATTTGTCAAAATTATAATTTTCAATCCTAAAACAATTCTGTGTTTTTATACGCTATGCAAAGAAAAATCATCTACTGTCTAGTTTCTGAGAGGAATAATGTAAACATTGAATAATAAAGGCCACCTATCTCCGTCAGCTCTTTGTATTTCGCTGCTAGCTCAAAAATCCTTTGCAATCCGAAAACATCAGAAACATGATTAAGTATACATCAACTTTCTGTTTATGATTGTTTTTTGTTAGATATGCTAAGCTATTAAAGATAAACATATAAAACCTAAAAAGTAACAAGATTAATCTCGTCTAAGTCCTAACTCTAACGAATTACGACAATTATTATGTCCATTTTTAAAAAACAATCTCAATGTATCATGCGAATTTTTATAATTTTTAAATAATTAATTTTTATTAATTTTATTTATCATGCCTTACTCGTAAATAATTTGCTTACATCTTTTTTTTATATCATAGGAGGCAAACGAAAAGGTGGGTCTGAACATCAATCACTACCGTTCATATACACTAGCAATACCAGGTGAGGGGCGAGGAGGGGAGGGGAAGGGGAGAGGTGGGCTTCCGGTGCTCTCACTGACCGAACGAAACGCAACAACGCAAGCACTATTACTTCAAGTGTGCGTTTCTGTGGGTCGAGTGGTACTACCCCGGGCGAGCCGACCCATTCATGCTGAAACCAGTAATAGCTTCAGCGTGGCTCTACCACCTACAAGCAACATCTTTTATTTGCTTGCATGAGTATGAATAAAATCAAAACGATTGTATTTGAAAACAGTAGTAGACATCATTCGTCTAAACCACGGGATTGCTTTATACTGTATAGTAGCTTTTGCTCACGGCCTCGTCCGCTTTAATATAGTTGGCCTATTGTTCGATAACAGGACTGTTTCAATAGGAAAGGTACCTTATATCTTTTTCTGTACTTTTGACAACGTTTACACAAACACTTTTGACAATTGGTTCAATAGTTAAAGCGTGATAAAATAACAAACACATTCATATTCGCATTTATAATAATTAGTAAGGATTATGTATTTTTTATGCATGTTGTTTGCTCTTAGGAAAAACACAGAGACTTCCAACATACACATATTGCTCGTAATGACTTATGTATTTAACGCATCACACACTAATCACATTATGCATACAATGCAATGTAACTCAAAAATGTTGCGCACAGTCGTTGTTATTGTTACTAACCATTTCATAAACAGTCTAAATATTAGGGGTATAACAGAACGAAGAAAGAAAACAAGTCAAACTAATTTAGAGAACTAATGTAAACATAGATATAAATTGGACGAAAAGGATTTGAATTAATAATAAATTAAACGTCTGTTTATATATAATTTAGTGTACCGACAAGGGTGAAGAGAGAAACAAACAAAACGTGTATAACTCACAATGCTCGCTTCCTCCAGAAGGCAAAACATATAGCACTTCAATTTCGCATCCTCCTTAAATATGCCGTTTTCACAATTCGTTATATCCTCTGGGGACAAGTGAGAATAAAGACTTTTAATGTACATAACATATATTCAGGCTTTGTATGTCAAAACGAACGTAAATAGCAGACAATAAAAACATAATATATATTATATTAAGGTATCTTTGATGTTAGTTGGAAATAAATGGACTACCAATTTAACTTATAGATAACTCCATATTTAATTTATGCTGATCTTTCCTACCTTGTCCGCGAAATTTCGTATACCACAAATAAAATGGTTACAGTATAAAAACTCTAAAATAAAGACGTGTTGATACAATATGAGAACGGCGGAATGGCGATGCTTTGTCTGCAGATTCAAACTTCGATATGTGCCAACGAATTTTAATTGGCGATGGTGAATAAAAACTCTGTGATGAAACCCGCACCCAAGAAATGTTTTTGTACTGCCACCGTATCGAAGAAAATATAGAAGTCTGGGTTTCTCGGCGTTTGAAACTGCCAATACGTTGTGGTTTGGTGTAGTAATTATGGTCATGTAGTCCCTCGGGAAGAGACCTTTTAGTTCAGTCACAGGATACATACAAGCGAGTGTTACTATATTAGAATCACCTTAAACAAAACCAACGATATATTCGATATTAATCTATGCAATTGGAAATTGCTCATTAGCGTTTATCTAGTTTAATTCCATCGTATGTTTACATTAAACATTTTAAGTAGACATACATTCAAACTTAATCAAGTGGCCTATCTGAATAGTTGCAAATCTATGTAGTAAAGCTTAGCGTCGATTGTCTCCCGTCATTCACATGCTAACATAGAACAAAGAAGAAATAAAATGTTCTTTTCACTACTCACCCTCGGCTACGCCGGTTTTTGCGACACAGTCATTGTGAAGAGTTTGTATTATTTCTTTGATTTCCTCACTGAAAACCTGAAACACGATTTACTTACCCGTAACCAATTTCAGGTAAACCTCCGTAATACGCGGTTGTATTTTTTTCGTGGTAATATATAGTTGAATAGTAGGAATTTATCTATTTTTATGGAATTCAAAAGAATATTTGGCTTTTGCATTTTGTTTAATTTCATTCTCATTTCAAATTATTAAATAAAAATTGATATCATATTGTCCAACTAATTATACAAACGACGATACAGAATATAAAAATATTTTAAAATTTAAATCTATTATATCAACAATTTTTTTTTCTTCAGTATAGCCTCTGCCTATGTAGGCAATTCCGCCAAAGTCAAGTGTGGCAAATACACTTTTTAAATTACGAAAGGGGGGTAGATACTGTGCTTTGTATCCCACAAAGATAATATGTAATACTATATTGGAAATATACATACATATACATAGCATAATTATATAAGTATAAAGATAGATAAAATTACAGTTTAATAGTTTTGCCTTTGTCTTTTTAATACAGTAATCATTTCCGATTCGTTATTTTGTTTTTATTTTACAATTTCTACAAGGTTTATTAACAAACCATACAATACATTAATTTCGGGATGATATATACTTCTTGTGAATACAATGCTATAAATTTCGCCTAAGACTTTTTGGAGCCAAATCCGAACATAAAAAAGAAAGATAGACTTTTTAAAGTTATAGTCGTTATGCATGACTTTTAAAAATGTACGTACAAAACTACAGATTTATGCATAAAGGTATATCATATAATACAGATATACCTTTCGTTAATCTTATAAAACAGTTTTATGACAATGCATAGGTGAGTATTCTGGTCTACTTTTGTATGCTTTTGTGAGTACCGTTGGGAAAATAAGTCGCTTCAATATTAAAAATGAGATAACATTCTCAAAGAAAGTATTAAGTCGTGATTCCGTGGGGACCAACCCAATGCGCATCAACTTGTATCATAATGTTAAATATTAATTTTTATTCTGCGGGCTTGTCTCCATTGTACCCACGTTTTTTCACGTATTGTGATTTCAGATTTGCAAAACATATTTAGATAGATTTTTTTGTTTTTATAAAAATGTTATTCGTGATTTTCATTTTACAAGCAACTTCATCGTAAATTTTGTATTATTCTAACGTATTTATTAAATGTTGATGTAAATCGCAAAATCCTTCAATTTTCAGGAATTTAAATTTTAGGTATCCGCAAAAAACAATGAGAGGAATTATTAAATAATAATACCTTACTACATTATTCTAGACAGAAGTAACAGCTATTATATCAATACTGGATCATGATGGTTCACAATGATGGACAATTATTGTTATACATTATATTGTTCACCGTTCTGGTGTAGGATCATTTGATGTTTGTATCGTATTGTAATTTGAAGTAATAATAAAATATATATTCATTGTTCGCATTGTAATAACAGTGTGAGCCAGGGAAGTTTTCTCTCTCTCATACTTATTGTTTATTACATCATGCTTGCTTGTTTACACATTGCTATAACACTGGCCAGCGGATGACCAACAGCAGGATAATATTGTCTTTAATAATTTGTGTATATGTTATTAATTATTGTAATAATAATCACCCCTGCTTATGGTTATTATACTCAAAACTTTCAATAATTATTTCTATTTTTTTTACAAATAATATTTTTGTAACTGCAATTATTTTACCCATATCATAGAGCAACTTAAATATTCAGAAAATCGGTATCGAAAGTTTAATAATATCGTGTATCATTGGAAATATTAACAGGAGTCACGAACGAAGACCCCGCGTTATGCATTAGGTATTCGTAGACGACATTGAGCTATAGTGTCGCTCTCTGGCGTTCTGTACCAACATCGCATCCGTCAACCCACATCTCGGCGCCATTGAAACGGACACCACATAAACTCTACCATTTAATAAAAACAAAACACTCTACTGATGCCAAATGTAAAAAAAAAGTATAAAAATATAAAAAAGTAAAAAAAAAGTCTCCACTGGATGGCAACGACCATACACCATGTGTAAGAGACCATACACCATGTGTAAGACTTGCCATAATAGTGCTCATAAGCGTATCTCATTCTGGGATCTGCTAGTGTAGTAGTATTTTAGCGAGGTCAATAAAAATCAAAAATATTATTTTAGGCCTTAAAAATGCGTTTATGAACGTCAAAACTACTACCGGTTCGGAAAACAACCCAGTCATTGAAAAGAACCGGCAAGAAACTCGACCAGGTTTATCCTTTTAACATATATACGATTTAAAATACATTACACATTACAATTATTTTTAGGGAATGCACAGAGATGAGTCAATTTCAGACTTCACATATTGATTCAAACCCGTTTGACATAGTGCTTAAATTTACATAACTACAAATCGGTAATATGCCTTGGGACTTTGTTGTAAAACCTAACACTATTTTCCTAGAAGATCTGTACTCTATTGAATCGCTACCATTATGTATATGACCTATGACCTACCATATCTAATCATCTTTTAGTATATCGCATGGACTCTAGATCTATCGGCGGACGTTGTTGTATTTCTATAGCACTCACTGTGCTTACCAAGACAAACAATGCCTATAAAAACCAATAACAAGAAATGGATAATAATATATATCTTTCAAGAATCTTACCGGCTTGTCTTTTACTCCATAAACAAAAGTGAGGAGAGAAAAAACTACAAGCAGTGACGCTGTAATCATTGCACTGTGGAACCGCTTCTAAGAACTGGCAATTCACCTTACTTATATAGGGCCATGAGATCCCGTGTACTTGAAAAAGGTAGTTGTCTATACCTAGCAATTAACAAATTAGCAGACTGTTGCAATCTTAGGCAGTAATTTTGTACTTTTAGTACGAGTGAGTGGGCAAAATACATGAATGTACTTCCTCTATACATCGTATATCTAAATACATATATACTAATGCCGCTACAAAGTCTATAGTCATTACATAGTATAAAACAATGTCCTCTACCATGTCTGTCTGTCCGTTTGTTCGCGATAAACTCAAAAACTGCTAAACGGATTTTCATGCGGCTTATACCAGTAGATAGAGTGATTCACGAGGAAGGTTTGGGTATATAATTTGTTTGTTTTTTTTATTTATTATCAGGGCGGGACAACGTCCGCCGGGCCCATTAGTTTTATCTAAATAATTAAAACTAGTGGTCGTCCGGTGGTCGAAGTTCGACCATAATACATTATTTTTTAAAGTTTCAGTATTATTGCAGTGTTTTCGCCTAGAAGTGGATACATTTTTTAGACCAGAGAATTGTAGGGATCGTGGAGTATGATGAATAGATACTTATAATTTAAGATTTCGACTCGTCAATGGTATGGAAAAAAAGAACTTTTTTCAAAAAAAAAATTGATAACAAAACTAAAGGTTGTCTGGCATCGAAACAAAAAACAAAGAAAATCGGTTGGCAAATAGAGGAGAAAATTATGTTGAATTCTTTTATCACTATTCATAAAGGGCAGAAAATTTGATGTGTCTGCAATTGATAATTTATTTTTATATCGTTTATATCATATCGAAATTTTGCATATTCGATTATCTTATACGCGTAGACGCTTATAGCGTGTTCAATCGACATGAAAAATCCATTAGAGTTGTTTGCGTCGGCAACTGGGATGGTAGGCGGCGCCAGTGACCGTGCCTAAGCGGATTTGTTGCAAACCTGGTGATTGCATCGCTGCACTTATCGTATTAAAAATCAATAAATCGTTTATTTATAGCAACGAATAACAAATACTTTTTCCATAAAAATTCTGATCATATTTGGAAGATATATTTAAACTGTTTTTCATTAAATCTTAACTTTATCTACTGCATTTTGGATTCAAACAATGTATTTGATTTTTCCTGTAGATATGAAAACTTTTTCATCCCTACATATTATAAAACAAATTGCTCTGCCACGTCTGTCTGGCTGTTTGTCTGATTTCGCGATAAACTACTGAACGGAGTTTCATGTAGTTTCCACCAGTAGATAAGATGAACCATGAGGAAGGTTTATAAGGTAAACTTTGTAATTTGTCACGTTTTTTTATTATCAGGGCGGGAAAACGTTCGCCGGACCCGCTAATCTATTCTATACATATAATAAAAATGAAGTGTCTGTATGTAATATCAAAATAAAAAAAAATTACTGATTGGGTACGAAAATATACACGCTACTGATAACAAAAATGCAATTTTTAAAATTTTTGTCGGTCTGTCTGTCTGTTTGTTCCGGGTAATATCCGAAACGGCTGGACCGATTTTGACGGAAATTTCACGGACAGATATAAAAAATAACAGCGGGTTACTTAGACTACTTTAAATTAGACTAGCTGTTAACCGCGGCTTCGTCTACAATGCTATCTTCAAAGCCATTGGACTGATTTCCGCGGGACATTCACTGGCAGATAGCTGACATTATAAAAAGTAATTTAGGTAATTTTAGTTTATACTAGCTGTTAACCGTGGCTTCGCCCGCAGTGCTATCTCCAAAATGGTTAGACCAGTTTTCACGCAACTTTCATTGGCAGATAGCTGACTTTACAAAAAGTAATTTAGACAATTTTAGTTTATACTTGCTGTTAACCGTGGCTCCGCCTACAGTGCTTTCTCCAAAACGGTTAGACCGATTTACACGGGACTTTCACTGGCAGGTAGCAGACAATATGAAAAGTAATTTAATTTATTGTAATTAAGTCTAACTGTTAACCGTGGCTTCGCTCGCTGTGTATCGCCAAAACGGTTACACCGATTTTCATGGGACTTTCACTGGTAGATAGCGAACCTTATAAAAAGTAATTAAGGTTATTCTTTTTTAGACTAGCTGTTACCCGTGACTTTGTTTGCATGAAATTTAGCAAGATTTCAACTCATTCTTTATTTTTAATAAGAGAAATAATTATCAGCTTATTGTTGACAATTCGACATTATAATTATTAATAACTTTAATGATATAGAGGTCTTCCTAATAAAATCTTAGATTATAAACGTATTACGTAAAGAGTTCCATAATACAATTTCTTGCGGAACAGACAAGCGTTTAGTTTTGTATAGTCACATAATCTTAATTACTATGGTAAAATATAATATGTAAATGTAAATCTTTATAATAATATATTAAGTCATTGTTTCATTAGTTCCTTATACAGTGTAAGTGAGCACTGAGGTAATTATATGGTGAGTTGAAGTTCCAAATATGTTGTTCATGACAAACCTCATTTGGCACGCTGTTAGTATTTATATATCTGATGTACATGTTACTTTAAGGGAGGTGCGCGTCGTACTTACAATTGTTTTTAAAGAGCATTTCTATAATTGTACATGGTCTTACAACTTTATAATTCTTTAATACGATTTAAAAAAAACGCGTGCGGAGCTGCGGGTACAGCTAGTTTATAATAATTCTCGTAATGTGTGACATATGCGTTGTGTTCTGTTAACTGCATTCTAGATTTATTTATTTAGCGTTGTTTTTCTTGCAATTTTGTACGCATGCTTATCTATTAAATACATTTTTCCTGCAATATTTAAAAATATTGTAGTAAGTATGACATAAATAATGAGGATGAAAAGCAGTTCATAAAATATAATTTACCAAGTCTTAGTTTACCTTTATACCAAATTTTATTACGACTAGATAAAAGATTCAGTCTCAAAAAGGTAACACTGTTATCTTCTTATGTTTAAGTTTTATAAAAGAAAGTCGATTTTTGTGTCTGTCTTAACTTATCTTAGGTCTTCTAAATTACACAACGGATTTTTATACGGTTTTCATTACCATCTATATAATTTATTCCGGAAGGTTTACATATATATGTATATTCTTATTATGCATAGTAGAGAAAAGTCGACGTATTCTAATGACGTTGTAAGAATGAGCTTTCGGGTGCAGTCCTAACGTTACCTAAACCTTACGAGTATGATAAAAATATTGTACTAGGTACAGAATCGTAAATCTATGAATTTACATACATTGATGATGATTGAAATGATAGTGTAGGTATGTGTATTTCCTAAGGAAAACTCCTTACAGTGAGTTTTATTGTATCTTTGTATTTTAGACATTATTGAAAAATAATTGGCTACCACGTTAGATTGATAAATATAATATAAATCCGTATCCAATTAGACTGGATATTTACAAACTTGCCCCATAACAGCATAGCGTTTCAATTAATATCTTAAACAAAATTAAAATTACAATCAATAACAAAAATTGTTTGTGTGAAGAATCTTAC
Source organism: Antheraea yamamai (assembly GCA_036509395.1). Taxonomy (NCBI): domain Eukaryota; kingdom Metazoa; phylum Arthropoda; class Insecta; order Lepidoptera; family Saturniidae; genus Antheraea; species Antheraea yamamai. The sequence continues at coordinate 11,730,878 of AP028428.1, read as the reverse complement.
GCGCTATATAATTTTAAGAGAAACATATGAGAAAAATGTACTTAACTGTTTTGTCTGAAAAAGGTACTTTTGATTATAAAAATATCTATAAAACGAATTAGATGTTTTTTAGTGTAGTAGAATAAATAAATATATAAAATAATATATATATAATAATAAATATATAAATTAATCACGGCAGACAGAATAAAAACATATTAAAAGAATACAATTTAAATAAATTTTAAGAATTTCTCACAAAAAAATTCTTAGGAAATAAAAATTTTTTTTTTTTATTAAATTCTTTCTTGTTTGTAAAAAAAAATTTGATTATATTTTGTTTTTTCATAAAATTCAAATGACTGCGAATTTGTTTGAATTTAAGTGCATTTTAATTGCTAGGTTTAGTCTTTTGTTTATAATTTTACCAACCATTTAAATAAAGTTAGCGACAAAATTGAATGTTAGATACTTCTTTAGGCGCGTTATGAAGAGAAATGATGAGAGTGAAATTTTAAAAGCTGTAGGATGCGCGCGGGGGATCCTCTAGGTTCTCACTTTTGGCATTATAGAAGTGTTATTTTCTCTTTGGCAGCTATATAAGGAGAACCCCTGAAAGCATCCAGGCCGTAAAAGGAGTACAACCACTCGGCAAGACCGGTACATACAACTGACTGCAAGACGCCAGCCGATGTTAACCGCTCGAGAGATAAGTTTGAGGCTACAAATTTCAAGTGGTGTTGATGTAAGTCCTCATACTGTGACACAAAATTAATAAGTATGAAGTTGTCCTGCGAGCTCGATGCCCAATCATCCCCACCAATACGTCACGGGAATCGCGCCGTCAAAATTAACCCAAACAAGGAAAAATTATTTTTCCGATGAGTCGCGATTCGGGTTTAAGCCTGATACAAGAAGGGTGCGAGTGTATCGTCGGCCCGGAAATACTGAAAGCTCAGGCCTGAAGTTAGCTATAGCTCAACATTTTATTTCTTTGGGGGGTATTTGTTGTTCGTATTCTCTTTTGTATTGAACATAATCTAAAATTCATTAATATTCTCAACTTATTCTACCCATTTCACAAACCTTCACTCCATTTTATTAATATACAATGCGCTTCACATACACTCGGCGAACCATAAAACTTTCAATGGAGTAAATACCGGTTTTGCCCTGGCCTCATCTTTTTTTTTTTTTTTTTTTTTTTTTTTTTTTTTTTTTTTTTTTATCTTATTTTCTTCCCTTTAATCTCTATTGTTAGTGTCGTTTTTTTACTTTCTATTTTTTCTTTATTTCTATTATTATATATCTTATTCTATACAACCCTCTTTTTTAAATTTTCTATTCTTTCATAATTCTTTTCTTTAAATTTTCTTTTTAAAAAAAATTCTATTTTCTTATTTTCTTATTTCTTTTTTTCTTTTTTTTCTTTCTTTTATTAAAAACTTATAAAACACACTTTATTTTTACATCATAACCCTAAACTATTATTTTAAAAATAAAATACAAACGTAGATTAAGGCGAAAGATAAAATTTTTGAACAGATTGTTATCTTGTTACGCCAAAGAAGTATAACTTCTAACGCGTGTACATAAGTACACACACACTTTTTTATTATAAGTTGCGACTGACCAGAGTTGAAGCCACGTCAAAACGCGCGGGAGTGCGCTGTGGCAACAGCGTTCATCGCGCAGTGATAAATAAGTAAATCTATATTGCGAGCAATGAAATTTTCTTTCAGAATAATAGACTCAAATGTTTCATGCATGTGATGAAAGAAAAAATGCCATTATCTAAATAAGAAGTCATTTAAACTCCCATTCGTTAATTTAAAAGTTAGTTAAAATATTATAATAAACTAGCGAGACCGGCGGACGTTGTCCTGCCTTGATAATAAAAAAAATCGCATAAGACAACCGCAGCGCTACCTACCGGGTCCAATTATGGATCTTTCTTCTCGATGACTGGGATGTTTTCCGAACCGGTGGTAGTTTTGACGTTCATAACCTTCTTAGGGCCTAAATTGAATAAAATGTTTTTGATTTGATTTGATCTAAACCATTCTCGGATCCATTGAAACACGCACACAAAATTTCATGAGAATCGGCCCAGCCCTTTAGAAGGAGTTCAGTGACATACACACGTACAGAAGAAATTTTTATATTTGTTTTTTATATTTTTTTGTTGATTTTTTTATTTTTTTTTATTTTTTTTTTAATTTTTTTTTTTTGTTTTTTTTTTTTTTTTTTTTTTTTTTGTTATATATTTTTTATTTATATTATTTATTCTCCCGCCCCCTGTCTCCCCCCCCTTTTTTTTTTTTTCTCTCTCTTTTTTTTTCTCTAATAAATTCCCTCCCCCCATTTTGCATTGATAATTAAATTTTTGGAGTTATTGTCATCGTTAATTCCCTTTCCTTAAAATTTTTTCCTTTTTCTTATTTGAAGTTAAAAATTTTAAAATTGCCCCCCTCATTATCCCCCCCGAATCCCTAGACGCCTCCCCTCCCCCCAATAAAAATTTTTTACCTTTTTCCTCATAAAAAATTATTCTTTTTTATTACCCAACCCCACAATTTTTGTTCCTTTTCCCCCCCTACCCCCATCAAAATTTCCCCCAAAATTATTATTCCTTTTTTTTTTCCCCTTGTTTTTCTCCCCTTTTCTCCCAGGGGTTTTCTAAATTTTTTTTTGAAAAATTACCTTTTTTAAAAGCTTCCCCCCCCCTTTTTTTTCCCCCCTCCTCTTTTCCTCCCCCACCCCCCCCCCTTCTCCCCCACTTCCCATTTATGTTGGATTTCCCCTCCCCCCCCCCCCCCCCCCCTTCCCCCTCCTCTCTTTTCCTATTTTGGTTCCCTTCCGGGAAAAATTTATTCCCTTAATTCCCTTTATTTTTTTCCCCCCCCCCCCTTTTTTTTGGTTCTCCCCCCTTTTCTTTTTCTGGCTTCTTCGTTTATAAAAATCTAAAAAAATCTTTAAATTTTTTTATCCCATTTCTCTTAAAGATAAATAATATTAAGTTTTAAATATTGTATCAAAGTATTAAACAATAAATTCTGAAAACCTGATTAAAATTGTAGTCCGGTGAAGCATGTAGTGGTGGTGCTAGGTCAATAGCGTAGACAGTTCGAAAAAAAAATTGATTAAAACATTACTGAAGATTCTTAAAATTAAAAGTCTTTAAACTTTTTACTGTAAAAAAAACTGTCTCTTGGTTTAATGATTGGTAGTGTGACTACTTCATAACAAGATAATTTAAATGTAAGTTTCATTACTAAGAGGAAAATGGGGGTTCACGTGACGTTATCTTAACCTTATGTACTACAATATTATATCAAGTGGCAATGACTTCCGTTGATGTACATATATGCATGTAAATCTTCATTTACTAACATGCAAAGACAGGTGAGATACATATAGTATCATCTTAGTAATAATATTTTCTTTGCTTGTTTCCTTAATGATAATCACGTTGATTCAGGTTCAAAACAATCTTTACATCGTGTATTTTCTCAAATTAACGCTAAATAAAATAAGTACGATAACCGCACTGCATACGTAAAGTCGACACTAATGATAAGTATGAAATAATTTTCCTAAAAAGAAACAGATGTCATTAATTTACGAACATATAAGCATTTGAAGATAGTGAGAAGAGGCAAGGGAGAGAGAAGTCATTACGCAATCAAAGCAGTCCAAGCCACAGCAGGCCCCCAAACGATGCCACCGCCCGACATCGTCCGCTAACGATGAGTGCTCTCGATAAAAATTAAAAACACGTGCAAGCCTGAGGAAAGTTTTAATGAGAGTGCTCGGCTTGCGTTCCATCGACAGATATACTATACACACATATTAAAAATAAGAACAGGATGATTCTTTAAAAAACACCACTCTAAGTAAAATTTAACTTTCATTTCTATAATTACACTCAATTTTTTACTTAATAATGTACGTATCTATGAATGAAATGAATCGTTCAATTATTATTTACTAAATCAATAAATCAAAAATATATAAGAATAGAATAATTTTTTTTATGAAGAACAAGACAATATTCATTTGAAGTAGCCTATTTATGCACAGTGTAATAATCCTTTGACGGTATTTTAAAACACTTTCGGTGTTATTACAAAAAAGTTAAATACATGGTTTAAAAAGGTTTCGAATTAAATGCACCGCGCTCGACCGAGGCAAGTTCGCGTTATCCATTTTCGCAAGTCTAACCTAACGTAACCAAAGCGAGACAAAATAGCAAGATGGCGAACATTCAGCGACCGCGGTGCGTTTAATTTGAAACCTTTTTAAAGCAAGTATTCAACACGTATTTAACTTTTTTGTAATAACACCGCGTGGTTTAGCAAACCAGATTTAGGAAATGAAAATATACATTGTGTTCATTATCCAACCCGATAGGCTAACTATTTGCACGAATAAATTAATTGCAAAATCGTTTTTTTTTTTACGAATTGCTTCCTAAATTTAATAAATAAATTATCAAAATGTGTATATAATTATAACATTTAAAGTTTAAAGTACCAAAAATAAGAAACTACATAAAATACCTTAACATTTGTTCTATTGTCATAAAATCAAATTAGTATCAAATTAGTTTAATTAGGTATGTTCATAAGAGTGAATTAAACAATTCCAGAATTATGATTATCAGAACTTACCCTTCTATTATATATTTAAATGAAAATCAACTCACAATAACTGGAACTGGAACTGTTTGATATTACATGACGAAGTGTGCTCTTTATGAATAAGGTCTGTGTGAACTATTTTTTTATTCTAGAAAACACGGATTAATGTTAATAGCATACAAAGAACTTGTTATCATTGTGTTCTGTTTTGATATCTCATTTCCTATTAGATATCCATAAAGATACAATACTATTTTATTTAAATGTAGATATTACACAAAAATTAAACATATTTCAGAAATAGTTTTAAAGTAAAATTTAATATTTGTTTAAGCTAATGAATATACTTATGTAGAAAACAGGCTTTATCTCTATGGTGTGGCGAGTAGCTAGAACTCAAAAATGATACTTGTATATTTATTACATAGTATAAAACAAAGTCCCCTACCGCGTCTGTCTGTCTGTCTGTTCGCGATAAACTCAAAAACTATTGAACGGATTTTTATGTGGTTTTCACCAGTGGATAAAGTGATTCACGAGGAACGTTTTAGTATATAATTTGTGAAGAATTTTTTTATAATCAGGGCGGGACAACGTCAGCCGGCCCGCTAGTATTTATATATATATATGTCTATCACTTTTTTTTTTCGAACTGACTACGCTATTGACCTAGCAAGGTCTTAACAGCTTCACCGGACTACTTGCCTATCACAATGTCGTGATACTACTAGGATAGGTTGATAGAACAGAGTACAAATTTATATCAATCCTTATTTTATTTATTCAAATTTTATTAAGCGAATATTAAGAAAGTTTGAAATCATAATTCTTCGAAAACCAGTTTGTATACAGCAGAAATATGTAGCGTTTACAGGCTGATTTAATAAAAGAACATAATATGTAATCTATTTTATCGTCATATGATTGTTCACAAAGACAGCTTTCTGAACATATGGTAAAAATTAAATACTTTAAATTCTTGGTTTAAAAAATTTTCCTATTAAACCCCCCCCCCCCCCCCCAGCCAATTCCCCCTCCTCCTTTTTCCCAATTCTAACCTAACTAACCAAAGCGAAACAAAAAAGCAAGATGGCGAACATTCAGCGACCGCGGTGCATTTAATATGAGATCTTTTTAAAGCCAGGGTTCAATACGTTTTTAACTTTTTTGTAATAACACCGATGGTGTTTACAAGTGGATGCATAAAGTCTGTTGCTGAAAATCTGATGGCTCAATCACCCGGCAGCAACTATGCACCTTTTGCTGGTGATCACTCTGAGTTTTAGTTCGGTACATGACCCTAAACAACAAACTTTACTTAGGGGTTGGTTTCTATCCAAATGTTGAAATAATAATCTTGTACAACAATTATCTACCGAGATTTTTAATAATCAAGATCCAGATTCTGACAGCTTGTTTAAGATTAAGAGCCCAAAGTGGTTAATTATTTTTGATTTTTATTTTGACCTGCTACAACTATCTATACCAAAGAAGCAGTGGCAAGATACTAGGCGTTGTAATGCAGACGCGATGGTGCAGTCGTTTAAAATACTTCTACTTATATAAAAAAAACTGTGGTTAGTCTGGAACAAATTTACAATTTATCTTACAATGATCTTATTACAGTTTTCAACTTTACCATCAAATATATTACGCATTATTTCTTCTTTTGAATTGTCTTCTGTTATTTTTAAGGGTTATCAATTTTGGGATAACATATTTCCCGTGGACATCTCATAAAATCGGTTGAGAATAAAAATGTTTAAAGAGCATAATTGACAACCCTTATCTTCAGTTTCCCGTGTACAAAATTTGGTCAAACCAGTGAAGGTTAAACAATTAATTTTACTATCAGAATGTTGTTGATAAATTTAATAAACCTATCAATTTCAGAATAATGTATAGTTCACGTTAGTATGGTATTAATTATAATTATTAGTATAGTTTTGACGAAATCTAAAGATATAATTTTAAAAATGTATAGCTCTTAAAGATATATTACAATCTACGGCCTGCTACAAAATATCATTAAAATGTGTCGAGAATTAAAATAATAAATTTTTATATATTCTGTTTTGCAATTTCTTAAAATGTCATTGACAATTCTTGTACCCTATAAATTCAGGAGAGATATAAGTTTTCTGTATGCAAAATTGTATAAAAGAAACAACAATTAACTATAAATATTTCCATACTAATGTTCATCGAAATTAACTTACTAATAATAAATAATTGTTTTCAATAACTGGTTCGATCTAAAACGATAAAAATAAAACTGATAATTTACAACATAGCAGTAAAACTCTTTTGGCAAGGTGCATTTCCTATTTTATCCGTATAGATACTTTTTTATGGAACATAAAAAATCCATTAGATTTGTGCATTGACTTAACGCGGGAAAGCGCACGGTGGCTAGCAGCGAGACTGTTTCCAGTTGGCCGTGAGTAAGCGGCTTTACTAAACGGTTGTTAACTAATTGTTACTACAGCCTATTATTATAAATACATGTAATTCTACTATAACCAGCGAAGTCATAGAGCAAAAATATTATAATTTATAGCATCGTCTTCAGTTCTGTAAAATTCTTCTTTCTATGTCGTATCAACGTGTATCCTGATTGATATGAAATAATTGGTTAGTTCAGGATTTTATCCATTATAGAGAGTGCCTTGTTATTACTTCAATATCACACGATCATATTGCATCTTTCCTGCAGTGAAGAAATTTTTTTGGGCATCATGGGTATGGGTATTTTTGGGTTATTTTCACAAATTTTAGGTCTATAAATATTACAAAACGGAATTGCTTTTTTCGTCTGCCTGTGTTCCCTTAATTATTATAAACTATGCAGCAGATTCTGATATGGTTATATGACACTATAGTTTAGGGAATTTCTTCCGGTAGTTGTATATGAATAATACATGTGTACTATATCTATATAAAGTAGACAAACGTCTATATTTTAACACAATCGTAAGGTAGAATTTTCTGGCTCTTTTAGGTATACCGCCGGATAAATCTTATGAAATACATAAAAAATAATATACCACATAGTTGTGAATCTTAAGATCTCTTAACGAAACGAAAACGCAACTAATTTTTGTCTTTTATTATATTTTAATAAACATTAAAAGTTTATTTGCGACGGCACTTTGACCAATATAATATTAATCCTTATGGAATTAAATAAATTAGTTACGTTGGGCATTTAATACAGATTACCCTCTACAGATTAACATTTCAGTGAACATCTTAGATGCATTTATTTACTCACAACAAAAAAAGTGTGATGATTGTGTGACTTTGATTAACTCTAAAATATCAAAGCGCCAAAAGATGAATCTAACTACACACTTATGACACCATATTAATATATCATATCTATGGGAAGACAGGCTGGATCACTAATCTATACTATTATAAAACTGGAGGATTTGCTTGGTTGGTTAAACCTGCTAATCTCAAGAACTACTGGTCCGATTTGAAAAATTATTTCAGTGGTTGATAGCTCATTTATCGAGGAAGGCTATATATCACGCTAAGATCAATAGGAGCGGAGCATCGATGAAGAATATTTCAAAATCGAGTATTTTTTTCCTTTTGAGACCTTCTGCTGCGTGTTAGTGTTATCCCAAAGTAACTATTCAACGGGGGCGAAGTCGCGGGCAGAAACTAGTTTAAAATAAATAGTAACCGAACTGTACATTGAATGAGCGTTCGCAGTCTCAGTTTTAGCAATAGCGCATGGAAAGCGCTCTCATCTTAAGAACAAGAACTATGACGCCCCATACGAATATTCCTCACTTCATTTTGTTTTTTGAAAACGTTGCCTCGACAAAACGGCATACATAGATAACGGACATAATAACATATATCGTTTCGTCTATAAGAGCACAATTAAAGGAGTTCAATGCGAGAAATTTTATTTGACTCTTCTTTACTTAGATAATAGGTAGCCAAATGTCATAACATTTATAAATGCTCGAGTAATCAGAAACCCTAGAATGTAAAATCAGTTAGAATTGGGTATTCTAACTTGGGTTGGGTAACTTGGGTTAGAATAGAATTAGGTATTGAATTTTAGAGATCATACTTTCCATCTAATCTATAAGGCATGAGTTTGTTTTATTGTTATACAAATGTAGGCGGTATATATTTTTAAAGCGTTATTACATTATTTCAGTTTTAAAACGGAATAAGTATTGTTCGCCAAGATATAATTTAATTTCCTTATTCTGTTATAACAAACATCCCCCTATTAATTTTTAAAAGAATACAAAAGCTTTCATTTTGGAAGAGCAATACGGTAGATGTTTTTATTATTCTCGATAACTTTTCTTTGCTTCGTGTAGTCGAGTAAAAACAGAAATAAATTGTGAGAATCTTTGCAAAACAATAGTTCTGTTGGAAATGGTGTAAGCGAGAAAAAGCCGGATGCAAATGCCATTCATATTAATTAGCAAAGCGAGACGGGGCTTTTACGAAATTAGATCGTGATTTCACTGAAGATTTATTGTTGTGTTTGAAATGGTTTTCGGAGTAAAGGTAGCCATTTAGACGCGGGCAAATTGGTGTTGTCAGAGTGAGCTTTAAATTGAATTGACTGAAGTCGCTTGTTTGCTTGAAAAGTGACTCATGGATAAAAAAAAGTAAAAAAAATATCTACTAATTGATTCCGCTCGCACACAACACGGAAGATTGAAAGTTTGATGAAATTATCGATTACAGGTGATACTTAAGTTAAGGAAAAGTAATTGAAATCCAATAATAAAACTAAATATATAATGGAATTTTAATTTATTGATAAAATAAAACATTACTCATAGGAAATATCTACAACCTATATTGTATAAAACGATGTAATATGGTTACGACTTACGAGTATAATATTTCTAATTAATTTTGGAAGTGTTTTCAATTTACAAACACATTTAGAAGACATATATACTGTACTACAATACATTTTATGTGTACTTTCTATTCATTTTGTACTTAGTTTAGAATTATAGGCACGGATCATTTTACATTACATTTTGAAAACGCTTTTAATACTATTATGTATACTTGCTACATAGTATGCTTATACCATTTCCATAAAATAGTTGTGAAAATAGTAATCAAGATTTTCTTGAAGGATAAAAATATATTTATTCCACGCCAAATTAGTAAAAAAAAAACAATATTATACCAATAAATACAACTGTTGACCTTTCACCTATACGTTTATTATTATTGATAAAGCAAGCACAAAATAATAGAAAAAATAACCAAACAATATTTTATGATATCACAACCCGTTCATAAAGAGTGCAATTAAACGCATTCATTGATGTAACAATACCGGCTAGTTTATTTATCAACCAATTTCTAAACGTTTGAAAAGCCCGCGAATCTACGACGTGATTTACCGTCGCAGACGGGAGCCGAGTCCGCGGTCTTTGCCTGAGCGTTTTATTTTTCCATGCCTGTTGCAGAATACGCCACCAGGGTTGACAGTTGTTCATCTTTCATTTGACATTAAACACAAATTTTATATAGTCTGTTTATGATACTTCACCGGACAGGTTTGCCATTTTTTTTTAATATTCTCCGTAATTTGGAAAAAAACTATTAGGTGAATACATACACACATGTGAAAACATATTTTACATATTAGTAGTAAGCTTTCTTCATTGGTATCAGTGTCCTCGATTGTTCAATAAAATAATCGGAAATCTTATCAGCAAAATTTTGTATCGTCACACATATAAATTGTATAATACATTGAGCATTTTCACTGTACCGACTTGTTGCTAGACTGGTCGTGTCACTAATAATTATTGAAGACATGAGTGAGTGAAGGTGAAATGTCACAACTTTATAATTTTACAGAAATGCGCTGCAAGCTTCGGTTATATCTTTGATTATATTATATACTTATATGGTACTTTGGTTTATTTTAATTTCTAAGACTATTGGCGTTAACCTTATCATAATATAATAAGTTATAAAAAGAAAAAAAAATGTCGCATAACACCTACATCACTTCCACTCATGTCTTCGATTATTTAACTCTTCATTATTAAATCTATAAAATATGCCAAAAAGCTATTCGTTCTGTGCTCTATGGAGGCTTACATTTATGTTGTGCGGCGACGTTTATTTTTAGACAATAATTATATATAATTTTTTTATAAAAAACTTATAAAAAAAACCAATGTATAAAAATTAATCCTAACATAACTAGAATATTTATCATAAGAACAAGAATAATGTGTCACTTTTAAAAGTCAATTCATCTCGGCAATCAATGAACTCTTTTCTTTGTTGTCTTTCCTCTATTTGGTTTCGCTCCTTTTTTCATTGTTACACGACTCCAAAACTTAAGTCATACCATACAACTCAATAAACAAAAATAATATTAATAACACGTAATACTTGATTTTGCATCACTTCTTTCTAAAATGTTCACTGCCGAGTTTTTATATCTGTATGTTCGTGTATTACTTGTGACGACACGACTTTAAGACTATTGAAGTCATGTCATTATAACTACATATATTTTATAGGCTTCAGAATTATGTAAAAAATAAAAATGTTAAATATAATTTGAAATGTATAATTAATTTTACTTTATTAATGTTAACCTAACCTTAAAATATAACAAGGGAAAAACGAATTCATCACTAAATTGCACAACACTTCATACAATCCTTACCTAAGGTTTTTAAACGCCCTTATTATCAATAGTTGGGTACATTCATTTAGTAACTTCATATATTTTATACTGATATTGTAATAAAATAAACATCAGATATTTATATTCGTAAACCGCCTTCAATAATCATAAAAAATATTATTACATAAAAAACACAACCTAATATAATGTTCACATTTAGTTAAAGTTTGGAAATTATATAGTTTTCTCTTCTTTAAACATTTCATAAGATTTTTCATTCTAAACTTCCCTAATAGTACATGTAGAGGAATTATAATTCTAAAAAACTAGAAGTTAGCAATTATCCCCAATAATTCACTTTGTTTCATATAAAACAGATTAACATCGACCTTATTCCAGTAAATTAATTTAAAAACAATTAATTCTCAGAATGTTATAGTAAAACAACCTATGATTTATAACAAGGATATTTAGAATATATCGTCTCTTGAACGGAAAAAAACTAAACGTGAATTTAAATAACATTTTTGCTGTAATTTCAATCAGCGAGTTGCTACTCGTAATAAATGAATCTTCGCAATATCAAATAAAAAAGAAACTCAGAATTTAATTTTCATCATTTCTCTACTAGAGTGACAATACGTCACTTATAATGTTATTTTCAAAACATTCAGCCGGTTGGTTAGTATCCGCTATTTACTGTTGGAGTTTTTTTATCGCAAATTCAACCATATACTAAACAATTTCAGGCATCCGCTATTGAAATTAATGACTCTTGACACACGTTGATAAATCTTAAAATTCATCCATATTGTACATTCACAGTAACATATGTAATATGAACAATATAGGAAATCTAAAACGTCAAAGTGTAGTGATGTTATACGTATCAATTTGTTAAGTGTTTATTTTGTGATCAATTATTGTTTTGTGACACGTACAGTAAAAGTCGGCATCATATTGAAGAATAAAACAAATTAACACCATACTATATTATGTACCAGGTGAAAGGTTAAACACTCGCATTATTCTAGGATATAATACTTCATGGTCACAATTAACATATAAAATAATAATATCAAAACAAATATTAATATATAACAAAGAGAACCTAAGTTAAAGTTTGTTCTAAGACTTTCAAAAGTATAAACAGAATCGTAATAAACCTAGGTGCAATGACCGGTGCCCGAATCTGTAAGAGTCGACCCGGAGTTAATAACCTTCTATAATATATAAAACGAACAATAAACCCTTTTGTTTCGTTCACCCGATGGTCATTGACATTGACACTTTAACATAGAAGCGTAGAGGATTGCATATATTTTTTGTATTTTTCTAGATAATTAGGTCAAATATTAAGCAACTATTTTTTTTATTGATTTAGAACGAGAATCGAGTGCTGACTATATTGACCTCCATAAATATTGCTACTGTCTAAACTTTCAGCCTGTATAAACCACCATATAATTAAATGTTTGAATGTAGTAGGAACCTTTTTGTAAAATACCAACTTTTTACGACGTCTGTTCTAGGCTTATTAGTTCAGTGTCTAACATCGCTGCACCAATGTCTAATATTACTCAAAATGCCTTCGATAGCGATCGAAAGCACAACTATTCAAAATTACATCAATTTAACACAAAACAAACATGATTTTAATACTTTCATAAAATACATTTTTTTTTATACCAAGAAACATAAGTTAATACGAATTTAATAGAAATGCGGATAGAGTATTTATTACATGTATATACTTCATTTTAATTTGTAAAAACACTATATCACTAACTACACAAATATTACAGCAGTATAATAAATAAAATTACCAAAAAATACCAAATAAAATTTAAAGACTATTGGACAGTTAATTTGAGAACTCCTTTTGCCTTCGGGACTATTATCGATATTAACAAATAGATTATCAAAATTATCACCACAATTACATAATTGTGACTTTTGGAACGGTTTTAGAGTAAACACAATAAAATGGTATGATCACTCCTCATAATACTGCATATTTATGAGCTTTAAGGTAAAAAGTACTATTGAGTTAGGACAAATAGTCAGGAAGAGATAGAGTATATTTTAAATAATACTAGCGGCCCGCTCCGGCTTCGCGCGGGTATAAAATATATCTTGTAGTTTTGATTTATTCATTACTGCCCGTGGCCCGCCTGCGTTTGTTGCAATGTAAGCGGAAAAAATGTAATTATTTACAACATCACATTAGAAACCTCAAAAATAACAGTATTTCTCCACTATTTAATAGATGTTATTATAGATATAAACCTTCCTCGTCAATCACTCTATCTATTAAAAAAAATCGCATCAAAATCCGTTGCGTAGTTTTAAAGATTTAAGCATACATAGGGATATAGGGACAGAGAAAGCGACTTTGTTTTATACTATGTAGTGATTTAGAACAGTTGTTTCAAACGAAATCTGTTAGACCAGATCACGTATAAAAGGTAATGAAAAATGTTTCAACTCTCAAAACTAGTGAAACACATGATAGGTATATTTTTTCTACGCATCGGATGCGTAATCATAATCTCTTCTATATCCAAGTGTGGTCCATGGACTACAAATAATGATTTAATAATAGGATTTATATAATACAATCCACGTCTATAAAATCATGTATTTGTCATGCAATGGTTTATTAATTACATGTTTTATACTAATAACATAATTTCGAGTTAAAACCTTTCTTCTAATTTAATAGTTTAGACAGAATATAACAAATAATCGTTATACATTTATACTAACTTTTATCTGCAGTTTCCCTTGAGTTTAATTTTTCCGCACTCAACATATACCCCGAGCCTGCGCCCCACGGCCTACCTGGACTAATCGATCTCGCTCTAAAAAGCCGTGGCGTGTTTTAAATTAACCGAGAACTTTAGTCAATAATGACTGTTAGTTCCCGTTATTAATAAGCATGATCAATCGATCAATAAATTGATTTTTATCACAACAGACAAATAATAATAATTTTACTATGAATAAATACTTATTTTCTGGCAAGACTCGAATATGAATAATTATAATGAGACCTAATTACACTGTGTACTTCTTACACGAGTTGTATTTATTACCCGCTATTATGATCGCGTAATAATTAGAGTCATAGCTGGCGCCGTATTAAACGATTTTATGGAGCCCCGATCTATAAGGCCGTCAACCGCGACTTGCATAAACAAAAATTTATAAAATCTTACCCACAACCTCAAATACTTACTTACTATCGAGGAACTAATAATGAAAATATTTAAAAAAAACGATAGATCCCAATGACTCGTAACCGTACACGTCGCAAAAAACATAAATCAGCAATAAAAGTCTAGATACGGGATCCTTTAAAACATAAGACGCCACTGGTAATATGATTATATACATATTTTTAAAACTGGTTTTGTGACATAATTTAATACACTTATTTATTCACTTACATAATTAAAACAAGAGAGCAGACAATTGATACTAGAATCGGTAACAAAGATACTAGATTGTTGTTAGTAAAATAAGATCACACTGTAGATTATACATATAATAAAGTTATATTTACTTTTTCAATACTATAAACTATATCGCGCCCGCGATTTCGTTGATGTTTTCAAATTTACAGTATTATTATCATATAAGAAATTTAAAATCATTTGAAATATTTGTACTGTACGAATATGTTTTATAATTTTAATTTACACTAGTTGTGCCTGCGACTCCGTCTGTGTGGAACCTTACTTCAAAAACAGTGACTTATAAAGTCATGTGAATGTATTAAGTTCATTTCCTTATCTACCTTTCTCTCGCACTTACGTCGCTTCGTCATTAAAATTACAACAACTTTGATAGAGTGTACCGATTTTAATGTAACAAAGACCGAGTTATTCTCGAAGATATGCTTTATGATTTTTTTGTTGTGGTTTTATTGTGAACCCAGTGCTTTAGCAGTGTTCATAGAAACAAACAAACAGACAGACATTTCTAAAAATGATTGAAATGTATTTTATTACTTTATCCTAGACACATGCAATAATATTTTTGACGAAAATGGAAAAAGTACAAACGAACGAACGAAAAAGACACGTTAGATTTACATTCTTATTATATGTACCTATAGACAGAAGACAAGCTTCTTACTACTTCTTTCTTGCGAACATTACTTTTTTGTTTTATCTGATTTATTGGATTAAAACTTCTCGGTTGAGTAGTTATAACGTGAAAGCGTAACAAACAAACACATTCACATTTAGGATATTAGTACGAATTGTAATTCTGTTATCTTCCCGTAATACTCTTTACCAATTGTATGTTACTAATTAGGCCCCATATTAAAACATAATAACATGAAGCATACATCGTATTCTGAAAATTACAGTTATCTGTCAGTAAAAGTCTCGTCGTAAACAGTTAAGCCGTTTCGGAGATTTGTTTTGACAAACAAACACCTCAATATTATTCATATGTATAAAATTATATGTATAATACGGATTTGACATATACAATACAAAAAAAAAATATTAAAAAATTGTATACACTATACTGCACTACGCTTCTTTTATTACAAAGCGCCTTACTAATTACCGGAATATGCTGATTAGCAACATAATTGACAGTTTTGTTTTTTATTATTCAAGGTTAGAGTTCCGTATAAAACAATCTTTTTTTGATGTGAAACATCTTTAGTGTCACGTCGGACCGACTATTGGCGTGGCGACGCTATATTATTATGAATTGTATATTTTTGTATTTAATGAATATAAACGTTTACTAAATACAGGCATATATTTCTTGGAAATATTCTTTTTTTATTTATCTTTATTGTTCATTACGTCATATATATTTCCTGTCAGAAACTATGCTTTTAGGCATATTACCTGTACAAAATAATTTCGATATTTCACATCTGCCAGTTTATTAATAAATAACTTTTTCACCTGGAATAAAGGTTTTATAATGTCCATAGATAACAAAGGAACTCTAATACGTCGTTTAGTATTATAACACTGTTATAAACACTGCATTCGTAATCTCGGCCTTTACAATGTTTGATGCAGCAGTCTACTATTTTTCATCGGTCACAAACACGGTGGTGGTAAAGGTATATCAATGAGTTTACACACTTCCAATAGGAAATTCTTCAAAATTGCTGGTTGGTTGTCCTTACTACCGTTTATTGTTATTGTAGGTATAAATCCGGGATTGATTAAGTGTGTATCATTACCATATTTGCTAAGAATTTCGGATCCGTGGTCACTCTTAGCGCATTCGCCGATTGGTTCAGGGTTGATATTTAATTTTGTAGCACACTGAAATAAAACAACACATAGTGTAATGAATATTCTTATAATCTAACTTCTTTAATATATGAGGAACTAGCCTCTGCCTGCGACTTCGTCCGCGTGATATAGTTACTTTGGGTTAACGCTAACATGCAGTGGAAGCTCTCAAGAGGAAAAACTACCCCGATTTAGAAACATTTTTCATTGGTGCTCCGCTCCTATTCGTCTTAGCATAATGATATATAGCCTATATATAACCTTCATCGATAAATGAGCTATCTAACACTTTTCAAATCGGACCAATTAGATGACCTGAGATTAGTGTTCAACCACCCGAACAAACAAACCCTCCAGCTTCATAATATTAGTATAGATTACTACTCTTTTCTCATACTTAACTCGAACCGTCATTCAAATTACAATAACTTTTAATAGAGTGGACCAATTTTAATTAAACAAAGACTAAGTTACTCTCGACGATAACACTAAAAGAGTTTTTCAAATCGGACCAGTAGTTCCTGAGATTACTCCCTACAACGTCACAAACTCACAAACTTTACCTCTCTATAATATTAGTATAGATTATATATAGTACTAGCGGGCCCGGCAGACGTTGTCCCGCCCTGATTATGAAAAAATCCTTGACAAATTATATACTAAAACGTTCCTCATCAATCACTCTATCCGCCGGTGAAAACCGCATGATAATCCGCTCGGTAGTTTTTGAGTTTATCGCGAACAGACAGACAGACAGACGCGGTAGGGGACTTTGTTTTATACTATGTAATGATAGAATTTTATTTATTTTATTTTATCTGGCAGTATATTTTAAAAGGGAGAGCCTGGTCAGCATTATTTTTACTACCGTTACTATTTATGTAATAAAATCTAGGCAAAGAATACCTATGAAAAAAGATCTCCAAAAAGTGTAAATCCTAAAGTGGTTCTAATGATAAACATACAAAGAGGACATTGCATTGTAAAATATTTTATAAGAATAATGATGACTATAATAAATAAAGCAATTTATTATACATAGAATTCAAATTTACATCCAATAACCATCCAATAGAAGGAAAAATACCTGGTAAAATAAATATACTACAAGGAAATTCATGATTATTCATTAATTGTATTAAAATAAATTATTGTGATACCTCTACCAAGACTAATTGTAGAGTCATAAATATACCAAAGGAAATATGTAGTGTAATATATATAATATGTATTTACTAATTAATAAATGTATATGTTGATAACATATATGTTATACCCAACAATATAAGTTATACCTAGCTAAAATATAAATGTACATTGTAAAGTCATAGTAATGTGTTGATGAAATATTTAATGAAATTGAATTTTAATGATCTATACTAATATTATAAAGCTGATGAGTTTGTTTGCTTGAATGTGCTAATCTCCGGAACTACTGGACAGATTTGAAAAATTTTAACAGTGTTAGATAGCACATTTATCCAGGAAGGCTATAGGCTGTATATCATCACGCTAAGACATATAGTAGTAGAGCACCAATGAAGAATGTTTCAAAATCGTTTTTCTTTTCTTTTAAGAGCTTCTGTTGCATGCACTACATAAACAGTAACTACTCCACATGAGCAGAAGCTAGTTTAAAATAAAATTATTATACCCTTGTTAACGCTTCATCTGGATTATCATTATTTGAAATCATACAGGTTGTAAACTGCACAGCCATAGTCATATTATTCACAGCTTCTATAGAACAAGCATGAATTTTGTTTGCATAACATTCCACTTCACCATGCTGACAGCTGAAGTGATACTTTCCGTCAACAAATTTTGTCTGCAAAAAAAATACTTTAAAATGTATAATTTCAATGTCAAAGTATCAGGAGGTATCCTCTCGATTCACTAGAATTTTTATTTTTTACATTGTTGTAAAAAGTATCCTATGCTCTTCTCCAGGTCGCAGGCTACCACTATACCATGTTTTATTGTGATCAGTTGAATGCTAATAAATAAGAACAGTCAATATAATATAAAGATGACATTATTTTGTCAGTTTTATAATTGGGAATAAGGATTATTTGATGGAAATAGTGAATTAAGTTTACTTTTATAAAAATTAGGGACAATATTTTCAAATCACCCATTGATAAGTATAGAATAAGTTATCAAAAGAATCTCTCCTTTTCATTACCGCACCACGCGCGCTGGTCTTTGGAGCCACAGTTTTACAGTAAATCCTATCTAGGCACGAACTAAAAAGTTCACAACATCTTATCTTTGCCGTACCATGAAGCTGTGGAACAATCTCCCGGCCAGTGTGTTTCCTCCTTCCTATGACGTAGGGTCCTTCAAGCGCAACGTGAAGAGATACTTACGCAGGCCGGCATGATAGCGGTAACCGGCGATGGATAGTATGTCTCTCGGTGGTCGCCATTGTTTTTGGATTGTACTGTGCTTACCATCAGGCACAGTACATTCACTTTGCCGAGCCACAATAAAAAAAAATGAAAAATTTAATGGTATGTTAAATTTCCAGACATACAGGACCAAGGTATGCTCCAATGTATGAGCTCTGCCATTAGAATAGATTGTATTTGACTTTGGGACTGAATAAAAGATAGACTTAAGGGAAAACGGTTAGTTCACTAAATACTCAAACACTACTTAGAGCATGTGAAATATTCTTAATAAATTGGGTAATGCAATGGATTCTTTTGCAGTTATTTCGGGCTAGTTTTGATGTTCCTTTCACCTAAAATGTATTTGTAAATAAAAAATTAATACCATTTATCTTACCTTAGCTTTGCCATAAGGAACTAATGTAACACTAAGGAATTCTGAAAGTTTTTCTGTCACAGGTTCCAAGTGCTTCATGAAAAAATGTTTGGAATCCGGACACAAAGCTTCATAATACACCCTCACTTTAACTTTGTCTTGTTTGTGTTTATTATATCTGTCATCTTCTAGCTCCAATATATCAGACTCAATCTAAGCAGGGTTCATGAAACAAACAATATTTTTCAATCATCAAATTTGATAAGACTTTTTTACTATAAGCTTCTGTTAAAAAAAATGTATTCTAATTAACATTTGATATAGCAAACAATGGAACAAGGATCAATTTTAAAACAGCAGATTACTTGTCTATGGGACTTTTGGAGAAATCTAGAGATTCTCACCTTTTCTGCTCTTAATTGACATTATATACTCTATATTATGACTGGCCTTCTTCAATAGATACTAAAAAATATAATATCATAGGTCCAATTCCACAACATAATATACTTGTATAACAAACTGCAGTAAAATCCATCAAGCTTGAAGCTCTATTGAAGGAGTAACATTGGAATATTTAATAGTACCGGGCCTGGTGAACATTATTCCGTCCTGATAATAAAAACCTTGACAAATTATATATCAAAACCTTCCTCAGGTATTTCTTTATCTATCTGTGAAACCGCATGAAAATCTGTACAGTAGTTTTAAAGTTTATTGTGAACAGACAGACAAACAGACGTGGCAGAGGACTTTGTTTTATAATATGTAGTAATATTCGTATTTAAACAATTTTTTTTCATTTAATGTTTTTCTTGTTCACTCTAATTTAGCTACTAATCCTGTTTCTACTATCATTATCATACAAGTAGTATTATTAGAACTTCTCAGGGAGATTTATAAGATCTCAGAATTTATGCTTCGACCACTATATGACCAATTACGATGCCCCAAAACTCTGTTTATGTATTTATCTCAAACATATTCCCACATTGTGATCTCGATACTTTAATTTCTGATGGATAGATAGGGCTGCAAGCATGGATCACTCATATACAACAGATAACTGACATTACTCGTTCATGTAAGGTCCTAAATAAAACCAGGATTGTAAAGGTACTGCAATTTGAATAGCACCAAAGCATTCGCTTTTATCTTTCCTTGAAATCTACCACTGATTATTCCAAGAAGTCATGACGTGATTGATAATTTATATTTGGGTTTTTGATCTAATCACCACGTCTTACATATTGGTAAGGAAACACCTGATAGTATTTTTCATTGAGGAAAAATAAATAATCATAATAAATGAAGAATCAATTCAACTTACCTCCGATAATTTTATCTGCGGTTTATCAGACAGAAGTCGTATTAATTGCCACATGATTAGCACTAAAAGTATACAAACGACCAACTTATATCGATTACACGAATAGAAAGCCATATTTACAAAAAAATAATTTGTCTTAGTTCATGTCCCAAACAAATACGGTTTTGAATGTATTATTTTTACAATACTACAATAACATGTTACTATAAATTTCTTATTTAAAGACAATAACAAATTACTGGCGCTTATAATAATTATATTACAAAAGATATGACTATCTCTTATCGTAATATCAAATCTCAAAAAATAACCAATGAAATATAATCAACAATCAACTAGCTAGGGATAGGACACTTATCATACTTTTGGATATCGAGTAATCTTATTGCACTACGATACTTTTATGCTCAATTCTTTTTATTTGATACTTTAATACATATGACTACTTTATTTTAAACATCGGTAAGTATTGAGAACATATTTATAACTCGAAAAAATGAATTGGATATTCTTCTCTATTTCGTATTTTGTACCATGCTATTCTTATTGTACTACTATATGTCAGTGACAAAGGGTGAAAATATTTTAAAAGAGAAACCATTTCGTGTAGAGATTAATTGAGTACGGCGTGTATTTGAAATACTAAGTGGCATCCGCTATTTCTTCGGTGTCGCTTATTATCTTAACTGTATATTTTATATACAGATGAAAAACCATATGATCCACACCACTCGCCTTCACTTTTCCCTGGCAAAAATCGTAGTTTCTTTAAAATTTTATAATTATAAATTAAATGAAGATATCGTGAAATTTTGTATAAGGACATGATAATAAGTGAAACTAAAAAAAAGTGATCGAAATCTATCCAGTAGCTTTATGTAACATGTAATGTATATATGTAATGCACGCACAAAGGCAGACCTCTAACATTTTATTTATATAACAAGAAGGGTAGTCACCACAACAAATGTGTAAAATACTAATAAGTTTAATAATTAATAACTTGATAATAAAAACACTTGAAGCTCAAAATACCGATAATTATTTAAAACGCTAGTTCAAGTAGAAATTAATAAGAAATACATTTCATAACAAGGATTTAAAAGTAAAATTAAATTTAAATTCATTACAATTGTAAAAAGCTATGGATTTGTTTTGACGCAAAAATTTAAAAACCTAAAAATTAACCGACGTTAAGGTCGACAGTAGAAAGATACATACGTAAAGAACTGAAACATGAGACCAGTAGCAACAGAAAACGTGGGTATTGTTTATTAGATATAATTTTAACGGACTCTAAGTTACTAGTGCCTTCGGTATGCGATGCGATATATATGCGATGGTAGAAACTGCGCTCATCAAATTAGTCTAATTAGTTTATGTAATTTAATTTAATTGTATGGTTGTTCCAACAATGAAGTATTTCTTTCTTTCTTTCTTTAAAATAATGTCATATATATACTCCTACGGTTTTCGTAATCCATTTAAATTAGAGTCATTTTTGTATAGAAAATTAATGATCCTTACAATACGCGTAACTGTATTAAATTAATAATAATTAAATCAATAATAATAAAATAATTTAAACTCCGCTCTTCTAAACCGTAATGTGTATATTATATTCGTAAATCGTAAAATTAGATTTGTGGACAACTGGAATAAAGCGCTAACATATATCTTATTTGATTAATTTATAAATTCAATCATAAATTACGCATCTATAAAATATAAAAACTTTTCATTCGATAACTAGAGGTTCATCAGACACTATTCATCTGATACTTTAATGGATACGATAACTCCTTCCGATACTACTCAGATGTAAGAAAAATCGATACTTTTATTCGATACCGTATTTTTAGCACTAAAACTAATATTATGTGAGCGGATGTCAGTGGATGTATTTTTATATCAATGATATTATTCAACATTTTAGTTATAATATCATTGATTTAAATACATCGATTAGATGATAACAAACGGATCAATATGATGTATCAATTACTTCCACCATAGACGTACAAGTAACTTCCACTGTTTAATTAATAATTCGTGGATGTATCGAATAAACCCGTGCATATTTAGATGCGCTAGAGTTATTTTTCAAATAAAACAAAATGGAAAATGCGTTTTCGCTACGTACAAAACTTCGTTACATTAAAAATAAGTTAAAATAATAAAAAAGTACTATCTACTTTAAATTTTAACTTGAATACTTGACTTTATACCACAGCTTGTACATATAATTTATTGCACTACTTACTCCTATAACCAAAAACTAAACAAAATTTCCAAATATAATAACCGAGTGCTTTATTGGAGTTTATAATATGGTTTTAATGAAAATCTTAATACTACCTATATTTTAGTCCATCCTCGCTAAATAAAGATTTTAAATACCTGATAACAATGAGTATTTACGAGGTACTTGTTATGTTTTTAAGTTAACTTCAATGGTGAAACCATCATGATAATCGTGGGTATACCTGCATCAGTAGTATTAAGTCTGAGAAATCTTAAAACCGAATAAGTAATAATAATAGAATGACTTGTGGTAGAGCCTGTGAAGATTTTGATATTAAAGGCGCAAAGCCTACATATCTATCGCGCAAGTCTGCTAGCGTCATAAAGTATAAGTCCGCGCCAAACTTTTTGGCCCCTCTGAATATAGCCGTGAGTATGGGCTTGCGCATAATATCATTAAGATTTGAATACAAAACAAAGTAAAAGTAGTATTATAGGAATCTAAATTGGCATTTATTTATCCTTAAGTTGTCTCGATGTTATGTATATAATAAAATATCTATTATTACGTAAATTTGTGATCTGCGCAGCTACATTCTGGGTGGCCATAACATTTGACGTGGACTTATAAGTATGATTGAGTTATTTGTTACTTACTGCAATATTTATTTCCAAGATAGTTAAATTAATGCAAATATCAGTTTTATATTCAGTTAGCTTTTTGCAAGTAAAATCCAAAGAGAAAAAGTGCGACTTTGGTACTAAGCGTCATCTAATTATCTAAAAGTGTTCTACCTGTTACAGTGTTAAAATAAGGGTAAATAAATATTGCATTGATTAATTTTATCGGAAATCCAGCTTAACCTAACGAGGTATTAGATGTTAATTAACATTGTAAGTAGGGATGTGCAAATATTCAGATTAAAGGAATATTCGATAGCGAATCGAACCGAATAATTCGATTTGAAATTCGAACTATTAATATAATTTCTATTACGCGAATAATTTAAACTATTTTAATGATTTTAACTAAATAAATACTTATCAAATACTGAATAATTAATAATATACAAAATTAGTTCAACAGATTTGTCTCATAGTCAAAGGAATTTAAATGAAACTAGTTAGAAAATTTATAATTAGTAAGAAAGTTCACTGTTTATACTATAAAATTGTATTTATGCACAATAAAAATTGATCCGTCAAGAGACATCTGGCAGATGTGAAACATCGAAATTGTTTTGTATAAGTTGTATGCCTAAAAGAACAGATTACGAGAACAATCAGCTATGGTATAATGAAAAGATAAAGCATTACATATTTGTTCCATAAAATAATGGCTGTTTATTTATTACATAAATATTATTTTTTATTGAATACACAAATTCAACATGGCGCAGGCGCGGTTTGTTTGTGCGGCATTTATCAAAGGGCGCTAGGTCGTCGCCGCGTAACACTAGTAGAACGAGTGGCCGACAAAACAATTTGAATCTTATCTGTATAAGTTGCAATGTTTGTGTTTTAGGTTGCCACGGGTCGCCAAGCGAACAATCTGGGCCCCACTCCCTGCCCCAGCTGACTCTGATGCGGCGTGGACCAAAGTGTCCCGCCGTAAAAGAAAGAACAAGGTGGCGGTGGCGGCGACTCCTGCCGCCCCCACGATGCCTAAGGTGGTAAACCCGGCTCCTGCTTCAGCCAAGAGCCGACGTAAGTTGAAGTTTCCCTCTGTTCCGCGCACTGCGGCGGTAGTTCTGTCGCTGCAGCCTGATGCGGAAACGCAGGGGGTTAATTACAGAGATATGTTGCTCAAGGCGAAGCAGGAGATTAACCTGCACAGCTTGGGAATCGAGGGCGTCTCTGTCAGGAGAACAATGACCGGAGCCCGAATTCTCCGGGTTGCCGGCCCACAACGTGCGGAAGGAGCTGTCCTCCTGGCAGAGAAGCTCCGCGAGGTGTTGGCGGACGCTGCTAGCGTCAAGACCCCGGTGAAGCGGGCAGACGTCCGCGTCGTCGGTCTTGACGACACCGTCACGGTCGAGGAGGTGGTCGCGGCTGTGGCCCTGAAGAGTGACTGCGTGCCCGCCTTAATAAAGGCCGGGGCTATACGCACAATGGGGGCAGGAATGGGCAGCGTCCATGTGTCGCTCCCCGTCGCCTCAGCGAAGTTGCTAGTGGAGGGAGGTCGCCTCCTGGTGGGCTGGTGTGTGGCCCGCGTGCGACTCCTGGAGCAGAAGCCTATGCGCTGCTTCAGGTGCTTCGCCGTAGGCCACACCCGGGCTTTGTGCCCGTCGGAGGTGGACCGAAGCAACCTGTGCTTCAGGTGTGGGCAGTCCGGCCACAAGGCCTCGGTCTGTGTGGCCGATAAGCTGCGCTGCGCTTTTTGTGCCGACGCCGGTAGGAATGCTGAGCGTTTCATGGGGGGCGCGACCTGTAGGCCGCCTCCCGTGAAAGGGCTCCTGTATCCTCCGGCGTCACGACCTCCTTAGAGGTCAACGTAGGCGTTGGGTGGACGTGGGGAGGTTCGCCTCCTACGTTCGTCCTTAAGCCGGACCAAGGGGGATGGGTCGGGGGGCCCGTCTCTCATTGCACTGGTTCGGCCGTCTGGGAGACAGTCTACGGTTGCCAGGCTGTCTGTGGCGTGTACCAATTCACGGCGGCGAGAAAACGAAGGGGGGAGCCTCCGGCTCCCAGGGAGGTAGAGGCGGAGAGACGGCGTCTCAGAGGAGACGCCGTCGAAAGATGGCAGCAGGACCTGGCGGACGAGCGGTTCGGGCGGTTTACCGTAGACGCCGTCCGCCCGGTCCTGCGGGAATGGATTGAAAGGGAGTGGGGCTCCCTGACGTTCCGATTGGTGCAGGTACTCACCGGACACGGTTGTTTCGGGTGGTACCTGCACCGGATCGCACGCAGGGAGCCGACCGCCGCCTATCACGAGTGCGGCGCTGTCAAAGATACCGCGCAGCACACTCTGTCTGAGTGTGCTGCGTGGGGGGAGCAGCGCCGCATTCTGGCGGCGGCGGTAGGACCGGACTTGTCGCTGCCGAGCGTGGTCTCGGCCATGCTCGGCAGCGAACAGGCGTGGCGAGCGATGTCCTCCTTCTGCGAGGACGTCATCTCGCAGAAGGAGGAGGCGGAGAGGGCCCGTGAGGCAGATCCTCAAAGTGGCCCTCTCCGCCAAAGGAGGACAGGCGGGAGGAGGCGGCGCTATGCCCAACTCCTCCTGCCACCGTAGCCGGACCTGAGGGGGTGGGCCGGGGGGCCCATCTCCTCATTGCACAGGTCCGGCGGACGAGGGGGGCAGCCGGTGTGTACCTGGTCTGTCCCTCTATAGGTAGGAGCCCGGCGGTCACCTTCCGCCGGGCGGACCGTGGGGGCGGCTCTACAAGGTTGATTAGCTGGAACGATCCCTTGCCGCCCCCACACAACGGTCTGTCGGTACACCGTGGGGTTTTAGTCCGTGCGAGTCGGACATAACCCACTCTCTCCCCCGGGAGGGTGGGTATCCATAAGGGATTTCCCCACGTTAAAAAAAAAAAAAAAAAGGTTTACCAGCGCGCCTATAGACGTGTCACGTCAAAAAAATAATAATTTGGAAATGATTCCTACCTTACTACTAGTTTAGTAATTCTTCCTTATTTTAAAAATATTAGAACATTATTATTCGATTCGAACATTATACGCAGTTTACTTAGTTTCATTAAAATCGCTTCACTCTTTCAAAAGCTATTGTAATTTTAATGACAACGCGACATGAGTACGAGAGAAAAGTAGATAAGTAAATGGTTTTTTAATACATACAACTAGTTTAGATTATAATTAAAACAGATTTGAGAAAATGAAATCATTTAGTCCGACTAGATTTTTTTTTCTTTTGAAACTGTAAGTTTAGATGCGTATGTCTTTATTTCTAAATTTCGAATTTCGGCGACGCTAAAGGGAAAAATTGGAACATGTTTTAGTTACTGGGCATTTATTAAAATCTAAATTTTCTGTTAAAAATAAAATGTTTAATAATATATTCGTTTATTATTCAGTCAACTGTAAAGTGTTGAATTTCTCTACAATATAGAATCCTGCTTTCACTTGTCTGCCTCCAAAGAATCGGCCATTCAAATCTACGACCGCTTTAATAGCACTCTCGATTCGTTTAAACTCTACAAATATTCTGACAGCTTCATCTGAAGGGGCATTCGGCATTTCGAATATCAACACTTTTACAACATCTCCATACTTAGTGTTACACTCATCTTTGACTTCAGGCTCTAATTCCTCATCCACATCGCCTGGACCAACCATGTTCTGTAAAATATAAATAAATAATGAATTAATTTGTCATCAATAACAACAATAATTATATCTACACTAACTAATCCCGCAACTTCGTCTGCATCGTTTATTATCTCAGTTGTTTTAACTCAAAGGGATCGGGCAACATTTTCGACGAAAGCTCCTAGGCGGCAAGCAAGTCAAGACTTTTCTGACAATTCCAACAATTATCGCTGTATTTAAACCAAATTACAAAAAACTATTACATATTATATACCTAAACCTTCCTCGTGAATCGCTCTATACATTGATGAGAACCAAATGAAAATTTGCTAAGTAGTTTTTGACTTTATCGCGAATAAACAGAGAGACAGACGAGGTGGAGGAATTTATTTTAAAGTGAAACTTTTATTACATCGTCTCAAACTTTTTCGTCTGTGTGTTGCATGTCGCGTGACGGTCGGCCACAAAGTAGGGATAAAGTGAAAGGCGCTCGTCAGAGCAGCCAGGGCCAATATGGCGGCGCCTATAGTTCGCAGCAGCTGACCGTGTAGTGTATAGACTATTATCAGTTAAATGTCTATAGTGTGAAAAAAAGTTTCACTTTTACCGTGGTTTCATAAAAACACACAATCCTTTTTTGTATTGATATATATGTATGTATATATATATGTAATGATAATCCAATAATGACAACTAGATCGATTATAATTTAGACAAGGTCTATTAAAGATGGCGGGGTGAAGAAGACGAGGAGCCATACATAAAAATTATGACGTCATCTTTATGGTTTACTCCAAAGATCAGCCAATGCAAATCGAGTATGCTGAATATAATTAGGAATGATTCGTAGAACAGTCAAACGATACAAGTGAGAATGTTCAATGCATTTTTTTTAAACTGACTATGCTATTGGCCTGACGATCCTTCACAGCTTCTTCGGACTTCCGGCCAGAGCCTAGTCGTCGGCCAACTTTTAAGGAATCCAGCCAATACTTAATCAAGATGCTTATGATTGGCTTATACTTCGAGCCAATAATATTTCAGAACGAGTCAGTAGTAAGAAGCATTATTAGAGGTCAATAGTACGGACGTAAGTTAATAGTAATTCCGTCAAAATCCACAATTCAAAGGTAATTTTACAATATTTGGATATTTGCCACAACTTACTCTTAACAATACAACTTTGCTTGGGGATTTCATGATCTCAGTGATGGAAGGCTCCAGTTTATTACCTTGGGGTGAGTTAGATGCATTTGGAGAATCTGAGAAAGAATGTTAATTGTTTCAATATTTGAAAGGCAAATGTTCAGAGCGTATAGAAAATTAATCTGTCCTATAAATAGAATTATACATATTATTATATAATTACAGTTAAATTTTAAATAAGTGTATACAATTACGTAAACCATCTATTACTGTAAACATAATTTTTATTGTTTTTAAACTCTACATGTTTTGAAAATCAATTGTAAAATAAAGTGTAATCAGCAAAAAATCATTCATAAAGTATTCAAGCATGATTATACACATCATGATATTTTTTAAAACCTAATTAACCTGAAACAAACCTTACACAACAAATACATTACACGATTTTACTACACTTCGCATTCAGATGATTATATTTTGAATATAGACACAAGATATAAGATTCATTTGGGTTTAAGTATTATTAAAGTTAGCAGTTACTCTTTAGTTGTTGTTTAAATCAAATGCATAGACAATGATTTATAAATTATAATTACTATAATACAGGTCGACCTTAATAGACTTAATTGTAGCTTCCAGCTATCTATCTTCAACACTTCAAATTTTTATAAAGATACTCATACTTAAAAATATTACTGAGAAAACTTTGATAATTAATTTTGATACTTTGTGTCACATACAGTTGAGATTATGTTTAAATATTTATAAATTAGTAACGAAATGTAAATCATATATAGTGTATAACTCCTTCTTAAAAATATAACATATTATAAATAAATATAAAGGAGTAAATTGTAATTAGCATAAAGTAGTAACTGCCGAATATTAAAAAAAAACTATTAAAACCTTCACCTGGACCTGGAAGACCTTGAATTGCAAAACTTGGTGGTGGCATAATGCTATTATCCTTTTCATGAATAATTCTTCCCCCTCGTTTTGATGTTTTTTCTACTTGCAAAGCAACTGACATCCCCTGTTCTTTTTTACCTAAACCTTGACCTTCCTGTGACATAAGTTAATGAGATTAAATGATTAGAGGGGTTTTCTGAACCTCATATGTTTTAAAGTTTTATGAAATGGGAACTATTGTATTTGAAGTTAACAACATGCTTTACAAAGTCATCAAATGATTTGATGATAGACTCCTCCTCCATCAAAGCCAAAAGATCGAAGGAATGAAGGCATTTAATGGTCTTTGAAATATAACTACCTAACGGACCTAAATAATAACTGACTAATTAGTTTTACAAATTTATAACCTGTAATAACATTTGCTTGTGCCTTTTCAGACTACATATGTCAGCTTGATATAAATGAAAAATATGTGCATTGTCTTGTAATATCTATTTATTCTTTTTTATAATGGACAGTTAATTATTATGAACTCTCACTATTAATTAATTAAATTCTGAATATATTTATGCGAACACAACAAAATTGAAAAAAAAAAAAATATTTAATACCAAGAAAATTAAATACATATACAATCTGAATGCCCCGAAGCATAATTATGTGAAAATTACCTTAAATCCATACTTCGCCATGATTTTAGCTGCTATGGAACTAGCACCATATCCTCCAATTGAGAAACCTGCTGAGGGAGCAGGAATTGGTGCAGTTGGAGGAGGCGGTGAGGAGCTTTCTACTGTGAGTGAAGGTGGTGGGGCTATGGCAACACCAGCTGCACGTTTAGATATTTCTTCTGTTTCTTCTTCTTCTGGTTGCTGGAATTATCACAAATAATTAAAATAACCTTAGTTTGGCAGATTATTTGAAATTTAACCTGCCTTTTGCCTGAGGCTTTACTTGTGATAATGTATGTTTTACTGTAAGGAGTAGTACTTTTTTCTAGATGAATGATACACTATGTCTTTTTATGTACCCCTAAAAATGTGCATGAGATATTTCATGATCTATTAAATCTATACTAATAATATTATAAAATGTGTGAGTTTGTGAAGTTGTAGAGGGCGTCTCAAGATCTACTAAACCAACCCAGTTATTTTTTATTCTATTTAATACCTAAATATTTGTAGTTTGCGGCCGCAACACCATGAGTGAAATGTGTTTGTGGCCCATTTAAAAAAAAAGACTGAGTACCACTGATCTATACTATGATGCAGTTACTACAATACTACCCCTCTTGAGAATGTTGAGAAATTATACCTTGATTGGGCACAAAGGGGCGAAACAACTGAGTGCAAATTCGATGTTTCTGTATATTATGTATACATATTTAGGTTTAGTTAGACTGTCCTTGACCTAGTATGACCTTGAGAAACGATAATTTATTTTTGGTACTATGGGATCTAATGTAACAAAAAAAAACATCAATAATAAGAAAATATTGTAATATTTTTTATAAAAGTATCAAAGTCATTTCAAGTGAGCTAGGATTCCCCCTGACTATTGCCTTGTGTTGTGGTTGTGTATGTGAGCTGGCCCTCTCTAGTAGTATGAGTGGATGCCAAAATTGAACCGCAAAAAATTAAATTGAGAGACAATTTTTCCATAATTTAAACATTCTTCATTGTGTTACATCCACCAATAATCACAGTTCATATAAAAACTATGTATTTGATCTTTATATTTACATGACAAAACAAATACAAGTTTTATGTAGGTATTGTATTGTATTGGTTGAAGCTACAAACAATAATTACTTTGTTTATGTTATATCTACTACCCATAAACTTACCATAGGCACAAGTGTCTTTTCTGGAATTACATTATCTTCGTCATCTCCAAACCGGCTTTTACGTTTTCTTTCAGAACGTTCACTCCTATCGATAATACCATCGCTTTGTAACCTTTTCGCCTGCATTTCTAAAATTTCAAATTATATAGGTATTAATTTTTTTTACCCAAGTTAATTTATTTTATCATTTTTTATTACCTTAGTTTGACCATATTAACAGTTGTATAAATTGATACCTATCATATTGCTATTTATATTTTTTTGTTATTGATAACCTTTCAAAGAATGACACGTAGATATTTTTTTCTTTTCAATACATTTCATTAATAGGCTAGAGACTAAAGAATCGAATAGAATATAGACAACTTTGCTGATAGCATCATTTGTATTGGTACAATTTTTGTTTAAATTTGTGTTGTAGCTATCATTTGTCCTATTGGATTAGTTATGTTAGCAGATATATTCTTAAGTGTAATTACTCTTCAATCTTTCAATCATTTTCATGACTGTGTACATGACATAATTTATTCCTGTAGACACAACTTTTTCTCCTAAATATGTCATCACAAATACTTATGTCCATGGAATGTTAAATAACAGACTTATGGTAATTTTATGAAAGATGAACATGATGAAAGACTTTTTCACTCAACTCCAAGTCCAGTACACAGTAATAATTGTAGTCTATTTTAGAACTGATAATACAGCTGTTTATTTGAGGTCACCGTAATTTTCAATTAAGCAATACGGATATAACATCATTTCTCGATCAGCATTAATTAAAGCACATAAACATCAAAGGAGTCAAATTCAAAAGTACTACTGCCATATTACCATTGAGATTACTTTGATCTGTATGTATTTACTAATAATGTCATTACCTTTAGCTACTTTTTCATAATCATTTGGCCACATCGGATCATATTCATTAGCTACATTCCAATCAAAATCCCTCACATTTAGTGATGCTGTCAAAGTCTTATGCTGTCTCTTTGGACTATTGGAATTTGTCTCATCATCATCCCTTTGTTTACTTTTTAAATCTATTACTGGTGTTAATACCTGCAATATTGTGATATGTTTAAGATGAAGGTTGATAAAAAATTGACATAATGACGGTTTGGTTTTACATATACATACAGTAGCCATATAATACAGATTATTGAAAAGTGTGTGTGTACTTATGTACAGGCGTTAGAAGTTATACTTCTTTGGTGTAACAAAATAAAAAAAAAAAAGAAATTTTATTTTTCGCCTTATTCTACATTTGTAGCAAAAATAACACTAACAATAGAAGAAAGGTATTTAATACATTGAAAGTTTTAATACAAAGAAATACAAAGAAACAAAATGTTGACTATAGCTAACTTTAGGGTGTCGGTTTTTCGTGACGGTGTGTGCCGCGTCCTAAAAATTTATTCTCATCATTTTTCCCTAATGGGCCAAAAAAAGTATAACTTCAAAAACCTTCATTTATATTGTTAACTTCATAGTGAACACTTTAAAGTAACAAAATATTGCTCACCAGTTAAGTCTATTCAAAGTATATGATTAGCAAACCAATACAATCAGTTTGGAAAGTATTCTCAATATTAAAACTATATAAATTGGTTAAAACCTTTTAAATATCTACACATGCACTTAAACAAATGAATCATATAATACTTCTACAGTTTTTATTAGTTTCAAACTGTTATGATATTCATAGCTTCTCCATTTTTATAATAATAAATTTATATAATCAGAAATGGGGTTCAATTAGTTTTGGAATAAAAATAGTACAAGGAATAGTTGTTTACACTAAAGTATTGAATAATTCCTATTCTCACCTGGTTGGAACGACGTAGGGCTTCCCTTTTAGGTTGTGTTACTGCAGCTTTTTTTAGTTGCAATTGTGACTGTAATAACTTAATGCCTGAAGACCATCCCGCTACTTTTTCCGTTGTACGGGCTTTAATAGTGTCCAGGTCGTCATAGAGAGACATGCTTATTGTTACTGTATATATATTTTGTAAAATATGTTTCGTACTATACAACCATTTAGTGATAAATACCCAAATTTCAGTTTAACTTCTCATCTCTTGTGTATAGCTTTTGGCTGACAAATTTCAATATGATAATTTCGTTTTGCCTTTGTATAGGTTAGATAAGGAAATATATTTACGTTTTATAAATACATCATTATAAATTCCTTCTTCTTCTTCTTCTTCTTGATTTGGCTCCGCAGAAGCATTTGCCAGTGTCAGTGTTTTATTGTAATGTACATTATAAACATTTTATATAATGGTTTTAATTAACATAAGAAGAAAAACGAAGGAAGTTATTTTAGTTTATATATAAAAAATTTAAGATTTGGTAATTGGATAAGGATTTCAAATATTCATATATACAAACATTTTATAAACACATACTTATACAAAATATATCTTAATTATTTATATAAAATTAATTTGAAATACATATGAAAATACTAAATTTTAATATTATTTTCGGAAATAAAACAAGCTAAAGTTTTATATATATAATAATCATTAGAAACTAATAGTGAAACTACAGATATAGGAAAAGGAACCTGTAATGATCTCAAAGAATGGAGGAAAGTAGCGGAGTCATTTAACGGACAAGCAAAGAAAATATGATTAACATCCCCTTCATAAAATCCACAGGCACACGATGCACTTTGTACAACACGAAGTTTTGCAAGGTGAAAAGGAGTACATACATGGCCCAACCTCATACGAATTAAAATAGTAGTTACAACACTATCAAATCCAGCTTTAAAAATCCATGTAGGTTTTAGACTAATAGTTGGCTGAATACTGAAATAAAATTTCCCTTTAGATTCTGCGCTACTCATCCAGTACTCATTCCAAGCCTTCTTGAGGTGAACACTAGATAAAGCAACAAGATCATGATAATATATTTTAAAAGGATAATGGTCTCCACATTCCACGGCTTCTTTAGCTAATTGATCTGCTCTTTCATTTCCATAAATTCCCGAGTGACTTGGGATCCAAGTAAAAACTACTTTATAATTCCTAATAGAACAAGTATGTAACAATTTGCGGATATAAAGAATAATAGAATTACTGTGTCTTAGTTTGAATGGAAGTTTATTTAATGCCTGTAGCGCACTAAGACTGTCTGAAAAAATAACAGTTTTATTAAGTTTCATTAACAAAATGTACTCAATTGCTTTAAGTATACCAAAGCATTCCCCGCTGAAAACGCTCGATTCACAAGGAAGTTTAATTTTTTGAACAATATTATATTGTGAGTGATATACTCCAACCCCAACAAAACTGTCATGAGAGAACTTGGACGCATCACTATAAATATGGTGGAAATTTTGCCACTTTTCATTTTCTATCATTACACGGAAATCAATTCTCGATTCAGATGAATTTTCAAATGTATGAGCATTATACATAATATCTGGTTGAACAAACAGGGCATTGTAATTAGTATTATATACCGGCAAAACATCAAAACTATAAACAGGTGCAGAAAGAGATTTATATTTTAGATAACTTTGAACTAATGTAGGTAAAGATTTATGCTTCCAGAAAGTGGACGTGTTAGTATAATTTAACAATAATTCTATTTTAGAAATTACTGGATGGTTGGAAAATTGTAAAATATTAAAGAAATACCTATCAGAAAGATATTGACGTCTTAAAAATAACGGTGGATCACCGCATTCTACTTGTAGTGCATTTATGGGGCTAGATTTCATTGTACCCGACACAATTCTTAAAGCTTTTGATTGTATCAAGGACAATTTTTTGAATGCTGTTATATTACCCGGTTCTAACAAAAACAAACCATAATCAAGTAAACTTCTAATAAATGCATTATAAATCAGTTTAAGTGAGAATGGGTGCGCACCCCACCACACACCAGATAAGCATCTTAACATATTTATATGGCGTTCACATTTATTTACTATGTACTGACAGTGTTGAAAACCAGTTAGTTTACAATCCAACATTATACCTAAGAACTTTACTTCACTTTTTAATGGTATAGAACAACCATCATACAAAATTTGTATTGGAGGAGTTACACGTTTTCTTGAAAATATAATAGCTGAACTTTTAGAAGGAGATAATGACAATCCATTATTATCCAACCATAATTTTAAATGTGTTAATGAATTATTTAAATGATTTGATGCATTTTCAGCAGATTTATCAGTACAGTAAAGCAGAAGGTCATCGGCATATTGAAGAACATTTACATTCGGAACAAGGGAAGATTCTAAATCATAAGTATAGATATTATATAAAATAGGACTCAACACAGATCCTTGCGGAAGACCTTTCCATAATGTTCGACCATCTCCTCTGCTATCACTTTGCAAAGTTATTGTTCTACCTGACAACATATTTACAATGAATTTTGAAAGATTAAAAGGAATGTGAAGTCTTTGAAGTTTTTGTAACAAAATAGGTAACTCGACATTATCATATGCAGCATTAATATCCAGAAAGGCAGCAACTAAATAATTATTTTCAGAAAATGAAAGACGAATATCTGTTGTTAAAATAGCAATGTTGTCTATTGTACTCTTACCTTTTCTAAATCCAAATTGACTGTTTCCCAATAATTGCTTAGATTCAACTAACCATTCTAACCGATTTTTCACCAAATGTTCAGCAATTTTTCCAAAAACAGAAGAAAGAGCTATTGGTCTATATGAAGCAGCATCAGATGCACATTTATTGGGTTTTAGAATAGGTAAAATAATTTGTGATTTCCAGGAAGGAGGGATGATTCCACCACGGAATACAATTATATTAACTATATCTAAATAATAGGAAAGAGTATAATCACTGGCATTAACAAAAAATGAATAAGGAATGCCGTCTCTACCAGGAGATGAATCTTTCACATGACTTAAAACGGTTTTCAATTCAGAAAGTGAGAAAGAGTCATTGAATTCAAGACAGTCATATGAAGTGGAAGGACAGATGAGACTATCTAACAAAATATTTGATTGAACATAAGGAGGAGCTAAGTGATCTAAAAAATCACTAGACATATTCCGTGGCATAGGAGGATTAGAATCAGATAAAACAGATCTAAATCGTTTTATATTGCGCCAGACAATAGAAGATTTAGTATTAGGAGTAATAGAAAGACAGAATTTTCTCCAGCCTTCAATTTTTTTACTTCTAAATAAATCTTTAGTCGACTTGATGAGTTCTGTTAATTTATTATAGTTTTCTATTGACATATTATTGCTGTAAATTTTTTCGGCTTCCTTTCGTTTCGCTATTGCCAATGTACAATCTCTATCCCACCAGGGGGGTGATGCTATTTTACCTTTGTATGTGTTTTTGATAGGAAATGTTGCATTAGCAGCTTTTATCATAGCAGTACTTAAAGATTCAGAGCAATAAATTTCAGCACCCGCAATCACTGTGGGCAAATTTGAGGATTCAGATTTTATTATATCTCTAAATAATTCCCATCTATTATTAAAATTGGAACTAGCTCGGGAAGGTAAATTATATTTTAAACAGGGAGATACATGTGTATTTGTTTTTGAAATGACTTTGTAAGGGAAGGAAATTAGAATAGGGTAGTGATCACTGCCCAAAGAAGAGGAAAGAGTTTGCCAAGTTAAAGCAGATGCTAGATTTGGACTACAGATAGACAAATCCACAACACTAGCATTCTCGTGAGGTGCTGTACGACGAGTAGGAGATCCTGTATTAATTACACAAAGATCAGAATTGTCTAATATTTCAAGAAGTTGCTCTCCATAATAATTAGAAATAGAGCTGCCCCATGTTACGTGCTGTGCATTAAAGTCTCCTAGTATCAGGCATGACTTTGGAAGAGTAGAAATGATATTTTGAATCTCAGAAAAAATTACATTTGAAGGATGAGGAATGTAAAGAGAAACAAAACAAATATTATTCACATTAGCAGCTATTATAGAAAAATTATAATTAGAAGAAGGAAGAGTAATTCTCGAAAAGGGAAGACAATGTTTAATTAACATAGCAACACCGCCAAATCCGTCAAATCTATCTTGTCGAATAACAGAATAACCTGAAATTTTAAAAGAAAATTCAGGCTTGAGCCATGTCTCAGACAGACAGACTACGATAGGTTCAAATTTATTTAGAATATGTATTAAGTCTGCTTTTTTATTAATTATGCTGCGACAGTTCCACTGTACTATTTTCGACTGATCCATTATTGTTTGATAGAATATTTTTCAGCATATTGACTATAATAGCTACGTTGGACGGTAAATCAGGTGATTTCGATAATAAGTCGATTAATAAAGCTATGATGTCATTGAAAGATTTTTCTTTATTATTTGGAACTATTGCACAACCATTGGCAGGAGATGGAATACTGTTTTCATGTACCAAAGCATTGTGCGCTACATGGTCGTAGCCCTTCTGCAATTTGGGGGGAGAGCGTGGCTTTAATTGAATAGTTTTCTTGTTTGATGTTTTTAAATTTGTATTAGATATAGAAGGTAAGACTGTTGAAGATTTTTGAAAATCAACTGAAGCAAGCGAGTCTAAATATGATTTAGTAACCGGTTTATATATCTTTGCTGCCTCCGAATAAGATACACAGTTCTGTGCCATATATAATTTAATGTCCTGCTGTCGCTTCAGCTCTGGGCACATTTTGCTTGTAGCGTAATGGTACCCAGAACACAAGCAACAACAAGAATTGTTTTCTTCTTGAGAGCAAGTCTCTCCACTATGACTATTACCACATTTATAACACCGTGGAAGAGATCTACATTGAAGTTTGGTGTGTCCAAAACGACAACAATTGTAGCACTGTATTGTGGGGTAAATATATAAATCTACTGGTAGGGAGTTATAACATACAAATATACGTTTAGGAAGTATCTGACCATCAAAAGTGAGAACAACTGTTTGCGAAGGTTTATAAGTCAATGTTCCATCTACTATTAATTTCAAATTTAATCTTCTAACCTTTATGATATTTCCACAGCCAATAGGAACTGATATATTATTTTTAATTTCATCTAATGTCCAGTCTGTTGGGACTCCTCTAACTAGACCCATGCGAGTAATGTTAAAAGACGGAATGAATGCATTTAAATTTTTTTCTTTTAACAATGCATGTGATAAAAACTGATTGGCATCTAAATAATTAGAGAAACTTAAAGCAATTCTATTTCTACCGATTCGTTTCACACTGCCATTAATGATATTATTAATATTGTGTTTTTTTAAAAGATTGCCAAATGAAAGAGGGTGAAATGTGGAGCCATCCTTAGGGTTCAATTCTTCTCTTTGCACATGAATTAAATATGGTGACAAATCTGAGGATTGATATGAAGTTCTACCAATTCTAATAAATGAAGTCTCTATTTTTTCAGTTTGAGCTTGTGGAAGAGATATTGATGAATTATTATTAGTATTATTAAGGCCATTAGATAAAGATTCACCTAAATTTTCATCACTTTCACATGCACAACCCCCTCTAGAATTGTTACTAGTCTTTCTAATTTTTTTATTGCAATTTCTGCATATCTTATGAAGACGAACTCTTTTGCGAGTTTTGGACTGATTTTGTGACCCCTCTGTGTCCATACCGGACTCAGAGGTTATTGTTACATAGTTACTTGCAGGAGGAACGAAGCCCCCAGGGTCTGGGGGCTCCTCCATTCTCTGATTTACACTATGTATACAGGTTTTAAACTATTATACAATATTAACAAA
Organism: Antheraea yamamai; assembly: GCA_036509395.1. Classification (NCBI taxonomy): domain Eukaryota; kingdom Metazoa; phylum Arthropoda; class Insecta; order Lepidoptera; family Saturniidae; genus Antheraea; species Antheraea yamamai. Next base: position 11,692,067 of record AP028428.1, on the reverse strand, counting down.
AAACTTACCTATAAACTATAAACATACACTAATTACACAAGTAATAAACTATAAATTACTTAAAATATATACAAACTAATGAAAACCTTATCCAAATGAAAAAATAAAAAATTTCAAATAGAAAACGAGACCGCCAAACTTTATGCTTCCCGCGCTTTTTTCTTATAAATTCCTATCTATGATTTATAATTTCCTAAACCTTCATATGAAAATATTCACAAGAAACAACAGATAATGAATCAAAATGACATTTCCTGTGCTGTAAAACTAGAACATCCACAGATGATTCAACTCAACGATCAAAGCTAGATTTTTTCTATATAGGCATTGAACGTTCAGAAAGGGAATGCCGAATAAGACAAACAAAATCGTAAATAATAGACATATTATTGTTTATTCAGGATAGTTCTTCTTATTGAAATCTCAGATTTCTTTGTGTATTTATAACTCTACATTACACCACAAAATTTCTACTTTAAATTTGATTGTTGTTCGCACGGAACAAAGAAACTTTCTTTCCTCCGTGGTTGTTCGAGCACGGAATAAATCTCTTTCTTCCGTATTTTTCGAGCATGTCATTTTTATTTTTAAATATATCGATATTGTAATATTATCAGCAAGTAGTTTTGTTAATAATATGTACTATTCCGTTACCCTAATTATTCACAAACAAATGAATAAATAGAAATATAGGTTATAGATATAGTATCAATGATTACTTCACATTACAGAGTGCAACGACAATATATACACAAACATATATCTATATAGTACACAAATATAGTAAAATATAACAATAGTTAAATATGTAAAAACATGTTTATATCCTCGCCAAACTTTTTAATCACTTTGAAGATAGTTACGCAAAACACAAATTTACATAATATATTATATGTGTAACATAGCGACAACTTAAGGACAGTTAAAACCAGTTTTAGATTCCTATAATAATTTTATAACTTTGTTTTGTATTAAGCTTTTGACTATATAACGCACATACTTGAACTTACGGCTATATTCAGAGTGCTGGAAAATATTGACGATGACCGTAGTTTTGTTTTTAATCTCTTGTTCAGTTGAACTGAACTAATGTGAAGATGACATAATAAAGAATTCTCTTTCTTCCATGGTGAAGATAATACCAGATAGTATAATTTATTTTTAAATAAAATAAGACGTTTCGTTTTTATGTCATGATAAAATGAATGACTCATGACATATTTAAAGAAAAATTTTAACAGTTGCTTTATTTCGCTCTATATACATTATACATTAAATTTAATTGTATGACTTATTCACAATAAAATTATTAGCTGAAAAATGGGAACAATTAGTAGTAGAGATACTGATACTCGCCGTATCAGTTTTGATAATAAATTCGCTTTGAATTCTGCTTTGTCTGTTCGAAAGTCCAATCAAGAAGAAAACATCGTAGGATACGACTCCTTACTCATGGTAAAATGTTGTTTGGTACTTACGTATTAAAGGCAACGCAGTGTTTATCTTGTTTCACAAGTCTAACCTAACCTAACCGAACCAAGACGGGAAAATTGAGAAAAATAAATCTGTTAGGTTAGACTTGCGAAACAAAAATAGCGCAAGCCAGCAGCGGTCGTCGAGCGCACTGCGTTTTGTATATTACTAACTTGACGATTTTTAAGTTAAAACAAAACAGTTTCGTCTCGGTTTGGTTAAGTTAGACTTGTGATAAAAGATAATGCGAGCCGACCGCGGAAGGGGTCGGCGAGTGCTGTGCATTTAATACGTAAGTACCTGTTGTTTTTAGTGATAAATGTCTGTAAATAAATTTCTGGCTTAATAAAGATTATGAGTATGAAGCTATTTTTTGATCATTTGAATGTGATATCCAAGGAGGCCTACTTGAACTTTTGGCAAGATCTTAAGAAAAGGAAAAAGAAGTTAGACTTGGAGTTAAAGAGTTTTATGCATCTACCCAGCCAAACTCCAGGCTATATCAGTAGACTTTACTCTGTTTCATTCTAACAAATATTATTTCAATACAGGACACTGTCGAGGCCGATGAATTATTATATAAAGGAAGCAATAAAATTATAGAACCGCTAGAAGATAATGAAACCAATTATTGGTCTTATAGAATAGAACATCTCAAAAAAGAGCATCATGTAATTAATCAAATCCTAGAGTCAGAATATGATAAAGAAATTGAAAGTATAAACAAAACTTATGAATCACCCAAAATAACTCAGGAAAGGATTCAAAGAATCAAACCATGTTTTGAATTACGAGCAAAGGTAAATATACATTCCTCAAAACAATCATGTAATCAATACCTATTTTATAAATGATATTAAGATTAGTATACACAAACACGGACCAATATTACTTCTAATTAACATGTCACAGACACTAATAGGATACTGCAATATATGTGAATATCAATGAATCTAAATTTATTTTATTTTTGGCAATCATTCTTTTAGAACTTTTAGAACAAATTTCTTGTGATCATTTCAATGAAGTAACGAAATGGTGGCCGTCTTGTTAGAACTTTCCAGAGAGTTTTTGTGGCAAATCAGAATCCACGCATCGCGGTATTATTTTCCATCCACTTCACCTGTGCACAATAACCAAACTATATTACGTAAAAACCATCAATATTACAAAATATACAGCCTAATGTCACAAGATTATGAATAAAATACAAAATAGACAAATAACATTCCAAGATCCCTCTAAAAACCCAAAGAATCTATAATAGACAAGGGGGGATTTTATGTTCACAGACTATGAAATGTTATGAAGAAAACCCACATCAACCTTTACGATGTTCAGCGATAGTAGAAGCATTTAACCAATATGTTACGTGCTGCAGAATTGAAGACTAAGCCTTATTTATTATTAGAAAATTTTATTTTGCTGATTTTAGTCTATGTATTGTAACACAGAGTTTTATACTTCTATTGCTTGTAATAATTATCACAGCAACAGCATTCATAACGATAATATTCAAAATTATGCAATGGTATTAAATTCGGCTTTTGTTTTTTATTTGTTTACAACAGTTTAATCGTCTTTGATTTAACTGACTGAGCAACCATTATGACCGCGACGCCCTTCTATACCAATCATAATAACTGAAACAACTACGGCTACAGTATTGACATCAAACTAGACATAAAGTAAATTGTAAAATTGGGTGGACTCCAATATAATATGACAAACATCCCAATAATTATAATTGTCTATTCAAATATTTATCAATCTATGGCAATATCAAGCTCGGAATTCAAAAGTTACTACTATATTGAAAAGCAAATATGTGGCAGAAATTCGGGATTGGGAATTTGGTGTCAATTTTTCCTAAATGAATATTATCAATTGTTATACAGATCAGCATTTTGTAAATTTATTGACTTCCGATAATATTGTAATGTCTATGAATACTGAATAATTTTAGGTGGTCTCTGCTGAACCTGTATTCTACAGGTGACAGCTCCGCTAAGAGTATTATTATTCTGTGGGTGACAGTGATGGTAGACTTGTCAGCACCTTGTCAATAGGTTTCTTTTGGCCGTTGGTGATAAGTTTGAATAAGAAAGTGAACAGAAATGTCTTGAGTATAGGAAAATGTGCACAGGTTTGAGATCGAAACTGGTCTCTTTGAACCTTAAAAATGGATATAAACGATTTAAATTCGGACGATAATTCTCCGTGCCACACTATTTTAGACAAAATAAATTCTATAAACGAAAATGTCAAAACTAAGGTAGAATACTTTCAGTAATATAATATACCTTAGTTTGACCATATATTTACAATGTTTTTATTATGTATGACTCTTTTAGGCACCAGATATTAATGATTTTACCATAGTAAAACCAATCAGTCGCGGTGCTTTCGGTAAAGTGTTCCTTGCGCATAAAAAAAATAATGAAAAACAAATGTATGCGATTAAAGTTATGAAAAAGTCTGACATGATAAACAAAAATATGGTGACACAAGTTGTAACAGAGAGAAATGCCCTTGCCTTGTCAAGAAGTCCATTCTGTGTTCATTTGTTCTATTCACTGCAATCAACATCATCTGTTTACTTGGTATGTATTTGTTTTCTTTCATTTTTATTATATACTAAAAGGTGTATATGTTTATGCGTTTTCTATCATCATTTTCTTACCCTTATCCCAACTAAGTGGAGTCGCCACAACATGTTTTCCTTTTCTACTCTCGCCCGTCAGATGCCATCTCAGTATTCACACCTTTTACACACATATCATTTTTTACACAATTCGTCCATAACTTTTTTGGTCTTCCTCTACTCTTATATCTATTAACCATCATACTCAAAGCGTTGCTAGTGACATGGTTTTTGCAGTCATTGGTGCTATTTTCAAACTTCCTTTGATATATTCATTCCTAATCTTATCCATTCTAGTTACACCACACATCCACCTTAACATTAGCACCTCTGCACATGTAGCTTTCTCTCATCCATCTGTCTCATAGCCCAGCACTCATATCAGTACATGACTGGTCTTACAATAGTTTATACACCTTCCCCTTGAATATCAAGGGCATTTGTGGGTCACAAGCTACACCAAACACTTTTTGCCATTTCATTCACACATGTATCATTTTATTTCATCATGTTTTCTATAATGTTGGAAATTAACATAAATTTGAAACATGTAAAATATAATTGTAGGTCAATATTGGATGGGTAAAAATAAATCATCAACACATGTGTGCACCTTTAAGTAGTATTTCAGAAATTATATAAAATTTTATTTAAATAAATTACTTGTATGTCTATTTAGATTGTTAATTCTCTAAAATAAATATTATTTGCATACATGTTTAGTAAGAGGACAGATTTTTATTTCCTGACTCAGAATAGGAATGAGATATATTTCCGTAGATTTTAGGAGTAGAATAAAATTTGTGATAGGTACAATTATAAATTAAATTAGCATTTTAATATCTTACTTATGAGTATTCTTTTAAGTTGTTACTCTTAAGAGAAATATTTATTCTAATTAGGCTGTTGTTTTGTTTAGTATGTTTTGGTTCACAACAAATATCTAATAATAAAAAGGAATACAAATAGGGATAGTTACATCTGTATTGTTTAAAAATTTCGAGGATTTTATCTTAGAATGTTGATGTTGTTATAAAAAAGTTAATGTTGAACTTAGAACATTAACAGTTTTTGATTGTAAATTGGAATTACTTTAGTTTTTACTGTATTCTTCAGGTCATGGAATATATGGTTGGAGGAGATTTGAAATCTCTCTTGGGTGTTTATGGCTTTCTTGAGGAATCAATGGCTGTATTTTATGTGGCAGAAGTAACTTTGGCATTAGATTATCTACATAAGCATAATATTGTGCACAGAGATTTAAAACCAGATAATATGTTGATATCAAAATCTGGACATGTAAAACTAACTGATTTTGGATTGTCGAAAATTGAAGTACATAGAGGTAAATATTTGAGCTACAACTATGAGGATTCATATTATACGGGGTGGCTGGTTACTCATTAGCAATATTTTTACAGGATACTCAGTACTTGATACTCATTTTAAATCAATAAAAAAAATAAGTGCTTAATATTTGACCTAATTATATAGAAAAGACAAAAATTATAGTCAATCCTCTAGCCGTCTACGTTAGAGCATGGTGTCAATGACCATCGGGTGTAGTAAAAGTGAAACCAACCAACTAACGAAAGAATAATTTTTCGAAGTTTGAACGAAGAAAAGGGATTATTGTCTGTTTTATTATTCAAGGTTATAAACTCCAGGAGGCCGTTCCCATGTTTTGTCACTGGTCATTTAACCTAGGTTTATTTAAATTTGTACCTATACTTTTGAGAGTCTTAGAACAAATTTAAACTTAGGTTCTTTGTTTTGTTTATTAGTATCTGTTTTGATCTTATTATTTTATATGTTAAATGTAACCATGGACTATCACACGATTGAAGGTTGTCACTCTTTAAACTGTCACTGTAACTGTGATTTCAACTTTAATTACCAGAGTTGAAATATTGCTCAGTACACCCAATTAATTTTAATTAACACTGTTTTTTGATTACAGATTTAGAAATATCCGACTTTGTAAACCAGACACCTGGATTAAATATGAGGACACCTGGTCAGCTGCTTTCACTTACCTCACACTTATCATTTGGTTCTGGAGGAGGAGACAGTACACACAACTCGGTCATATCCAGTAATGCCTGTGAGAACCTTCTTGATGAACTTACAAAGACTAGTATGACTTTACTCTTCTAGATAGATATTACTATTGTTATACTATCCTTTTTGCAAATATATTGTCAGGTGTACAGAAAAAAACAGGGTATCTTTCGTTCATAAAAAAGGACTAATCCTGAAGACAAAGCTACATTAAAATGAATGAAGCCGCAAGGAAAAGCTTGTTCATTAGTATTTCTACATATTGAGGTTGTCAAATAATGGTATCTATATCTGTATAAATAGGTGAAAATAAATCAGTTCAGTACCTTTTTCTCATCTGTTTATCAATTAATTATCTTTCTTATTTTTTGTTTAGTGATTATTGAGAAGTGTTAGAGATATTAATAAAAAAAAACTTAAGAATAATTACATTTTTTCTATACCACGAAGGAGTCAAAACCTTTATATAAAGCCTCTATTTGCCATACTTTACGCTCCATATCTCTTGAATGTATAATATTGGTACAAACTCAATAGGCGTTTTACCATTAAAAAAACAAATACGAATAATAATAAATGTATAGTAACATGTGAATAAAACCTTTGTATCTGCTTATTTTGGTTGAATTTCAGCCATTGGGCGATCTTTAGTATTTGTAAATAGGTTTATTTTATGAATCAGAAAATTGTATTTATTGAAGTGGTGTTAATTGTAAAGTTTTATATTTCCTTTTTTAAGCATATTTTTGATCTCACTACAATATTAGGTTTGTAATTTCTATTTTGTGCATATATGAATGGATACTTATTACTTTATAATTTAACTCACCTTTATTATTTTTCATTATTCAATAATTGGAATGATTATTAAACTATATATTAAAGTATATAATATATTGTTTTTTATAAGCTAATGGTTACATAAATAAATTTTCTGGGCATGTATATACATACTCTGCATCCATGCATGTTAGTAAAGTCCTTCATGGCACAGAGAAAAATAAAAATTGATTATGAAAGAAAAGAAATTAAAAAATTACAGGTAAATTGAAGGGTCTCTTTGATGGTGTGGGTGGTTTACAAAACTCACCTCTTTTAGATCATTCACAACTATCAGGAATACATCCATTTATGAGTGCTGAAAGTATTAATTTGGATGAGAATTCTGTAAGTATAAGCATATCAAGCAGTGAAACAGAGTAATAGTTTTGTAATATGATATAATTTATGATTTCGGTTTTTATGCTTAAACCCAGCGACCCGCCTCGCCGTCGTATGGTTTTAAAGTGTTATTGTGGCGTCATAAGTGTCTAAAGGATTTATGCCCGGTTTCTGAGGTACTTTAAATGTAGTTTATCTGTTCAATAGTGTTATCGGTTCGATAACTTGTCAAATTGTGTTTCTGAACACACAATCATATGATAAATGTCAGTAAAACTCAATGGTCCATTTGACAGTTTATCTTATTGATAACTTTGTTGAGTCAATAATTTGGTCAATATATTGGTAGTTTAACCGAGTATCTCAGAAACCGGGCATTAGTTAAAGTACATGCTATTGCGTTTTGTTGTTAACAGATTATCAATATCAAAGAAACTATATCTTCTATAGTCTTGATGATTCTTGTCATCATATAATTTTTTTTGTTACTCGTGATTTTAAACCTGTAATATCCTTTAAGATATTAATTGAAATGTTATTATGCAAAGGGCGATTTTGGTCTGTATTAAATGCTCAACGTAAATGAAATATTTAATTGCATAGTGATTAATACTATTTTGATCAAAATAGTGTCGTAAATCGCCAATTATATTTAGCATTGTATTGACAAGATAAAAATGATTATCGCGGGTATATTTTTGCGATACGCAATTTCGTAGTAGGTTATTTTTATTTATCTCATAAAATTTATGCAGCATTATAAGACGTTAAAACGTATTATTCCAGAAGGATAGATTAAATCTATGAGGTATAAGATAAGATCTAATAGGTAAAAGTTATTTAATGATATAAATCAGTTATGTCTCTTCACAGACTCAAAACTCTGCTTTAGAATCTACAAGCTCATATCATACATGTGAGACTTCGAAAAACAGTAATATCTCAAAAGGCAATAAGTCTTCAGATTTAAGTAATGAAACAGAATCTTCTGTAGGTGAATCAGCTTTATCGTCAGATTCTCAACACGACCAATCAACTTCACCACTCTGCCGGGGACAGTCACTCAAAAAGATTCCAAGGTATAAATCTTATATTTTATATGTAATTTAAATAATCATACAATTTAGATGACATTATTATACTTTTTTTTTAACTTTATTTTTGGCAACCAATCTTTTAGGTTATTACAGCCATTGTTGAGTAGTTAAGAGTATTACAAGTCCTTCTTCTATTTTATTTTTGGCAACCAGTCTTCTAGTAGACTATTACTGCCATTGTGAAGTGAGTATCGATATTACAAGTTTCTTAATATAATTACAATGAACTAACAAGATGGTGGCCATCTTGTTATATCTTTCCATGGAGTCTCAGAATTCATGGTCCGTGGTATTATTTTCCATACACTTGACTTATGCACAATAAACAAACTATATTACAAAAAAACACCACCAATTTTACTCAATATAGAGTCAAGTAACACAAGATTATGAATAAAATATAAAATCCATTTCATGACAGACCAAAATCCCTCCAAAAAATCCATTATTATACGTTATAACTTGATTCCATAGCATGTACCAGTCATATACTTACACAGAAAAAATTGAAGATATGAGTGCAGTACTCATTAAACTTTGGTTATATCTTTGATTATCCTTACTTAGTAATATTAGTATTTATTATGTGTTAGCTTATGATGAAAACTGCTTTCATTATGAATCATAGCTCTGAATACTAATACTATTAGGACGACAGTATTATACACATTAATATAAAGGTCCCTCTTAAAGATTATTTTTAGAAAATCTTATTGCTACTCCACAAGAGATCTCTATGGAGAGTCCAAAGTTCTGACAGTGCGACAGTTATACTTATTAAAAATGACCCCTACTCACCACAAATACATTAGAAAACTTCCACCATTAAACAGTGATATTACGAATTCCTCTGATGTTGCTCACGCTCAGCATTTCAATATAAAAACACCCAAAGCTAACACTGTTTTCGCTCAACGCTTTAGTGAGTTTGCCCTCCCATTCATATATAAACAAGTGAACAAACACTGTGCTTTAATTAACCTAGAATTAAGAGAAGCAAAAACAAGAGTCACAAACTGGTTATTATCTATGATATACCAGGAGACTGAAAATATTCTTCACATTCTTTCTTAAACAGGCGCAGGATATGAAAATAAATATAGTTTTAAGGACAATTTATATATCTACCTACACTTATTTATTTAGATATGATTACCATGTGTTGTGTTTGTGTTTAGTTATTAATACTGTGCAAATTTAAAGGTTTTTTTATATATGTATACATATGTTTTACATTCTATTAATCTCATTTATCCAATAAGACACTGACAGCACTAACAGTTTATACATTTTGTAACATAGTTTTGAATGATTACCCGTGACACAGGATTCAGTTCCTAGTGCGGGAATCTACAGTTATTTTTATGCCATGTAACATCATTTTGTCAAATAAATACTTTTTATTTTATTTTAATATAATTCCATAGCGTGTACCAATTGAGATAAATACTTATGTAGAAACAAACATTCATACTAAAGGTACTAAACGAGGTGATATTTTGTCCTAAAATTGGATTATCTTGATACATCATGTGATTTATCAATGAATTCAACAGTTTCAGAGCAAAAAAGCGTAAAAGAATCCTGGACTGTGATGGCGACACACCCACTGGTATCACAAGTCTGATGGAATCAAAAGAGAATCATAGTGGACTTACACAGGAGATTATGGCATTAGAGCTAAGTCAGAACACTCCCAAACGTATGGCCATTCATCCGACGCCAGACAGGCGTAAGAATCCACTTAAAGGAGTTCTAAAGAAAAGGTACAATTTAATTTTAACTTTTACTATTAGGTGTGTGCTAACTTAGAAACTATGAGACTTTCGTAAAATTTAAAAAATTATTAAATATAATCTGCTCTGATCATACCCATTTTTTACTGTTACTTTGCAGCAAAGATTCGATGCGACAAAATCAATATAAATAAAATGATAAAAGGTCTGCGGTTTTGTGTGCAACACTCAAAAAGTATTCGATATATTTTTTAGTTCTACTTCTTAACCAGTTGTCTCTTATTTAAAAAAAAATAGGGTGTATTAATTTAATAAGCTATTAAAGTTTCATGAAACTACGGTATTTAGCAGTTCTAATATACATGTTCTGCGACACGTATTCAGTATACGTTCACATATAACATTGTTTACAAAGAAATTTTGTGAGCAAGTATAATCTTTCTTTTTTTTCTTTACATAATATATATTGTTAAGATAATAAACAACACAGACGGAGTCGTGGGTATGAGTTAGTACATAATAAAATTATTTAGGCATTTAAATATTTGTAGTAGGTGGTAGAGCCCGCTGAAGCTATTACTGGTTTCAGCATGAATGGGTCGGCTCGTCCGGGATAGTACACCCCTCCTATCCCAGAAAACCGACGTGAAGTAACAACAGTGCTTGTATTGTTGCGTTTTGTTCGGTCAGTGAGAGAGCCAGAGGCTCACCTCCCCCTCCATTCACCCCCTAACATAGGCTTATAATATTAGGCATTTATCAATTCATCATCATTGACGTGAATTTGTAATCGGGTAATAATGGGCTTCTATGAGAAATGGCGTTGCCTAGTTTGAGGCCACTATGGCTAGTATTTTGTAAAGTATTGTAGGAATAAAGGTATTTATTTATTTGTTTACTTTATTATTATTATTACTTTACTACTACGTGTATTATTATTATTTTATTGTCCCTTTATTTTCCCTGTACTGCACTTGCTCACTTCACCGCTTGTCCCATTTCACCTATTGCTAAACATATAGTGTTTATAAAAAGCATACTTATATGTATAACATTATATTAAAATAAAGGAGAATTCAAAGTTAATTGATCATATTGTATCGCAAAGAATGGCGGAAAGAACGAACATAGGCTTCACTTTAATATAATACTTCTAAATAAAGTGATTTTAGTACACCACACATTGATGGTTTAAATTGATTTTACAGGTGGGTGTCCCAAAATGATAGCCACCATTTCAACGTCGGGGTAATATTTTCTACGCCAGTATCAAATAGCAAAACCATTGAATCGAAAAAGAGAATGAAAGAAACTAGATTCAACTTACCAAAAGATGATCAAACCGCATCAAGCACTAAAGACGATTCTACAGTTTTTAGCAGATACATTTCAAATAGCTTGGAAATATTTCCCACAAGAAGATTAAGTAGGGTAAGTAAACGTTTATTAACCCTATAATATTTTACATTTATTTTTTAGATTTTAAAGGTTTTTTAGCGTTTGACCACAATCTCATTCCATGTTAAATGAGATATGGTCCAAGATAGTAAACATGCTAAACCTAGAGGGGTCTGGCTCTCAAGTGCAGCTGCCGGAACACACCAACAGGTGCTTGGCTAAGATAGTATACATACTAAACCTAGAGGGGTCTGGCTCTCAAGTGCAGCTGCCGGAACACACCAACAGGTGCTTGGCTAAGATAGTATACATACTAAACCTAGAGGGGTCTAGCTCTCAAGTGCAGCTGCCAACAATGCAATGGCAATAGATTTTCAACTTAAGGGTGGTAGCTAGTCAGACAGGTTTAGAAAAATCCTTATCACCATACTATGGTTTTATCACGATGTTCTTTTTCACTGAAAGCTCCTGCAAAAAAAAAATATTCATATTTCGTATTCGAAAATCCACTTATTTGTAACACTGATGGCTCAGTAACAGTATGTTTGGATACTGCTTCAATAGACGTAGATTCGACTTATACAATGATCATGACCATGTGTAATGAGTGACCTCGTAGAAAGAACATATGGTCTTTGGTGGTAGGACTTCCTCTAAGTTTTCCTTAAATTCAAAATATATCTTCATCTTTGTAGTTAAGAGCTATTTAGCAATCAGGTTAAATTGTGGTCAAACCATATTCAAAAATATGTCATATACTATTATTTTATCATAATATGGTATAATGGGGCTTTAATAATATCAATTTCAATAATTGCAATTGATTTGGGTAATTTGTAATTTAAATAAAACTGAAATAACCCAAACTCCTGGTATTCATAGCAAGCTATTTTCAACATATTCTGAAAAGTAAATTAAACTTTTTTTTGGTAAAACAAGTTAAATATTGAATGTGCTTTACACATGTTGTCTTTCATAGAAACAAAAATCAATCAATTGCTGAATGTACGTAAAGGCATTTCTTCAGAATTTCTCCACCAGGCACAGATTAACATACTGTCGGCAGCAGAAGCTTAAACATTTTTGAATAATAACACATTTTAAACTATTTTTTAATTTGTACGAACTTTTTTTTATTAAACCATGATATTTACAATTTACGATGTCGTGAAATTAAAAACATGATCCGCCATTTTGAGAAGAAATCAACTGAGATGTTAACGTTCAGTTGTTCATTTATCAGTTTATTTTATTACATGGTCGTACTGTAAAGGAAAGATTTGGTTTTATTTTGTTCTTTAGTACACTCTTGCGAAATCGGCGATGGCAATTAGTTTTTCATAATTCATAATGAAATAAAAATAGATATATATAACGTTTGTGATCTTAATTTTAGGGCGAGTGCAATAGATCTCCAACGGAATTGACAGAACTATGTAAAACACCATTAGCAGCAGCTCAGACACCGTATCGTACACCCAAAAGTGTACGGAGAGGAAACATTCTGTCTGATCAGCGTATACTGGGAACACCCGACTACTTAGCTCCGGAGTTGTTGTTAAAGTTAGTTTTATGTCCTAAATAATACTTAGATTTTGGTAAAAATATCCACCCTTAAAGCACGGCATTGAGGATTAGATGCGAGGATTTTGCAATTTTTAGCTAAAAAATATTATAATCGATTTCAAAATGCTCTTGAAATTGTGGGCTGTGTTTTAGTTTCTTTAATTATTTTTATGACTACTTATACATTTCTAAGAGAATTTAATAGGTATAGAATTAATATCGCTATTGAAATCACCGAAAATTATCCTAATTAATATTATAAACATGCGAATGTGAGTTGCTTTATGTTTGACGCCTCAACTACTCAATCGATCATCAGAATATTTTTCATACACATTGTCAGGGGGAGAAAAGTCATAGGGTACCTTGAATCGAGAAAAAATTACTGTACCACAGAGATAGGTCAAATATAAAAGAGATAGGTCAAATATAAATGAATGCGAGCGAAGTTGTGTGCAAAATCTAGTATTAAATACACTAATTTGTTGAAATGACTCGTGCGCCATCTGTTATACATTGACGGTACTATATCAGTATCAAATGACAGATCCACAAACTTCACAACACAACAAACAACATCGCTGATCCCAAAACACAAATTTTCTGTATTAACCATAACTTGAATTTGAAAATTCATTGAATGATAGAAAGTCGCTTTCAGGTACAGGCTAATCCTGAGGGATAATACTATATTAACGCGAGCGAAGCCGCGGATAAAACCTAGTATAACAATATTCTTTTACTTAGTATTTTTAGGTATTGTTAACAGTCTACGGAACCTTATCCTTAACCTTGAAAGTATATCAAAGCTACCGTTTCATTTTTTTTTTTCATTAAGTATAAATAACGCTTATTTGCAGAGACTACGTTATTAGATGTAGGTGTATTATCCCAAGTTTATTATATAATTAATAATATTATTTTAATCGAATAATATTAATGTCCTCATGTAAACTACATATTAAAACCTCTTTCAAACGACAAACTGTTACTCAATTTTACACACACAATTGTGCATAGTGCAATGACATACGTTAATGACGTCGAAACTGGAGATCTGGCATTTTTTTTTTGTAATTTTGGCCTTTATTTCTTTGGGATATCTCGACCTAGGTGTTTAAACATGTGTACTGAAAGTAAATGTATACAGTTATAAAATGTGATACTTCCAGACAAGGCCACGGTCCACAAGTAGATTGGTGGGCGCTGGGCGTTTGCCTATATGAGTTCATGACGGGCGTACCGCCTTTCAACGATGAAACACCACAAGCTGTCTTCAAAAACATATTGTCTAGGAGTGAGTTTACTTTTTCACGCGTAGTTGCTAAAATAAACAAAAAACCGTTAAGTGTGAATCGGACTTGTTTATTACTTGTTAAAAATAAGCGGTCAAGTGTGAACCCGACTCACTTCCCGGGGGATTCATTTCTCGCACACAATATACGTTCTCATATATTAACCTAAAGAAATTGCTTTCAAATGACAAATTCATAAAGAGATTGGTACACTCCAGAATCTTTTGCGTGAGCCCGATTCATGCTTTATTGTTTTTTGTTGTTTTACTTTAAAACCTCGACTTTTTTTAACCACATCAGGTTTCACATTTGTATGTATTCTGTGTTTTTACGATAGAGTAAAAATAGATAATGCTTTAATTTATTCTTTTTGTATTATTATACATTAACATATCCGCTATAATAACACAAGTTCTGTGAAAACATCGACTAACTTCTTATTACGGTTCAAAAATACCTTTTTTTTTAACTTTATTTTTAGCAACCAATCTTTTAGATTATTACTGCCATTGTTGAGTATTTAATAGTATTACAAGTTCTTCTTCTATTCCATTTTTGGCAACCAGTCTTTTAGTAGACTATTACTGCCATTGTCAAGTGAGTATCGATATTACAAGTTTCTTGATATAATTTCAATGAACTAACAAAATGGTGGCCATCTTGTTAGAACTTTCCATGGAGTTTTTATGGCATCTCAGAATTCATGGTCTGTGGTATTATTTTCCATTCACTTCACTTATGCACAATAAACAAACAATATTACATAAAACACCACCAATTTAACATAATATAGAGTCAAGTAACACAAGGTTATGAATAAAATATAAAATCCACTACATGACAGACCAAAATCCCGCCAAAAACTCAAAGATACCTTTTATAGCTATGATAAGTAACATATACTTAGAGGAATAGGGTTTCTTTTTTTACAAACAGAACTCAATAACATATTACAAAAACTGGTAAAAATATATATTTTTTATTTATTAGATATTGAATGGCCGGAAGATGATGAAGCCTTATCAGAAGAAGCTGTGAGTGCAATCGAGTCACTGCTGACTATGGAGCCGACAGAAAGGCCGGCGGCAGAACAAGTCCAGCAGATGCCCTTGTTCCGGAACATAGACTGGGAAAACCAGCTAAACGTTGAGCCTCCATTTATTCCCACGCCGGATGACTTACACGACACTGGATATTTTCAAGGTAATTCAACAATACTTGATTTTTAATGTAAATTATTCTATAACAATATTATAGACTAGCTGTGCCCGCGACTTCGTCCACGTGGAACCTATTTTATCTACTTTTCTCTCATACTTTAGTCGCGGTGCCATTAAAATTACAATAACTTTTGATAGAGTAGACCGATTTTAATGAAACAAAGATTAAGTTACTCCCGAAGATATGCTTTATGACTTTCTTATATGAGGTTTTATTGTGAACCCAGTACTTTAGCAGTGATGCGTGTTCATACAAACAGACAGACAGACAGACATGTCTAAAAATGATCAAAATGTATTCTATTACTTATTCCTAGACACCTGTAACAATTTTTTTTCACGAAAATCGAAAAAGTACAGACACATTAGATTTACATTCTTATTATAAGTATAGATAAAGCTGCCTAAATCTTATGACATACATCAAAAATAATGAATACTACAGAATTGTACATTATAAAGCTACCTATAGAAACGTTTACGATGGTATATCTGTTATCTGCTAAGGATAACTCAGAGTAATAATTTTTATTCTTAACATATTAAAAAATAGTTGCTATTTAGATCAAAATAGTATTAATAATTAGTGAGTTAATTGTTTCAATTAATTGAGCATTTAATGTAGATCAAAATTATCCTTACAGCGCATATCATTTCAGTGGATATCTTCAAAATTACATGTAACAAAATATTAGTTATTTGTGTGAAGATTCTTACATAGCGTTTGTGACTTTGATGAACTATAAATATCAAAGTACTACAAATGATCTAAATCGTTTAGACCTATATATATTTTTTTAATGTCATAGCAGGCAAACAAACAGGTGGGTCATCTGATGTTAAGTGATTACCACCGTCCTTAGACACTAACAACACCAGGGGAGTCGAAAGTGCGTTACTAGCTTGTGTTTGGGGGAAAGGGAGGGAGGGGGGAGAGTAGAGGATAGCGGAGGGGAGAGGAGTTAGGCCTTCGGCGCTCTCATTGACCTACCGAAACGTAACAATGCAAGCACTGTTACTTCACGTCGGTTTTCTGTGGGTCGGGTGGTAGCGAGCGAGCCGACCCATTCATGCTGAAGCCAATAATAGCTTCAGCGTGGTTTTACCACCTACAAACGATATGACGTCTTGCATTAATATATAGCACCCATGCGAAGCCATGCCGAGTCGCTAGTATCATTATAAATTAATTACAAAGTCCTTATTTAGATGTAACATTAAAACTTAGAGTAATTTCAACATAATGTATAAACTTATGCCTTTTATGAAATAAGCGGGTATAAAAATATACAACTTTGATTACTATATCACGAAATTACAATTAAGATAAGATCTCGCAAAGCATTATTATTTTGACTTTCGTTAAGAGGAAACGCGGACGGTGTTTAATCCATTCAAAGGTTTTCCCTCTGTTTTACCTCTCGATAATAGAACTAGAGTAAATATTTTTATACCATTCAATATATATTTATCGCTGTCATGTTTGTATATTTTGATTTTTTCCATTAATTAAATATTGTGCGATCTCTAAATTTACTAAAATATTATCAAATCATACCACCGTTTTCAGACCTCCACCATACAAATATGATAATAAAAAAAGAAAAACATAAAGTCCTCATCATTACATAGTATAAAACAAAGTTCTCTACCGCGTCTGTCTGTCTGATAAACTGAAAAACTATTGAACGGATATTCATGCGGTTTGCACCAGAAGATAAAATGATTGTTGAGGAAGGTTTTGGTATATAATTTGTCAAAGATTTTTTTATTATCAGGACGGGACAACGTCTGCCGGTCCCGCTAGTAATAATATAAAAAAGAACAAAATTTGGCTCAGTATTATGTAGGTATAATCAGTCGGAGCTGCAGTTGTCTGTCTCTCGCGCTCTATTTGATAGTTCAAACAATAGGCGACAGCAATAGACTTCTACTGTATTCTTCGAATCATTGAAAACTTTCAGATCTGCTTTGAATATACATTTTAACTACAATAAAAAATTAAATACATGTGATCAATAAAAACACTAACTATAAAACAATGTTTCTGTACGTACCCAGCTTTGTAATCAAACGTAGCTATATTGATTCCAATGATGTTAAATTGAGGTCTGATTTAATTAACATGATATCCATGTCACATCTACTCTTTTAGGTGTAATAATAAAATTGATCAATATTGTACAACATATTTGTTTAAAATGATTTTTTTTTCAGCTCGAAATATACTGCAACAACTACAAGTGTCTAATTTCGACATTTAGTGCAACTATTCCTTGGGCAGACTTAATTGTGTTGTTAATTTATGTTTTACTAATTATTGTCCGCGACTTCCCTGTTGTAAAATAGTAGACCCATTTTGTTTTTTTTTTAACTGTAATTTTGTCAATACTGCTTAGTGGAAAAGTGTAATTAATACATATAAAAGTCAGTTTAGTCGTTTTAGAAATCACGGTTGACAAATGACAGACGCTTCAATTTTGTTTATATGTATAGATTTTTTATGTAATGTTTATTATACTTGTAATTTTTTTCATTTGACATGAACTTTATATTGTACATTTTTATTTCAAAAGTAGCTTCCTAACTAATTTTACATTTGAATGTGTGTGTAGAGGGTTGTCTTAGGTTCCACTGGTATTAAAGGGCTTAAAATAACCGAAATCCCGCATTAAAAATGCTCTATCTGATAATCTTATAACAGATATTTTGCTTGCTATAGTCTGTTTTTTAATTTTAATAGTAAGTTGATTTAAAAAATAATTATATACACTAATCGGTACTAATCGCCAAATTAAGAGATTTTATTCCTGTAAAGTTTTTCTGGAAACATCTAATATGCTAAACATGAAGACAGAATGATGTAAACAAAATCGCGATTACCATGAACTATCCAAGCTTTCTTTTTTGTAAGTAGTTTACAATATGTATATTATTTATTTTTCTAAATTGTGAAATAGTAATAGATTATTATGGAGTATTTACATTATAAAATTTAGCGAATTAAATTTATCGGTTATTAAAATAAATGATATGGCAACACTAGGAAAAATAGTGTGGCAACGTTATTTTCTATGATTGTCAATTTACTCTGGATTCTACGTTAGCTTTTCATAAAACTTTCTTGAAAAAATAAAAGAAATGTGTGTACATAGTCTTTCTTTCTTTTATTAGAACGTTTTTAATGCGCGTCGACCCGTGACTTTATATTTTTATGATATTTTTTGCTTTGATAAGAAAATCTGTTCCAAGTGCCTTTTTTTTAGAAAAAATACCATCCTATATTAGCGTCGTTGCTGGAATTTATTGTGTCTTTAACATAAAAATTTTGTTTAGGGTTTTCTTTGACCCTGCGATCAGATGCCTTTTTATTTTTTGCACTACGGCCTAAGGGCCCCTGCACAAGTGTGTCTACTTCTTGTACATTTAAGTCTGGTTTCAGAGTTCCATATAGTCAATGATTATTTAAGTTTACTATGTACATTATTATAGTTAAATTATTATAATTATAGAATGTAATTATATTAAACATCAAAATAAAATAACATTTCATAATTTTTGATCGTTTTATTTAAGAAATCTTATTCTAAATTGGCACAATTTTCTCATAAAAGTATTATAAATACAAGAATCAATTGATTGAGAAAAGCAAGATAATGTGTTGTCTTTCTCAAATTAATCGATTTACAATTAATAATTGTGTAATTATTTTACTGCACTGGAAATTATACAGTTGTGACGATTTTTTACTTGGAATTCTTTTGTATCCACGGCAAGAAATATGTAACGCGTGTGTACACACCCGGGTACTGGCCTTTTCCGCAGCCGATACCCCATGAAACGATACCTACTTGGTTCCATACTCCTCCTTCGTTCACCATCAACGGGCCGCCGCTATCTCCCTGTCAAAGAAACGAATAGCGTTAACTCGGACTTTTGACAACCCTAGAAACAGCTACTGTGACAAGGCGTTATGAGTTTATCAACTGCATACGGTTAATTATACGATGGAATAACAGATGTTCATCACTAATGTATTCGGTTGTTAGTGTTATTTTACAATAGTTGTTATAAAGTGTTGGGAATGAATAGTGTTGTTGTGTAATTTGTTGTATTGTATCGTACTGTCTTTTGTAATGATGACACAATAATCAAATGAATATTCGTTTACATCACACATATTAATTGTTTCATAATGTTTGTTTGTTCCACGTTGCAATCACTTTTACCGACTATTATTATTGCTAATAATAATAACAAACAACGGATAATGAACAGCAAAATAATTATGTTTTCAATAATTTGTCGTTCACTGCGTTGGAATAATGTATTAAATGATTAATGGAGCCTTTACATTTAGTATAATTTGTGCTGTGTCATGAATAAGATCGATCAGCTACGATCATGTCATAGCTGTGTGGAGTGTTACACCGAATTATGGCGCCAAACAAATGTGTTTCTTCCAAGATTTATTATATGGTTACATATTTATTCTGAAAGAGTCCCTTCAAAGTTTAACGTGTTATCATTATAGGTCAAATTATCACATAAAATCAGGCCAGATTCTGGTCAACCGCTACAAATACCTATAAAGCATAAAATGACTAGGTTATATTTGTAAATCGCACTTACACTACAGGAATCCATGCTCGCTTTTCCCGCGCACATCATGTGATCAACTATACCGCCAGGGGCTGCTGCGCCATATTTCAAACGGCACTCTGAGTTTGTCCAAATCGGTATAGATACTTCTTGAAGTACCGAGGGTTGAGGTCCACCTACGAACGGCATTAGATTTCGTTAATTATGAAATAAACCGCTTATACTTCAATTACATTTTTAGACAATAAGAACTAACTCTCTCGTAAGCTTCCCCAACCGATGACAGTACCGACAGCACCAGAATAAGCTCGTGCTCCGCCTGGTAGACAAATAGGTCGAATGTTTTTGGTAAACGTTACCGGTTGGTCTAACGTCAAGATTGAAATATCATTGTACTGTAAAAGAAACGTTACATTTATTAATTTATAAATGTATACATCTCCTATACATATGTATAGTGTAAGTCTAACGTGTCTGTGCTTTTTAGATATTTGTGAAAAAAATGTTGCAGGTATCTTGTAATAAGTAATAAAATACATTTCAATAATTTCTAGAAATGTCTGTCTGTTTGTTCGTATGAATACACTTCACTGCTAAAGTATTGAGTTCACGATAAAATATCACAAGAAAATCATAAAGCATATTCTCGAGTAACATTTAGCCTTGGTTTCATTAAAATCGGTTCACTCTATCAAAAGTTATTGTAATTTTAATGACGACGCGACTTAAGTACGAGAGGAAAATAGATAAATGGACTAAATGCATTAAGATGATTTTATTAGTCACTGTTTTTCTTTACATTAGGTTCCACACGGACGGAGTCGCGGGCACTGCTAGTCGTAAATATGTGTATTATGATACATTATGTAGGTGTAATTACGTAATCAGTTTACAGATTTTAGATATGTGATGTTTTGTATACCATACCAATATTGTTTTTGTAAACTAAGTGACACATACTTTTGAGTTTAACTCTCGAAAAACAATTACTCCGCTTTGAAAGAAAACGACAACTAGTATGATGATGATAAATTACGTTATAATAAACTTTTATTTGTGATAGGTGTATATGAAATAGATTAGAAAAATATATTAGAAAACTTTACCAATGTACGCATATCAAAACCTCTATGCCTGACAACTCTTTTGATCTTTCTTTCAAGGTGCTGCGTTTCAGAGTTTGTTCGTATATTATAGTCACCGAGTCTTGCCGTCAAACGCGCAACGTCCCATGATGTCATACTGGAATAAAGTGCCATCAGTAATGTGAAATTTAACCAGACAGTATCAATTACTAAAACATTAAAAAATTAGATATATGACAATAACGCGCAATACACTATCGTAGCGCAGTAACATTCTTAACATTGTCTGCAGCATAACCATCGTACAAAAAGTCAATCCCAGAGGCGTTTTTGATATGTTAGGGCCTTTCCCGGTCCGTATACTTGTTAGTAATGGATTCCTTCTCCTATATGGAACCAAGAATAGAGTATTCGGGATGAGTCTAGTATTTTGGTTTCAGTAAACGATATTAGCTTCAGTGATTCCATTTGAAGTTTCGAAGAGTAAATGCAGCGATAGGCCTCGTTTGGTTAAGTTGCGATACATTGAAAACAATTGCGGTCGGTACTTTAAGAGTATACTAACTGTGCTACGCAATGTGCTGCTGACAGTACATGTCTATCATCCATGAGAGAACCACCACAGAATTGCCGGCCAGCGTTAAATAGAGGAACAACCCATGGCCATTCGTTCAAGTCTGCATTGTGACCGCCCACTATGCGCTCTTCATCTTGAAGGTCATGTGTGCTTCCATAAGCCTAAAAGATTATATCCATATTATAGCTTAAATAATGAATACACACCAATAAAATGGGAGAATATTAAAACTTTACATTTGTTACAGTACCTACGTATTTATTTATTTTTTGGTAAAGTAAATTAACAAGTATAACATTTTTTTTTTTTGGTATTGATTAATGCTGAAGTTTGTTTCGAGCAATATTATGCCTAAAGTTTATAATAATACTAGCTGATACCTACTTGGTTTTTGGGTTTATTCTCGGTTAAAAATGTAAATGTAAAACTAAATCGAAAAAAAATTCAGGGTCAATGGAATCCAAAAAAATAAGAATCGTAGAAATATTTACGAAAAGTTTCCCATCGAATATAATTGTTATGTATATTGTTTAATAAACCAAGTTTAATTATAGAATTACGTTTATTCGTAAAAATGTTTAAAAAAACCGGGAGAACCTCAGCGGTTTAATAAAAAAAATTAGTTGTTGAGAAAAAGAAAATTCATGGTAAATTAAAAAATCAACATACCGTAGGGCCATTTTTAATTCCACAAGCACCGCTTACCGCAGGCTGTGACGGTCGGGTTGGTTGCGTAGGTAATGCAGACGGCCACGTCTGCAACCACATACAATTTACTTAAAATCACGTAATTATTAATAGACGTTCTATTTTCAAATGTAAGTATGTTTACCTGTTTTGTGGTGGGCCTGGTTGTGTAAGGAGGCCTGGTACCCCAAGTTGTTGGTGGAGTTGTACCGACAATCGGCGGTTTAGTGGTAATTCCTGCAACTATATATTTAAAACATTTTTAGTTTATTAGGTGAATTATTAGATTAGATTTCCTTGACCTTAATATGATGTCTATCTAGGAGTGCGTAATTTTTTTTACAATTTTCCTAGTAATTCTTTTTTGATTAATCCTAATGAAAAAATAAAGAAGTTTTAGTATGCGAAGAGATCTGTCAACAATGCACTGTAACTCTTATGAATGACATTTATTAAGATAAATGATTTTGTCCGCGGCTTCGCTCGCACTAATGTAGATTTAATCCGTCCTCGTGTCTTTTTCTGTATCCCTGAAAATGTGCATGCAAAATTTTATGACGATAGGTTGACTAGTTAAGGCGGGAAAGCATAACAGACAAACTCACATTTGTATTTATCATATTAGGATACGAAATGGTTATTCACTTACTAAGAGAAGGCGGATGTGTAGGTGCCGTGTGATCTGGTGGATGAGTAGGTAAAGGTGGAAGAGTGGGCGGCCATACAGCAGGAATTTGACGAAAACCAGCAATATCATTGTACGTCCACTGAGAAGTAAGGGCTGCTATACTACCCGGAAAACTAAGAAAAATATTTCATACTAAGTAATTACAAAAAAAAAGGAAGACAATACAAAAAAAAAAAACAATTCACAACCGACCGCGACTTCGTAAACTTAATCGGTGTTATTACAAAAAAGTTAAATACTTGGTTTAAAAGTGGTTTCAAATTAAATGCACCGCGCTCGCCCGAGTCAAGTTCGCGTTATCCTTTTTCGCAAGTCTAACCTAACGTAACCAAAGCGAGACAAAAGAGCAAGATGGCGAACATTCAGCGACCGCGGCGCATTTAATTCGAAACCTTTTTAAAGCAAGCATTCAATACGTATTTAACTTTATTGTAGTAACACCGAACATGGTTTCTACTATTGCTTTTATTTATGTCAAATTATAAAGAATGTATCTGATATTTCAAATAAAATGATTACATCCAATAAATGGGTATTTTCAGTCATGGGACTGTTCTTTATTTATTAGTTTAAATTCATAATTTCGATAAGCTGCATGTCGATGAAATAAAAATAAACACGTGCTGAAGCACGACTAACTGTTGTTTTGAGTTCCCCATGCTTTCCCAAGGGTCAGATGTATAGATTCTGATGATTTCATTAATCGCTGTTTTTTAGATTTAATTCCACGCGGACGTAGTCGTGGGCACTGCTAGTAGAACAATAAAATATACCATCATACAAAGAGAGACAGGCGCGACGCATCGGACATTTTTTGCGATATTGAGTTTTATATAATTTATTCAGAATCGGTAAAGTTGCATATATAAAAATATCTAGTTTGTCTATAAGACTCAGTCCTAGTATTATTACACTTAATTTAAAAACGAGTTAGTCGGACTTCTCTAAAACAATGAGATACAAATTTTTCAACTTTTCTACGGCATGTGACTTCGATGCGCCTCTTTTTTTACGACGCAGTAGCAGTATAACTATAGGTTAGCGATACCTAGAGGCGAGTAATAATAAAATGATAGTACAAAACCCTTCTCCGTAAGATAACATTATTATATTTACATTTTATGCAGTAGTCTAACTATAGGGTACCAGAGGAGGCAAAGTGCCACGGGCTCTCTGTCCGAGAAGCCACGGGTTCAGAAGTAATTACCGTGGTAGTTAATAAAATGAAATTATAACATGCCGATTTTTACTGGGGCCCCATCAAATCAATTTGCCACAGGCCACAGATGGTATAGTAACGCCACTGCTTAGTTGAGTTCACAGCTGTTATGGTGATCGGCCAACACGGTTTTGGAGAATATCGATCTTAGTGGATTCATAAATAAAATTCGTCAAATATAAGTAGCTAAGGTATCTGTACCGAATAAGGCCCACCTAATTTATTTACGGACACAAAAAATAAGTTATGGGAATATCAATATAAAATATAATGTACTCGAATAGTTATATTATTAAGTAATCGAAGCAAGATAATATTTCAGAATAACAACAAAAATGTAATATGTACGATGTTTTTAAAAAATTGGGAAACGGGCCTTTTTGGAAACTAATGTTCCAAATAAAGCCCTAAATTAAAATAATGTTTACTCTTCAGTTACTTCTATACACCATTGTGCTAAAAAGCAAATTGTAATTTTTTTGCATACTTTTTTGCTTCAAAATTTATTAAAGCAGTAAAAATGATCATCCAACAACATCGCATATCTGTCATTCGATCTTCTTAACATGTTACACAGTACCAGATAGTTTGTACTACAGTTGGCTGAGAAGTCGATGAACTGGTAGTGAATGATGGGGTGCCTATATGTAAAGTTGATGTATTTCCTGACTGTTTTGTAAAAAAATGTTTGGTTACTCTTTGGGTCTTATAGTTTGTTGTTTTTCGTATTTGGTGGCACTAGTCGATTTAGGAACATTCGGACTTGATGTTGGTGTAACAAATTGAGATGAGGGAATGTCGTCATCTTTATCATTGAGTGATTATATGTCGGGCACTTCAACTACATTCTACATTCTGACGACACCGACAGAGCAAAGGCAGTTCCTGGTATAGTTAACGTAACTACAGTTTCCATACATCTAATAAAACCCACAGTACAAATACCTGGGCCTTATTGAGTGTATAGGCACAAAACAAAAAATATTTTAACTGACAAATCAATATAAAAGTAATCACTCTATTTAGGTTTGCATTTTATAGTCTACGTGTTATATGATAATTTACTAACTATAAACAAATATAATTCTCCTATAACATGGGTTCCTTCTAACGTAACGTGAAGAGACATTTACGCAGGCCGGCATGACAACGACGATCGATGGAGGAGGGCGTATCTCTCGGTAGTCTCCGTTGTTTTTGGATTGTACTGTGCTTACCATCAGGCACAGTGCAGTCACTTTGCCGTGCTACAATAAAAAAAATCTTGCTTAAGACTTTAATACATACAAATAACTAGGAGCGTATTTTTATAAAAGCATGCGGACAACTGATGTCGATATTGTTTCGTCATAACACTGAAAACAATTTATGCGGACATCAACGGCTGTTTTCCACGTCCAACCCTACGTTCCTATGGTTATTTAATTATAGTAGAATAAACTGGAATATTCGGATTTTATATGGAGAATTTAAACGTGGGCCTTATTTGGTACTGGGCCTTAGTTAGTACAATTACCAATAATACTACTGAAACTATTATACCTAAATAATATGTTTATAATAATAATAATACATTTATTATAAGTTAATATATCCCTAAACGTAATTGGTTAACATAATTACCATTAATTGCTTATAAAGGTTTTCAAATTGTCTTGCCCTTGCTTCACCAAAACATTTACTACACAGGAAGGTACCTAATCTTTTTATTTATTTATTTTTGCACCAAAGAGATAATTGCCATTTGGAGTTAAAACAACGATAATATTCTAACAGGTTTTATCATAGAGTTGATGATTACCGCGACTTTGTTTGTGTTCTTTATTATCTTACTAGCGGGCCCGGCAGACGTTGTCCCGCCCTGATTATAAAAGAATCCTTGACAAATTATATACTAAAACGTTCCACATGAATCACTTTATCCACTGGTGAAAACTGCTTGAAAATCCGTTCAGTAGTTTTTGAGTTTATCGCGAACAGACAGACAGACAGACGCGGTAGGGGACTTTGTTTTATACTATGTAATGAAAAATATATTTTATGTACAGAGGAAAAACATAAAAAATCAAGTAAAAATATATTTTGCCTACAAAATTTCTTTGTATCATTGGTAGCTGTTCACTTCTCTTCTCCTACGCATGCACACCACACCACTTGCTCCACTTCTTCACGGCAAGAAAACATCGCAGTATACGCAGTCCTTATAAAGATCGTATATTCTCTTTCAATTTTAATAACTGCGTTCTAAAAGAAGTTATGATTTTTTTTTTTAAATAAGGACCAAGAGTCTAAGGAGTAAAACTAAAAATATTTGATCGAAACCTATCCAATAGTTTCTGCGTGATGCGCACTAAACAATTTTAACATTTTATTTATACCAGTAGATGTTCAGCGTTCAATTTTTACCATAGTTAATTACTTTTTTAAGTTGTAATATTAAAGAAAAAACGAATTTTTTCCATTTTTAAAGTACAGAATGATAAAAAGAGAACGAAGATGTACAGTACTGTATTTAACCATTTTAATCTCGAGAAATACTGGTCCGATTTGAAAAATTCCTTCAGTGTTTAATAGCTCATGTATCGAGGAAAACTATTGGCTATCACGCTAAGACCAGTGGGGATCGTTTTTTTTCTTTTGAGAGCTTCCGCTGCGTGTTAGCTTTAGTCCAAAGTAACTATTCCACGTGAACGAAGTCACGGTCAGAAGCTAGTATTACAATAAGACAAATATTGATGTAGGTACCTATTTTGTTCTGATACGTTTAAACCAACCAGTACTCGTTAAACTTACCCGGCGATTTGTAAGTTCGGCAGTTGCACTGGTACTGCTGATGGTAAAAGACCAAGTCTTTGTACATCGGGCTCTTGTTGCGGTGGCGTACCTACAGGCTCTGTACAACATACTCCAAACACCTACAAAATTATATTACAAGTTTTTATAGAGAACCCATTAGGGAGACAAAGTTTATCTGACATTTATTTGTAATTTAAAGAGCATGCAAATGCAAAAAATGCCATCTTAATTACATAAATGTCAGTGTGATCAATTAGAATAAACCTCCATATTATCTCCACTGATGTAGCTGCAGGTATCGTAATGGCCCATCGCCCATCCATCCCAGCCGGAAAGGTCAGCAACTTTGAAAAGTGGATAACAGTCTCGAAAACTCATGCACGTGCCTTTTTTGTTCATCGTCGTTACACATTCCATGCCAAATCCACCCTCGTCCTGCAGACATAAAGTTATTATAAATATTCAGCATTATTGAATACATGTAATAATTGTAAATAAGAGCCTGGCTTGTAATCATTATGTTAATAACAATCTTATTTTATTAGGTTTTATTAAAATAAGACATATTTTATTATCGATTTGGGTTTTCCGGGGTCCCTCCGTCTGTTTCTTAATTGCCCTCAAGTATTCAAGTTGTTTATAATATTATTATCTTTATATTATACTAGCGGGCTCGGCAGACGCTGTCCCGCCCTGATGATGAAAAAATCCTTGACAAATTATATACTAAAACGTTCCTCACTAATCACTCTATCCACCGGTGAAAACCGCATGAAAATCCGTTCGGTAGTTTTTGAGTTTATCGCGAACAGACAGAGAGACAGATGCGGTAGGGGACTTTGTTTTATACTATGTAATGATGATTTGCATTTTCTTTTAATTACATTTTTCTTTAAATTTTATGAATTATTCATAAAATATATCATCATCATTATATTCTGTTCTATTTTTATTTCTTTCCTCTGCGCTCTCGGTCCGCACCTTTCCTCTAATTTCATGTATTACTGGAAAACCGTTTTAAATATAGTACAGTTTAAATACAGTGAGTAAGACTTGCGATATTATTATTACTATACTTAACTACTATATTATTATTTTAATTAGTAACATGGGTATTATATAAGAAGTTTAAGCATATATTAATAGTATGTCGAATTTGTAATTGTACTCTGTTCTTTGTGGGATGAAACCAAGTAAGGCATCATTATCACTACGTTACACAATGTCTTGGTGTTGTCTAAGCAACGCTCCATTCAAATGTTGCGAGAAAGACCTAGACATATCCTGGAAATATAAATTGAGTCCATTATTCTTCAGTCTTTCGGTCTTGTTCTTAGGAGTTCCATCAGTATAGTAAGTAGTACACTTCTAAGGGGAAAGTGACTTGATTGAAGTCTAAATCCTATCTTTACATGACGCAAGGTCATGACTTAGATTATAAACTCTTGGTTTTCGATATAGTATATAACGATATAGTATGCCAATTATTTTGGTCTAATATTTTAAACAAAATAAGAAAGTGCAAATTGAAAATATTGTTCATTTACATTCGGCGTTGTATCATAATAAACCTATTAATAAATATAATATATACCACTTTAGAACTCACAGTGTAATTATGATTGACAATTTGGAATATGTATCAAATTTAGATTTAATCTTTTTTGTTATTAGAGAAAATAATACCTGTTTGGATTTCGAAAGTGAAAACTGTTTTCCATCGCGCGTACAATTCGTTATTTCACGCTTTTGTCGATCCACATGAGCTGCAAAAAAAGAAAACGCATTTTTGAACTTTAAATTACAACAGGAAAAAGAATATAGGTACTGGTAGAAATCGTCCCATTATTTTACTCGTATGAGACATTATACGGTCTAGTAATAATATTAATATAAAGTGGAAAATAAATCAAGATTTACTCGTAAGTACAGGTCGATAGTGGTTATAAAATAAAATGCAGATAGGTACTGCGTTAAAAGCACCTAAGTAGTTGAGTATTCCCGGCTGATTCTGTAACGTATGTCACATTTTTAGAAATACTTTGTGAGTTTAGTAGCGCCTTATATACTTATAATTTCTAAGTTGGTAAAAAAAATGTAGTAAAGCATAAACAAATTTTAAAATGTAATTTGAAAGCAATGACGGCTCCGCGTCGACGGACATATGTTCGAATCATAGCAACAGAGTTTGAGCTGTTGGCGAAGAAAAACATCGTGATGAGACCATAGCACGGTTGTAGGGCTTTTTCTAAATCCACCTGGCTAGCTACCACCCTCAAGTTGAAGATCTGCCGCCAACCACTTATTGGTGGATTCCGGCAGGCAGTTGAGACCCAGCTCTCTCAAGCTTTAACGTGTTTCCCATCTTAGATCACGTTGTCACTTACCACTGGATTAGATTGTGGTCAGAACGCTAAACTAAAGTACAAAAAATGTTCTTACTCAATACGTAATGCAATTAATATCTCATGTGCTTTAATAAAACAGTAAGTCCACGTATACAAAAGTCGGAATAAAATATACAAGTAGGTACGTTTAATATAATACAATACAATTAATAGATATACAAACGGTGGTGAATTCAAATTTAGAATAAACAAGGTAATTTCCGGCTCAGAGATAAATGTGTCAGCGAGACGTTGTATGTGGTGATCCACAGAGGTTAATCTTTGATCAGTTGCTGTGGAACATTGTATTCAACTGGATGCTACGCGGTATGTTCTATGTCATCTGCATGCTTGTGATACGGTGGTTATGTTGAGAACTAAGTCGCACCAAAACTCTACGATCCTGGTCACAGGTGGCATAAATTGTTGGTCGGATTCAACGTCTGGGAGGTGGCGCTGTATAAATTCGATTCAAGTGTTTTCATAGGCCTCGAAATACACAAACGAGAGGCCTCGGATTATCTCGCAAAGCGTTCAAATCGGCATCCGGTTCACGATGACTACATTACAGTAGTTGACTAGTTACAGGGGCACTATTAGTCTGAATATGTGATGGTACGTAATATCGTTACTTTACGCGAATTGCAAAAGATGATAGCAATCATATCAGCCTGCAGGTATCGTTCCATCTTATTCAAAATAGTTTTCTTTACTCAGTAGGGATTTGGAGGCGAAAACCATCGAGTCACTACCCTAATAATGCGAGGAGGCAGTATATTCAAGTCTATGATCGATGTGCGGGTGGATATCTGCCACTGAACTTACTCCATTTTCCTCCATCAATCGTAGAACCAGACGACGGGGTTAGGTAGTAATGATATCTTATAATGCACACGCGTCCTCGTTTCTTGCGCCTCTCAACAGTTCACACAAGGTTATCTCTCTCAGTTTGAGATCCCAGTAGGAGGATGCTTTTGAAAGGTCCATATAGATCGGACCGAGCGAATAAAATGGGTCTCGTATCATTTTGTGAAGATTCGCGATCCATGAGAGTTACCCACAAAAAAAGCAGTCATATATCGTGTATTTATTTGCAGGCGAAAGACACGTTTTATCTTCTTAGTTTACACAGTAATTGAAGTAGCAGTTAGTAAATTGCTTAGGGTTAAGTTCTTTAATCCGTCACTGTATGCAAGTAATGATTCACGTACATATTTTATACTTGAATAGCTACCTTCGTTTCCTATGAAACCAGTTTCTGTTTTAAATGTTCAAGTGCGAGGTGGCAATAATTTGTTTATTGTATATTTATGTTAATTTTCATTAGTAATCTATAGATTTGAGATCGTGATTGCAAAACTATTTTTATTTTCAAGCTCAATTATAACAATTAGACGGGCATAAGACTCATGCCAAAAAAAAACTCAAGGCTAGATTCATAGGATATCGAGACTAAGGATTTCCACATCCTATGTAGAAGCTACTTAAATTTAATTTCATTAGTTTAAACCAGAGGTCCCCAAACTTTTTTCTCGTGGACCACTTGCCATGTTTTTCGCTTATATATAGACCCCCTGCTTACCTGATATTGATTTATTGACAAGTTCCTCAATTTTACATATGTTTTCAAAGATAGTTTTATTATTCACGTGGATGGATATGTCTTCATATTTAAGTTAAGCACTATTTAAGTTGATAGTATGTGTATATGTACTATTTCACATGGAGAGCCAAAATTAAGCCCGTGACGTGCTTAAACGTGATTATTATCGTTGACTCTTATTTGCCTGTCATGGACCTCAAATGTTTTTTTTTTTGCTGACATTGACCCCTTTGCTATTCGTTATACCTCTGGAGGTCGACATAGACCGCTTTGAGAAGAACAGGTTTAAACAATTCATACATATGATAATTCATTTCAATGAAGTCATTTCGTCAGTTACTTCAGAATGATTGTTCTTCGCGGTTTCAGTTGTCACGTCATGTTCTAATCTTGTCATACGTTTTGATTTATAACAATTAAAGAGCCTTAGACTGTGTCTGATTATGTTATTTATCATAACGGAAGGCATGTTTTTTATCTTAATTACACTTCGAGGCGAATAATATTATTAGTGCAATATATAATGATTAAATATGGTAGGATTATCGATCGGTGGCCATAACATAAAAAGGCAGGACCTTTATTAACATTGAAATTGCTCTAAAAATATATATTGGTTTTTAGCAGGTATTTTGTTGTACGAGATTGGGAGGTATCGATTTGTCGTAAAAATCAACCGTAATTATTATTCCGGAGACAATGTAAAAACATTCCTCAGGTATATAAAATACATACCTAAGCGAATGAGTTGTAAACATACATACTATTTATTTCTCTGCATAACGGTTACTTTTATATTGAAACGTTTTCATTGGAATCCACGGCGACAAGTGTGCGGCATGCTAATTCAATTGTTGACCTAAATTCTGTACTAAGAATTTATACAAATTTCCAAAAATAAAAAGTTATTACATGTAAGTTAAATTTTAAGAATTTAAATATTAAACAACGAATATAATTATTTAACTGCATCGCAAAATTATGTTCTTGATAATAATATAAATGAAAAAAATTACAATTATTGTGCTTTAACAGACTTTGTTTTAGGTTTAGTTAAGATTCTATGTTTAAACGTATTATTTATGTTTTTAATAGGATGCACAAAATGCACAGGAAACAATAGAAATTAAATAGAAGCACTTTCGAATCTTTCAATGAACATAGACAAAAATACTACAGACTTTGTGCATTAACTCACGGTACACTCGATACTTCTTAATGTATTATATGTTAGTAACAATGTAATCTAAATGTAAATACTTAATTTGGATTTATCGTATAAAATTAAGGAGAATTTTAATTGGATAACATCTACAAGCTTTTAACGATAAATATTTAGCCAACAATAATTTGTAAATACCTGACCGTGGTCGTATAGCTTTCAAACCACTACAATGACAGCTCATATCTATAGAATATATTTGTTATGTTTTAATTTATATGTATGGATGGACGGAACGTGTAGTATATAGTGTAATTTCCACAAATAATTCTGTTTTACAAATCACATTCAAAGTAGCTGCTTCCACTTAGGACCACATTAATCGAGACGCTTCATGCTTAAAAATGTCTCTACGCGGTTACGGATGCACGATATTAAATGATCTCACCTTTCGTCACTAGTGTTCCGTCGTCAATCGACGCGACCAAGTACACCAATAATAAAAACCGATTTAAGTAAATTATAAGAAGTAATGAAATATAAAATTTTATCTATTTAAAATCGTAGTCTTTATCTTTATTAGATTTTTGTAGGCTTCAAAATCTACAAACAATCACCAGAGATATTAAATATTTAAATAACATATTGTATTCTAAACATTTTCTTTACTTTGAATTTCTGACATATATAGTTAGTTGTTATTAAAGCATATTAAGTTTATTAATAACCTTATTACTCTTGTACTTCTATCAAAGTACGTTTTGTATTTAACACATAACTTTTTGGATGTCACAAATGTAAATATGTTATACGCATATTAATTACTGATCGGTTGCTGTTATTACTAGTATCTCAACTCTAAAGTTTGTAAAATGAATATCTTGGTCAGAAAATGACCTGGTGTCATCTATGTAAGCAGTAAAAAGAGAAATTTTGATTTCCTTACAACACTTCAAAGAGGCATGGGGTTCCCAGAAAAGACATAAGAAACCATCTTCAGTATGGCAGTTTGAAAATAACGCAAAATTGTAAGATTAATATTATAAAGTAATTAAAAAAAAACCATTGTGTGAAAAGGATAATTAGATTTGCCAAAATTTGATGTCTATAATATCAGGAATACTTCGTTGCTTAGACTTATAACAGTTATATAGTATATGTTGATGATGATGATTGCTCCGACCGGTTTCGGCCATGGCGACCACTTTGACCCCTAAACTTAGAAATGGCGCTGGTGCGCTCGAAGATGGCTTATGTAGCCTATCTTCGCGGCGAAACTTTGTGGACATTGAGGGCACGTGAGTACGCCGTTCTCGTAATGATATGTTATGGCAGCAGGAGGGCGAGCCTTCAACTGGTCGCGTTTGGTATCAAGGTCAGCTTTCCGCTGAGCCTCGAACTCGCGTACTTGGCTGTTCACCATTCTGCGCCATTCTGGTCGTTGTGCTGCCAAACGTTCCCAACAAGAGGGCTCTATATTGCATTTCTTCATGTGTCGCTTTTGGACATCCTTGTACCGGAGGAGGGGACCACCATGATTCCGCTTGCCCTCCTCCAGTTCAGAATAGAAGATGCGCTTCGCCACTCTTTCCTCCGCCATACGCGATACATGACCGCACCACCGAAGCTGTCGACGAATTAAATAGGCTACAATGCCACCAACATTGGCTCGTCGCAAAACTTCAGTATTTCGCACTTTATCGGACCATCTGATATTCATGATGGTGCGCAGGCATTTAAGGTGGAAGCGATCCAGAGTGCGAATGTGACGGCGGTATATACACCACGTCTCAGAGGAGTATAGGAGGTTTGGCAGCACAACTGCCATGTAAACCGATATTTTAGTGGCCAACTTAAGGTCATGCGAGCAGAAGACCTTGGAACATAGCTTACCAAATGCCGCAGCTGCGGCACCCACCCTGCTATTAATCTCAGCATCAAGGTCACACTTAGATGTTACAGTGTTCCCCAGATAGCGAAATTTATCCACCTGCTTCAGAACATCCTCACCAAGTTTTATGTTCAGTGACTCGTGACCGTGTATGTCCAGGGACATCACCTGCGTCTTATTGACACTGATCTTCAGGCCAAACTTACGGCAGGCTTGGTGGAATTCGGACATCAGCTGTTGCAGGCCGTCTAGGGATTCTGCTAGGAAGCACAAGTCATCAGCATACATGATCTCAGTGATCAGAGCGTATGAGACTTTAGTGCGAGCCTTAAGTCTAGCCAAGTTGAAAAGGCTGCCGTCTGTGCGGAAGCGGATGCGGACTCCTTGAGAAACAGTTTGTAAGACTTCTCTAACTACCACCGCAAAGTATAAGGCAAACAGAGTAGGCGCTAAAACGCATCCTTGCTTCACCCCACAGGTAACGGGGAAGAAGTCTGTCTGTTCACCGTCTACGGCAACGCAGCATTGCATGTTGTCATGCAGGAGTCTGAGAAGTCTCACAAACTTTCCCGTGCACCCGAGCTTACCTAGCACCAACCATAGAGCTTCCCGAGGCACGCTGTCGAAAGCCTTCTCCAGGTCAACAAAGCAAAGGTACAGCTGACGACCCTGTTCTCTGCTCTTTTCTTGCAGATGACGCACAGAAAATATAGCTTCGCATGTTCCTCGGTCGGGTCGGAAGCCAAACTGGGTTTCTGGCAGAATCTTTTCAGACAAGTTCTTTAGGCGGTTTAAGAGAACTCTAGCAAAGACCTTTCCGGGGGCTGTAAGGAGAGAAATACCGCGATGAGAGTTGCAGTTGGATCGTTCACCTTTGTTCTTGTAAAGAGTGGTTATGCGCGATACTTTAAAGGTATCAGGGACGCGCTCCTCCTGCCACATGCGAACGAATAGTTCCCACACCAACGTGTATAACTCCTCTCCGCCGTATTTTATCAGCTCTTCCGGTATGAAGTCAATGCCAACCGCCCGTTTGTTTTGTTGCTGTCTGATGGCAGTAACAACCTCGTCACGCGACAGAGGCTCGTCCAGCTCAAAAGCAAAAGGGAGCTGAGGCATTAAACCGATGCTTTGTAGATCAGCTGATCGATCCACATTTAGCAGAGTATTGAAGTGCTCCGCTCAGCGCTTTAGTACATCCTCCTTGCTTGTCAACAGGTGACTACCGTCTAGAGACCTTAAAGGCACCTTTGCGTGGTAGGATGTACCAATCAGCTTACGTACCTCACCGTAGAACTCTCCCAGCTGGTTTGTGTCAGTGAGCCATTGCATGTACCTAGCTTTGTCCTGCCACCACTTGTCTTTCATATTGCGAGACAGCTTGCGCAATTCTAGGTCACTAGCTTTAATAACCGCAACGCTTCCACTTCGTCTTTTGTGTTGTCGCAGGAGATCTCGATGTTTGTCGAATGCTACCCGCAGGACTTCATCATTTCTATCAAACCAGTCTTCGTTGCGATGTAATTTTGAACCCAGTTCAGTTGAAGCGGTATCCATGATGTGAAATGACAAAGTTTCCCAGGCAGTAACAACATCGCCTACCTCATTAACTGGCAACAGCTTTTTAGACAGGGCTTCAGCGTAGTTCACCCTAACCGCAGGATCTATTAGCTTATCCACGTTCAAAGACGCAAGCTTTTTTATAGGGGATCTACGTGGGTGATAGAGGCGGATTCGTAGCTTAGTAACAATAAGTCGGTGATCAGACCAACAGTGCGCACCACGCATCACGCGAGTAACTTGCACTTGGCTGAAATCTTTTTGCCTCACGATTGCATAGTCAATCAAATGCCAATGCTTGGATCTTGGATGCATCCATGTTGTCTTGTACTTGGCGGCAAGTCTAAACATAGTGTTCGTAATTGCCAGTCCGTATTGAGCACAAAGACTGAGCAGCAACTGACCATTGCTGTTCATGTTGCCAACTCCATGTCTACCCAGAACTCCAGGCCAAGCCTCATAGTCCCGACCAACCCTGGCATTGAAATCGCCCAGCAATAAAACCTGCTCTCTGGCGTTTATGCTATGGAGGCAATGAGTCACTTCCTCATAGAACTTATCCTTGATGTCATCAGACTTGTCTAGCGTTGGAGCATAAACACTGATGACATTAAGGTAGTTGTCTTTGTCCAGGTGAAGGCGCAGTGTGGTAACACGGTCTGAGATATGTACAGGGTACTTTAAACGCTTTGTTAAGTGATTTTTGATGGCAAATCCCACACCTGATCGTCGACATTCGGAGGTAGCGGTACCTTTCCAGAAGAAAGTGTAACCGCCACCTACTTCCACCAGCTCTCCTTCATCGGGAAGGTCTGTTTCGCTGAGAGCAGCCACATCCACGTTATAGCGATGAAGTTCCCGAGCTACTATGGCGGTTTTACGTTCAGGGCAGGCGTTGCCACCTCGATCAAGAAGCGTTCTCACGTTCCACGCACCGAACGTCATAGTAGAAGTTCTTTTAAAATTCAAATTATCCTTGCGACGTCGACCACGATTTGGATGATGCGATGATAGCCGCGGTTACTACCATCTACAAAGTTGGGACGAGCATTTTTTAGGGCACCTTTTCTAGCCCCCTCCCCGGCGGAGCGGGGAAAGCAGTGCCTCCCTAAACAGGGCTGCTTTGTCATCCCGAGTGCTGCCGAACCCGCGCCGTCGCCCCAAATGTGCAGCGCAGAAACGACCACGGCGTGTACTCACACCCCCGGGACCGCCTGTGTGCAGGTATCAGACAAAGTCTAGCTTGCATCAGGCTAGACCTCTCTACCTTTACCTATCACCACAGGACTTTTGTGTACTCGGAGTCCAGTAGTAGAAGCGGTCATATGCGCAGGATATATTAAGGTGCACAAGTGTACGCGCAAGACACAGGTGCACATACTCGTCCTTGTTCTTCTGGACCCAGTGGAACGGGGACCGTTACGACCGGAGAAGGACTCAGACGGATGGTACAGTATTACAGTGAGAAAGTACAAGGGGTCAGTACTATCTCACACTGCCTTTATCGCCTTTTGCGATACCCACGGGAAGACATGGGGTGGTGCTATTCTACTCTGCCGGCACCACACGGTATATGTTATAACATTTATATTATTTTGTTAGCTTGGATAGGAGCAGAAAAATGCTTATTTCTTCAACTAGAGAAAGCTCATACAGCTAGCTGTATTAAAATGCATGGCATACAAAACAGTGCGATTCCCAACTAGAGAATTATATGCTCTATGCAATGTTTCCACAGTCAGACAATCCATGCTTTTTCATGCTATTTTACGTCAACACTCGGGCCTTAATTTTGATCCAAGAGCATACAAACATAAATGATAGAGTATGCGTAAGTCTTTTCCATACCGAAGTCGCTGTAATTAGAAAAAAACGTATTTTCAGAGTCCAGTTCTGTATAACAAGTTTAACAAAGAACTTCACATTTTCCCTCTAACTTATATACAATGCAAAAAACGTGTAAAAAATTGGCTTAACTATCTATGGTCTATAAGAAAACTAAACAAATTGCTACAAACAAGGAGATGTTTCCTCTTAGTACCTAGTGTTAACTCATCCTCGTCGTCTCTAGGAAATATTGATGCTTGTATCATCCTGTCCAATATAACACACACATGCCTACGCACACACACAGACCACTCACCTTTTTGGTTCCAATGTTTTTTATGATTATTATTATTTTTAATATTCATCATCAAACATATTACCTATATGAAGAGATAAGAGAAGCCTATAATTAATTATATTCGACTCTAAGACTTAAAAAGAAAATAATGATTTGATTAGTTAAGCTTTTTAAAGCCATAGACTCTACCATCCTATCATAGTAATCTTATCTGAAAAGTATAACAAATATTTAATTGTTTTTTAATTCATGATAAATTAGAATATGTACAATTGTACGTGGTATAAATTAGAGTACAACTGTACCTATAAGTTGATATTTGTAAAATCTGCTGATTTAATTAGCTACTTTCATTTTAATTCTTATGTTTTCTATTTCGGCATTATTATCCACGAGCACTATTGTGATAAAAAAGTAAAATTGATGTGTATGTATTGATATAGCGGAAAAAAAGAAACGGATAAGTGGAATGTGTTAAGATATTTTTTGAATTTTGATCTGTTTCAACAAGGACTGAACAAATTAGAATGTAGTTCATAGACAAATATAGAACTAACCTCGATTAAGTTTTATTAGAGGTTAACTTAAAACCTGAGTATATATAGGTTATACGACAATATTTTTTTCCTTATAAGAGATAAGAATTGAAGGAACAAAGAAATAAAAAAATAAAAATATTCAACACAGATAATTCATAGTTGAGGACTTATAAGGCAGACTGTTATTATCATTTTTTTAATGTACATGTGATAAATGTTAATGATTTTATTAGGCAACGGAAATTAAATGAAAAAAATACATTATGATCTAGGTATTTTTGTTTATACAATATCAAGTGAAATATTCGGTCACTTCCAATTCGAGTGGTTGTTAAATAAATAAGTTGTTTAACATTTTTATGTATTCATATGATACATCCATTCAATATATCTCTTTTATCGGACGGTTCGGTTCCAGAGGTTCCTCCTCCTTCTCCCACGAACGTTCCGATTATGGAATGAGCTTCCTGGTGAGGTCTTTCCTGGGGGTGTGCAGTTCTTCAAGGGGAAAATAAATAGGTTATTTAAGGGTCGGAAACCCGCATTTAACACCTCTGACGTTGCAAGCGTCTATAGGCTGCGGTGACTGCTTAACATCAGGCGGCCCGCATCCTTGTTTGCTACCATCGTCGCATAAAAAAAGGTAATAAATACCTATATAACAAGATCAAAGTCAAGAATTATGTCTTTGTTTTATTCGTTACGTCAAAAAATAATTGAAACCATGAGTGATATGTGAAGGTGATATGCAATTGTTGCAAAGTTATATCCATATTGGTTTTCCGTTCTCACAAGGTTATCTCAGGAACTACTGGTCCGATTTGAATAATTCTTTCAGTGTTATATAGCTCATTTATCGAGAATGGTTATAGGTCTATACTAATATTATAAAGAGGTAAAGTTTGTGAGTTTGTGACGTTGTCGCGTTGTAAGGAGTAATCTCAGGAACTACTGGACCGATTTGAATAATTCTTTCAGTGTTATATAGCTCATTCATCGATAATGGTTACGCTAAGGCCAATAGGAGCGGAACACAGATGAAAAATGTTTCAAAATCGAGATGTTTTTTTTCTTTTTAAGAGCTTCTGCTGTGTGTCAGCGTTAGCCCAGAGTAGTAACTATTACTACGCGGACGAAGTCGTAGGCAGGGGCTATAATCTATATACTAATATTATAAAGAGGGAAAATTTGTGAGTTTGTGACGTTGTAGGGGGTACTCTCAGGAACTACTAAACCAATTTTGAAAATTCTTTTACCAATATAAAGCCACGTTATTTATGAGTGTCATAGGCTATATATTATCACGCTAAGACCAATAGAAGCGGAGCAACAATGAAAAATATTTTAAAATCGGGGTATTTTTTCCTTTTGAGAGCTTCCGCTGCGTCTTAGCCCAAAATAACTATTCCACGCTTGCGAAGTCGCGGGCAGAAGCTATTAACTAATTATATTATCTATAATATATACTAATATTATAAAGAGGTAAAGTTTGTGAGGTTGTAGGGGGTAATATCTGGGGAGTCGGAGAAAAATGGTCGAACGAAAACGTTTCTTACGAACGCTGCCTTAATTATGAGATATATATGATTGAGTTCTAGAGAAAAGTTGAAGCTTGATAATGCCTATTACTGCCCAACGAATTGGACGGGTCGGCTAGTAAGATAATAAAAAAGTTTATATATAACGATTACAAAAACAACATCAGGTTTATTTCTTTTTATTTTTATAATTATACTTGCTAATGCTTATTTGCTCTGCTGACCGAAAAAAAAACTACCCAAGGACATAATTGCCTTCAATGACAACGTTAATTATAATCCAATCAAATACTTTAAGCTTGATCGATCGACGAATATTTAAATAAAGGTACTTCATGATTGAATGTCACACTTTGGATACCTTTTGTAGAATTTAATTATCACAGGTAATATTTATTACAAACGCTTATTGCTATATATATAATTCTAATTAACATTTAACAGAAGGGTAATCTAGCTATAGGATCGTGGGACCAGAAAAAAAAACAAGAAACACAGCTTGTAGTTCCAGTACTTAGCGTCAGTCGTCGATCGACTTTTTAAAATATGGATTAGTTTTATAAATGTCCTTCCATTCTATCGTTAGTTCTTTTCTCTCCTAACCAAAACAAACTCGTGAACTTGACATTTATTTTGGAATGTAAATGACGTACTCCCTTATTGCACTATTTACATATAACCTATATAGGTACAAATGCATGTGTATGTAAAATGATTATCTTTTCAAGTTTGTACAGGCTTTCGGTTTTAGGTTAGGTAAAATAATATTCGATTGCGAGATCACTCAACGTGACATGTAGGTACATTTAATCGAATACATCTAATCTTGCGACTTGTAACTTTTGAGAATTTTGTTCTTGTTCTGCAAATCTGTTCTATGTTACAAAATAAGAAAAACTTTGATTTTGTACAATACATGTATAAGATAAGTAAGTAGGTATGTGTATATTTGAAATATCAAGCACAACGAAAATTTTTGTTTTCTCAAATTAGGACATTATTACTTTATTATGTTGAATGTACAATTTTATTATAAGTAGACAATAAAACAAACAAAGGTGCTTTATTTTACAAATTTATAAAAACTTTTAAAGAACCGACGTTGTAGTCCTTGAGACTTCACGTTTAAAGTCTGAGTTATATACAATTGACGATCGAGTATTCTAAATAATTAAACCTGATTTCCTGGAGCA
This sequence comes from Antheraea yamamai, assembly GCA_036509395.1. Classification (NCBI taxonomy): domain Eukaryota; kingdom Metazoa; phylum Arthropoda; class Insecta; order Lepidoptera; family Saturniidae; genus Antheraea; species Antheraea yamamai. The sequence goes on along the minus strand of AP028428.1, from coordinate 11,650,764 downwards.
TGTAATGAAAATATAACGACCTTTAAAGGTTCCTAGATCCAATATGAAAAATGTACGTATTACGTACCTTTGGACGTATTAACAATCTAAAGTAGACTTTAAAATATATAATGTAGACGTTAAATTGCATCGTGTGTCGTTTTAAATAAAATTCCTAGGTATGCAAACACACGCGATTTCAATACCTTGAACTTGATACCAATGAGAATGCGTTCAAGTTCCTTATAAGGTAAGATGTAAATTTACCAACAAAGAGTAACTACAAAAATGATTCATTTTTGAGAATGTTAATAACAGTTATTATCACTGATGCTAATGGCGATAACTATGAATCTAAATAACTTAATTTCGATTAGAACCGAAGCCGTGTATTCTTGAATCCGGATTCAGAATTCTAATACACCTCCGAGAATGTCAATCGAGCTGTTTTGTTACAATCTCTGATCACCGATCAAATTAATGTCCTCGCGAGGAGCCACAAAAAGTGTAACTAGTACTTAGCAAAGGATACGTCGCGTCGTGCCTCGTGCGGACAATGCCTTGATTGATGTGTTCAATGTTTGGTGTGTGGGCGTATGAACATTTGCATTGAATCGGACCTGAAGGTATTTTTAATACAAAACCCACGTGGTAGGAAGTTCTAAGTAATGATTAATTCAGGTTGATGACCACCTTCCAACTCAGACTTGTTTTGGACATAAATTTATAATCAAGCTGCTACTAGATTAATGAACATAAATAATCAGAATTATCTATATTCGTTTTGTAATATAATATTTAAATGTTTCAATCTTTATATAGAAAATAACATTCGGTTTTATTTCCGGTCGTAATTTTTACAAGTAGATGGACGACTAATTTGCAATATTTTAGCTTTCTCTAGCCTCGAAACCTCGTATGTATCGTGCATTGTTTCAAATGCACACAGTCCTACTGTTTGTACTTATAAACGGGTTCAGAACTTTCCATTTCGTATTATAGTCAAAATTATAAAAATAAACAATACTGCAATAATATTCATAAATTAAAAAAAAAAAAAATTTAATAAATCAATATTATCCACTTTTTTTTTTAACTTTATTTTTGGCAACCAATCTTTAGATTATTACTGCCATTGTCGAGTAGTTAATAGTATTACAAGTTCTTCTTCTATTTTATTTTTGGCAACCAGTCTTCTAGTAGACTATTACTGCCATTGTCAAGTGAGTATCGATATTACAAGTTTCTTGATATAATTTCTATGAACGAACAAGATGGTGGCCATCTTGTTAGAACTTTCCTGGGAGTTTTTGTGGCACGTCAGAATCCATGGTCCGTGGTATTATTTTCCATTCACTTCACTTATGCACAATAAACAAACTATATTACATAAAACACCACCAATTTTACACAATATAGAGTCAAGTAACACAAGATTATGAATAAAACATAAAATCCACTATATGACAGACCAAAATCCCGCCAAAAACTCCTATTATCCACTTACCACAGTAGTGAATATGTTTGCCATAATAGTAACTTTCGCCACAACAAAGGCTCTATATCAACAAAGATACATTGGTTTTATAATTTATATTTATTCACATTTTTTTTTAATATAGTATCCGTGTTCTCGATTCCGCTCACAAGACCTATTTATTATATTATTGATGTGGTGTTTTATTTATATGATACTTTTAAATAGTATTTATGTGGTTTATTGCACGTGTAAATACTTATTGCAAATGCTTTATTTTTTAACTTCTATTCTAACGAATTATTCACAATATTGTTCTGAATATTTTTTTATGATTTACATAAATATTGCAACAGAATAATAATTTTATGTCAACTTTATTTACTTTTAAGCTCGGAACTTTTTCTATATATTACGTAACGTCACAAAATCTCTGCTTTATTATTAAATAAAACAAAGTCCTCTGCCACGTTATCTGTCTGTCCGTGTGTCTGTTCGCGATAAGTTCAAAAACTACTGAACGGATTTTCTTGCGGTTTTCACCAGTAGATAAAGTGAGTCATGAGAAAGGTTTAGGTATATAATCTGTCAAAGATTTTTTATTATCAGGGCGGGACAACGTCCGCCGGGCCCGCTAGTATACATATAAATAGACTAAACTAAGTAAGTTCTGTACATCTTTCTCCTCTGTTTCTCAACCGCTTATCTATATTTTTATGTAGTAGCCATTGACTACCTTTAATGTTATCAAAAAAATATTTGGAAACAGTTATATTCTTTACTACCAATGAATCGTATTTATTTGTAAGTCTCTATTCGACATATTTTACGATCCTTACGTCTACTAATCTACAATATTTGTCTACTGTTTGACAATAAAATTTCAATTAAATTAAAAATTAAAATAGTAATGAATTATTGTCGAATTTCGACAACTATTTCAATAAGAGTCATGTAAATCGGTTCAGTAATTTTTGCCTTATAAGCGCATTAACTGACAGACAAACAGAGAGAGAGATAGATACGTTGTTTTTTATAATATGTAAGTCAGTATAAAAAAAATTCTATTGGTTATCCAATTAATCACTTACCGTTAATAATGACCGCATCATCTGTATAAAATGCGCCATCCTTAGAGGAGAATCCGATGTAATCTTCCGAATCACTCCCATAACTCATAGCGAACATTCCTACCCAGAGAACCAATAGTCTACTCCCCGGCATTTTGCTGTTCGAGTGATGCCTACCTACATTCAAAATGACTTGTAAACAAGTAGTACAAAGTAGTGAGTGTTTCGCGTGAATGTGCACCTCGCAAGGAGCCGGTCCGCAAAATGCTTCGGGGCGTCTTGGCTCTGCGCCTTTATAATATCCTTACATTGCACGATCGACATTAGTTTAAAAAAGATAACAGAGCTTTTTCTCCTTTTGTAGTGAGCTGACATTAGCCACCCATTACCAGCGAACTTTATAAAATATGACAATCATTTTGTACGCTCGAAATGGCATCATTGATTGATTATATTTATGTCTAGGCTTTCACACGGTATCGTAACAAAGAGTGGTTTCCGAGATCAATGAATCATAACGGGCAAAACAAAAGGCATCGATACGACTGTAAGCGCGAAATAATAACATGCAAAAACATTGATTAGTTTTACACATTGCTTACATTACATTACATTACATTAGGGGCAACTCTTTAAATCAATATGTTTTCAATTAACTGTAACATACGTTTTTAATCTTGCTTACATTACACATTGCTTACATTACATTACATTACATTAGGGGCAACTCTTTAAATCAATATGTTTTCAATTAACTGTAACATACGTTTTTAATCTATCTATCTATACATATAATAGGAATGTCAATGTAAAGGGTTTGTACTTTTTCGATTTTCGTGAAAAACATTGTTGCCTGTGTCTTGGAATAAGTAATAAAATACATTTCAATCATTTTTAGAAATGTCTGTTTGTATTAACACGCATCACTGCTAAAGTACTGGGTGCACAATAAAAACACAACAAACAAAAAAGAAAATCATAAAGCGTGTCTTCGAGAATAATTTAGTCTTTGTTTCATTAAAATCGGTCCACTTTATCAAAAAATATTGTAATTTTAATAACGACGCAGCGTAAGTACGAGAGACAAAATAGATAAGTAAATGGACTTTATACATTCAGAAGATTTTATAGTTTTTAGTTACTGTTTTTTTTACATTAGGTTCCACGCGGACGGAGTCCCGGGCACAGCTATATACAATATAGGTCTATAATATAACAATGACAATTTTAGTGATAATTCTGTAAAACATTCATTCTATACGTCGAGATTCACGACTTCAATTTTTGATCAGTGACAGAGTTTGTTCATTTGGCTAGTATAGGATATAACTTAGTTAGGATCTACCAGTGTGAATGCCTTTGTGTTACTTAATTTTATAAATGTGGTTAAATTACTATATACCTTCAATTGCCGATGAATATTTTTACCATATAATATCATACAAAGATAACAATTTTGCTTTGCCATATTTTTTCCAAAACAATTTAACAGCTTCAAAAAATATTACTTATATACTCGAAACTTGATAACCTTATTCTCAAATTATCAATACACATGTGTTATAATGTTTCCGTGAGGTACATTAAATAATTAAAATTATCTTGACATGGTACTTTGTGGTAAAATGATAACAGTCGATCTCTAATATATCCTTTTGTATTTACCTGTTGTAATCATAACAATAACACGAAAATAAATCAAAGTCATCCTTAATGGGTGTACCGCAAACACATAAACCGCAAATATCCGCAGAATGTCATTGAACTTCTTCATAAAATTCTCATAAAACTCATATAATTCTGTAGGTATGATGATTACGTGACTGAAATACAATCTGGATAAAGGGAATTATTTTGAAGTATAGCAAATTATTAAAAGATCTTTCTCATTTACATCTAACATTTAAGTATCAGATATTCGATAATCCAGATTCAAAGTGTTATGTTTAGTCTAGATCACAAAAAATAAGATGGAATAGACGATAATGTTTTTACATGAACCAGAGACTAAGATTAAATTTAAACATGTAGATACGTTATTAGCTTCATTAATCTTTTGCTTGTACCGTTATTCTTGTGCCGACGATCTCTGCTTGTAAAAATTCACAGCTCACACTTATGTTTACTGATCAATCTTTTGTAATCGAATCTAATTTTATAATCTAACAAAAGTAGTATTCGGAACGGTAGCTTAATCAATGTGAATCAGCTTATATTTTAATAATCACTCTTAAAAGGACAGTAATCCTAGTTGAGATTAATCTTAAGAATTAAGATTGTGTAGTGGCAATGCTGTTGCAAAATAACAATCCTTAAATCAGAACACAGCAACGCTAGAACTACCGCTTTATATATCTATGCTTACTTGAAATTTTAATAGAATGGTACCATTTAATCTACTATGTCACTACTACGTACGATGCGTTTTATTGTATGGTTACACGTTTTACGTGACTGACCACTCTACTCCTTTTTTGTGCTTGGATTTTGTAAAATATTTTTATAGTATTAGTATATAGTATTATTAGTTCGATTAAATATCTTTAGCCAGGTAGACGATGCCAAAAAATGGAGAGCAACACGTTGAGATAGGTATAGTTTTTGTCAAATTTGGTCAACAGTATCATTGCATTATTAATTATAGCCTCAACCATAACATGTGTCACGATAAATTAGTTAAAGTACCTAATTGTTAGTTAATATTGTCGTACATTTATTAAAAAAATAACATTTAAAATACGTAATCTATACATATAATAAGAATGTAAATCTAATGTATATGTACTTTTTCGATTTTCGTGAAAACAATTGTTGCGCGTGTCTAGGAATAAGTAATAAAATACATTTCAATCATTTTTAGAAATGTCTGGCCGTCTGTATGAACACGCATCACTGCTAAAGTACTGGGTTCATAATAATACCACAACAAGAAAACCATAAACCATATCTTTGAGAACAAATTAGTCTTTGTTTCATTAAAATCGGTCCACTCTATCAAAAGTTATCGTAACTTTATTGTCCACGCGGCGTATGTACAAGAGAGTAAAGTACGTAAGTACGTACTTAATACATTCAAATGACTTATTAATCACTGTTTTTTATATAACGTTCCACGCGAACGAAGTCGTAGGCAAAGCTAGTTACAAATAATATAATGAATATAGAAATGTCATTTAGGAGTTAACTATTCACAGAGTTAATTATGTATTTAAGAACCTATTAGTATTCAAATATAAATATTATTTTGGTACATTAAAATAAAAAAATGTAGACTTACCTAACCCTTACTAAATATAGAGTTACCTAACAATATATATAATAACATACTTACTAATTGATTTTGGACCTGTATTCAAAACTAATTAGCCGCAATTTACTTATTCATTATATGGCGTCGTTTGTGTTCAAGTGAATTAGACGCATGGACTATAATACCAAGGTATTGATTTTTTTTTGCTTTGACATTTAGAGTTCATCATAGTCAAAGAAGCTTGGTTAGTCTCGACACACAAATATCTTTTTTACTGCGCGTAATTCCAACCTCCAATTCAAATTATATAATGTAAATGGCAAAGTCTTATCTACATTAAATGCCCAGTGTAATTAATATATTCAAATGAATTAATAAGATACTGATCAAAACAGATTTGCAAATAATTAATTAGCCTTTAATTATATGTGAAAGATAAAAGGTTGTGTGTAGTTCACATACGGTAGAAGTGAAACTCAGTATTAACATTTTTTTTAAGAGAATGAGATGGATACATTATGGAGGTGATAAATATTAGTTTTCGGCATTATTTTGTAATATTTATATATATTAACCATGTTAATAACACACAACACAGAATATTATTTAAGAGCGCGATTGTCACTACGATCCAACGGAAAATAATTTGCTATACATTTCAACGCTTCTCTCTCTCTCCCTCCCTCTCTTTGTATACGTATATACTTCGCGTACATTAAGAATATGGTATATTTAGTTGAAGGTGGTAGAGCCACACTGAAGCTATTACTGGTTTCAGCATGAATGGGTCGGCTCGCCCGGGGTACTACCACCCTCTCACAGAAAACCGACGTGAAGTAACAGTGCTTGCACTGTTGCGTTTCGTTTGGTCAGTGAGATCGCTGGAATAAACATCTCCCCGCCCCCTTTCAAAATCCAAAAAATATATCAAAATCCGTTGCTTCTAAATTAAAATAATTAAGGGAATACGTTCAGGCGCGTATTCACTTCTTATGTGTTAGTTACAGTATTTCAATAACATAACATTCGAAGAGATTCTGAAGATTTTAATAATTACTATGAAGCGATGATTGCTTAGTTGATAGCGTGTTCGGACACCGCTTCCATAGACGTAGAATCGAATTCCAGCAATTGAGTCGGAAATCCCGATAAAGAAAAACAGTGTGATGAAGCTATAGCTTGGTGGTAGAATTTTATCAAAGTCCGTCTGAGTAGCTTCAACTCCCAAGTTGAAAATGTGTCGCCAAGCACCTTTTGGTCGCAGCACACTCTCTCTGAGTGTGCCGCGTGGTATGATCAGCGCCGCGCCCTGATTGCGGCGGTAGGGGACGATCTCTCGCTGCCGGACGTGGTTTCGGCGATGCTCGGCAGCGAGGAGGGGTGGACTGCTGTGGCCTCCTTCTGCGAGGAAGTCATCTCGCAGAAGGAGGTGGCGGAGAGGGCCCGCGAGAAAGATCCGCATAGTGGCCCACTTCGCCAAAGGAAAGCAGGAAGGAGGGGAGGCGAAACGCTCGCCCCCTCCCATAACCCAGCCGAGCCTGAGGAGATGGGTCGGGGGACCCATCTCCTCATTGCACAGGTGACGCTGACGAGGGGAGACGACTGGTTGTGTACCCAGTAGTCTCTCTATAGTAGGACGAAGCCTGGCGTTTGCGCCAGGCTGCCGCAGGGGCGGTTTCTCAGGAAGACTGCAGGTTCGATCCCTGGTCGCCCCTACCATACGGCGGACGGTACACCGTGGGGTTTTAGTCCGTGCGAGTCGGACATAACCCACTCTCTCCCCCGAGAGGGTGGCGTATCCATAAAGGATTTCCCCACGTAAATAAAAAAAAGCACCTGTTGGTGTCTTCCAGCAGCTGCATTTGAGAGCCAGTCTCCGTCTAGGTTTAGCCTGTTTAATATCTTAGAACACATAGGCATTTAACATTAGATGAGATTGTGGTCAGACGCTAAGACCTACATAGTATTAAAAAAAAGTCGAAGCAGTCATAAAGACTGCCGACAGAAATGAAAACTTAAAACAATAAAATAAATATATTCTCTTTTGAATTTTCATATTAACCCATCGGCTTCCGAATTAGCCACAATAGGTCAAAATGGCATACGCTAAGTTTTTAATTACTTTTTTAAAATTCGCGACATTCGCCAATCACATTTATGTACCCGTATGCTTGAATATTACATTTTTTTTTAAATAGTATAATACAAAGTCCCCCACCGCGTCTGTATGTCTGTCTGTTCGCGATAAACTCAAAAACTACTGAACGGATTTTCATGCAGTTTTAACCAGTGGATACAGTGATTCATGGAGAAGGTTTTAGTGTATAACTTGTCAAGGTTCTTTTTATAGTCAGGGCGGAACAGCGTCTGCCGGCCCCGCTAGTTTATTTATATGACAATGTGATACATTATATATGTACAGTAGAAACTCGATTATCCGGCCCTCAGTTATACGGATTCGCGATTATCCGGACTACCAACCGTGACCTATGTATTGTGCAAATTACCAAATACATACTGTAAACAAATTATTCCCATATACGTACCAAAATATTTTATACCATGATTAAGGCTGCAATATTTTAGTATTACATGATGTAATCTAAGAAAATTTGTATGTACTTACATAAATAAGTGCATACATCCTATGTTGGAAATGTATCTCTTTATAATTTCTTAATAAACATTGATTTTCATTGATATGTATACGTATTTTAATAAACGCATAAAATTATGTACATATTATGTACTACATGTGCACAAAACCAAAGAAGGTTTGTCTTCTTCTTTTTCTTGTTTTGCCTCCGCAGTAGCATTTGCCAGTGTCAATGTTTTGTTTCAATGGACAGTACAACATATTTTACACAATAAGTGTCGTGTGATTATTTCAATTTTCCAACAAGATGGTGGTTCTCTTGTTAGAACTTTTTAAGGGGTTTTTGTGGCATCTCAGAATTCATTGTCTGTGGTATTATTTTCTATTCACTTCACTTATGCACAATAACCGAACTGTATTACGTAAAAAAAACCCAATTTTACAAATATAGAGTCAAATAACACAAGATTATGAATAAAATACAAAAATCCACTACATGACAGACCAAAATCCCGCCAAAAACTCAAGGAGGTCTGTCATACATGCGATTATCCGGACTTTCGATTATCCGAATGCCTAACGACAACAATTAGTCCGGTTAACCGAGTTTCTACTGTATATCATTTTTATCTACAGTAATATTATTGAACGTAATAAATACCCTTCTTTATCCTTCACCGACACAGGTGAAGTAGTTGCTATATTAGAAGCTATCAAATTTGTACTATCACATAAATTAATTATAGTGTGAATGACAACATTTAAATTTCAGAATTTGTTTATTGAAATTATTAACATTAGTGTGCTTTTCATACTTATTGGCACTCGGAGCAATAGTTTATACATTTTTATAAAGTCTATTAATCAGTCAAACGTGTGATGAGCAGCAAAATATCAATATTACATGTACACAGGCCCCTATACTACGCGTCGCTAGTATGACGCTAGCCGCGAAAACGCAATACAGCCGGTCATGCTTACGTAGCATTTTATGACGCGAAATTATAAATTTATCTCCTGTCAAAAATACCGCTAAACGAGCCTAAAGTTTTCACTTCAAAAATCAGCGAGTACGTAGTAAACAATCGGGATAGTGGGTTAGGAGAGAAACTTTATCTCATTGTAATAATAATATAGCAAATATTCCCAGCACACAGTCTGTCGCTCTTGCTTCACAACCCAATAAACTTGAAACTGTAAAAACAAATTTATGCATATTTATAATAACTTAATATTAATTGTATTTGGCATCTGCCATTATTTACAAGCGTCAATGGCTACGGTAACTGTACATTATATCAAATTTATTATACAGATCAACTTCATTATGTTACTAGAGGTCGTTGTAATCACACAAGTGGTAGTTATATGCGATTCACAATATTTCATACCGTGACTTCGTCCGCGTGAAAGTGTGCTTGCTATTCCTTAACATTTTATGTATTTTTTGGATATCGCTACTGTACCCTACTATATAAGTGATTATATTATATATATATATATGTTATATATATATAATTTTATTTGATTTTTTTTATCTTGTAAAAGATTATAAAAAAGAACAATTAATTACAGTTTTTATGTATATTTTCAATGGGAATCCAAATTGAAATTTATATCTCCAATTGTAGCTGCTCCTATATCTCAGATAATAAGCTATATTATTTTAGTAGTGGGTGTAAAATTAAATGCTTTATTTCTTTTATAAAATATGAATCAAAAATTTAAACTTTGTTATAGGCAGGGATTTTTTTATCACTTCCTCTTTGGGGGCACGCTTATTTTCGAACGTTGTAAGTCTATATTTTTTTGTATCTCAAAATGCAAAAACGTACACATTTTTATTTTAAGTACTTGCGGCATATAATGGTAAGATACTGTCATAAAATTTACAGAACGAAAATCAACTTATCGCAATTTTTCGGTATTTTCGAATTTCCCTTTAAGGGCACTTAGTGGCCCCGCGTGCTTCCACAAAAAAGCCTCGGTTATAGGTAAATAAATTAATTTCTTGTAGATATAGTAAAAATTACCGATCTCCTTAGATAATTTATCAAACGCGGTTTCATCAATTTATAAATAGGTTGATGTCGTTATTATAAATTAGCAAATAACAGTAATTTACGTACCTACAAACTACTAAATCAAAAACGCCTGCAGCGATATTGATAGCTCTATTAACGTAATTGTATTACAAGGAACTACATGTATAAAATACGTATTCGATTTACTGAAGGCGCTTTAATAATTAATTTTAACTCATAATTGAATGGAAACATTTCTTTCAAATAGCACACTATGATCCAAGATATCTTTAATCTAGTTTGTTATGCTATTTTCATTAGGACGGACGAAGCAAATAAATCTAATTACAAAGTGACAATTACTGATTGTTTAAAAAATACGACTCGAGTTTCTAGACTTTAAATTTATTGTAATAACATCTTAAGAATCTAGATTTATTGACTATAATTATGCTAATTAAAAATATTAAATAACAAAATAGATGCCATGCTATCTGTTAAGTTTTTAGCGAAATATTTTTATAGTTGTTAGTATATGTAATAATTGTTTTCCATCAAGGTGCTCGAGCTTACGCAACTTTACATCTTACTGGAAGATGTGATCCAAATGACGCAGTCCTTAAATTGACAACAGTGATTATATTAAATTAAATTTTGGGATACATTTTTGAAGTGAAACTTTTTATGGCGCTGTAGCTAAAAATTGTCGTGACACGTTAAACGTAAAGTAGGTATGTATCAGTGTATGTGTAAGTATGTAAAGATGCTGTCTGAATCTAGTAGTATACCAAATTTAGTAAATGTTTAGTTAAGAATTTATGAATATAAATATAATACATATAAACCAAAGAAGTTTCACTTCCTCCGCGTGTACACAATAATACACGTACTGTCAAATAACTTCTTCGCAATCCTCCACAAAGAGGTGCTTTTAACTAGTTAATATTACTTAATATGTCACTTTTCAACATTTTAGCGCTCGACGTAATAACACAAAAATGGTCTAGTGGTTAAATAAAACATTTCCTTTGGAATCTTGCGCGCTATAATTAATAAAACGAGACTTTTTATATTGCTGCAAGTCCTCTGCTAACTGGCGTACTTATTTGTGTTAAACTGTCAGGACACCTAGTCTTTTTCATGTAGCGATATAATATTTCCAGTCCATAGTTTTTATCGCTTTATTAGTTATTGCGGGTAGGGTTGTCCTGTCCATATTGGCTCTCTCTTTTAAATAATTTCTTTTATTTTTATTAGTTGAACTTAGAACTCTAATCTGAACTTAATGGAAAATGACGACTGTAACACAAAAATAATAGTAAATAAGAGTACAGGAAATGACTCTCGAGGGCTGTCAAAACACATTTGTAACCGCTTACCGACAAATTCTTCGGATCTCCTTTCAAATTCTATCGGAATATCATGGCCATCTAAGTGGGTATTAGAAACTTCCTAACCCCGTGCTACGCATATCATCACGGTCTTTTCGTTGTAAGAAATAGGTAAAATACGAAAACTTCGTGCCATTGCTAGCGGTTTTGGTGTTTAGGGTGGAACAATATGCGAACGAAAGTGATGTCCGGAATTGACACCTCTCTCTGTGCATCCACGAAAAACTATTGTTATGTTAAAGTATCATAAATACGGGTATGTTAAAAAGATAAACACGATCGAGTTTCGTGTCGGTTCTTCTCGATGTTATTTTTCGATTATTTTCCGCACCGGTAGTAGTTTTGATGTTCATAATCGCCTGCTTATAGTCTAAATCGAATAAACTATTCTTAATTATAATTGTTATATACACTTACAATATTAATACATAGGTGGGAACTAGATTATTTATTGATACACGGGACCATGATAAAAAGTATGGTAGATTAAACTTATGCTTCAAAGTTCAAATATAGTAAACTACGTCATTTCTAAAAACAATGTCACTGTTGTAATTTAGTGGTAAAGTTACCTAAAAACCAAATATTTTAATTAATTCTATAACGTATATAACAGATCATATAACAAGCATTTTTAATTGAAGCGTTATACCACAATATATAACTGACTAATATCACGCACGTTATAGTCACGTCACTTGAAAGACCTCTCTGAAAATCCTCTCATTGCGACGCGGTTCCGAATAACATTAGACGTTAGATAAATAATTTCATCAATACAATTATTTAATTTAAGTTTTTGGTAAGTAATTTTACTTACCAAATTTCGATAGCTAAAAAAGTGTAAAGAACATTTTCTTGAAATATCATAAAGTTTTTTCCGAATATTTTTGTTTATGTGACTAGAGGCAAGCGAACATACGGGTCACCTGATCGTCACCATCCATGGGCATCTGCGACACAATGAGAATCACAGATACGTTGCCGAAAATTGCAGGTGAGCAAAATAAATTATCCTATAAAATAGAATTTCATATCTTACTATAGTCAAAGACATTCTGAAGCATTTTTCAGAGTAGAAACCTTTGGTATCGGTTATATTTTTCATCAATTAATTGATTAACCACCTAGTTTTAGATTCTCATAACATACCAATATCCCAAGCACTATACATCCGCTAATCGATTTTGAAGAGTTCCCTGTTGTATCTTCTAAATTCAAAGTCCAATGCTAATGAAATTAAAATATTCCTTTTCCAATCTATACTAATATTACAAAGCTGGAGGGTTTGTTTGTTTGATTAAACGAGCTAATCTGAGGTACTAATGGTCCGATTTGAAAAAATATTTCAGTGTTAGATAGCCCAATGATCGAGGAAGTCTATAGGCCATATATCATCACGCTAAGAGCAACAGGATCGGAGCACCAACGAAGAATGTTTCAAAATTGTTTTTTTTTCTTTTAAGAGCTTCCGCTGCGTGTTAACGTTAGCCCAAAGTAACTATTCCACGTGGAAGAAGTCGCGGGCAGATGCTAGTAAAAAAAATTCCATATCGGTCTATAAATGACAAAGTTATGAGTTAACAAACACAAAACCAGTACAACCAAATTGACAACCTCCTTCTTTTGTAAGTCGGATAAAAAAAGACGACTGCGAAAGAGAATAATAGACATAGATAGAAAGAAGATAAAAACAAAGAGGTAGGATTGTGGAAAACATCCACCGTAGATGATGCGTAATATTAAGTTATTCTTTAAATTAATATTAATATTTCCTCGGTACTTCGTTTTGATCGATCGAATGAAAAAGAATCAAGTAGGTAAATGTGGTCCATCTGTCTTGGTCATATACATTACAAGTCAGGTTTTGATAAAGATGCTTGTACGAAAACTCGATTAAAATGAGTGTTCGTTGGTTATTCTAAAATAATAGTTCGTTTTGCTGTCATAAAAAATTACATAAGTCTCACTTTTTTATTATTTACATGGAAGACCATGATCAAATTTGATCGACAAAAGAATTAATATCTAGTTAATTAAATTATTAGAAACTAGTTGTGCCCGCCACTTCGTCCGCGTAGATCCTTATGTAAAAAACAGTGATTAATAAAGTCATCTGAATGTATTAAGTCCATTATCTACTTTTCTCTCGTACTTAAGTCGCGTCGTCATTAAAATTACAATAACTAATGATAGAATGAACCGATTTTAATAAAACTTAGAGTAAATGTTACTCGAAGATATGCTTAATGATTTTCTTGATGATGTTTTATCGTGAACGTACTGCTTTAGCAGTGATGCATGTTCAAACAAACAGACACACAGATAGACATTTCTAAAAATGACTAAAATGTATTTTATTACTTATTTCGAGACACCTGCAATAATTTTTTTCACAAAAATATAAAAAGTTCAGACACGTTAGATTTACATTCTTATTATAATGTCTAGATGACAGAAAAAGTACAATTTAAACCTGTGGATCTAGAAGTATGAAATTTCAAAAGTTCCTTATATAACTTTGGTGAGAATGGATAAAGGGTTTTTGTAAATCAAACCCAAATGGGTTTAAAAAACAATAACCATTTATTATTGCCGAAGGGAAATCCTATCGGGCACACTGTTGGCACCGGTATCTATATCGTAAAGTAAGTTATTTGTTTCGACTTTTTACACTGTAATGGTTACGTGAATATGAATCGCAAATACGGTGCAACGACCAGTGTTGACTACGAAGGTCATGGCTTGAGTAAAAATGCGTGGGTTATTGTACGTTCCTATCAGAAACCTGATATCGTTAGGGCTGAACACACGTTACCTAAACACGGCTAACAAACATAAAGACAAAAAGAGTAAGAAATAGGTCGTGTACTAATTACAATACCTACAACCCTACACTTATATGCCATATTACTATATCTATACTAATTTTATAAAGAGATAAAGTTTGTGACGTTGTAGGGGGTAATCTCAGGAACTATTGGTCCGATTTTGAAAATTATTTTACCAATAGAAAGCCACGTTATTTGTGACTGTTATAGGCTATATATTATCACGTTAAGACCAATAGGAGCGAAGCAACAATGAAGAATGTTTTAAAATCTGTTTTTTTTCCTTTTGAGAGCTTCCGCTGCGTGTTAGCCGAAAATAACTATTCCACGCGTACGAAGTCGTCGGCAGAAGCTATTAATTAATTATATTATTATTATAATATTATAAAGAGGTAAAGTTTGTGAGGTTGTAGGGGGTAATATCTGGGGAATCGGAGAAAAATGTTCGAACGAAATCGATTCTTACGAACGCTGCCTTGACGATGAGAGATATATGATTGAGTTCTAGAAAAAAGTTGTAGCTTGATAATGCCTATTACCGCCCAACGAAGTGGGCACGGGTCGGCTAGTCGTTAGATAATCTGCTGCTACTAAATTGTGGACTTAACGTATAATTCCCATGTACAAAATTTCATCATAAACCTTGAACCACAAAATTGTACTTTATGAACTATTCTTTTAAATTTTTACCCTCTCACAGAACACCCAGGTGAAGTAACAGTGCTTTCATTGTTACGTTTCGTTCGGCCAGTGAGAGCGCCGGAGACCTACCTCTCCTCCCCTTCCACTTTCCCTTCCCCTTCCCTTTCTCGCTCCCCCCCCCCCTCCAGAAGCTGGCAACGCACTTGTGACTCCCCTGGTGTTGCAAGTGTCTATGGACGCTGGTGATCACTTACATCAGGTGGCCCACCTGTTCGTTTGCCTCCTATGATATGAAAAAAAATATTATACTCCATTAATCTCTTATTGAAATATGCTTTCCGTATACACAATCTCAATAAAATCAGTTATAATGTAAATGTAAATAATTATGTATAATATTAAAGTTATGTATATGTATTTTACTACCGCTAAATATATTAGTAACAATTTTTATAGCTTATCAATTTTCAAATACCGTATTTCTTCTTTACAAAATTTAATCAACAGGCCGTATATGAAAATCGGTTCATACGTGTTTATTTTACAAAATCTAAAAGTATTATTGATATTTTTAATATTTATCAATTTTTAAATGACATATACCTCCCGTGTAATAACGTTTCATAAAATTCAATTGACAATATCTTTTTCATTTTTTTACACTTATGTAGAGTATTACTGACAATCTTTGTACTATATTAATTTAAGAATTATATAACCTATTAATTCTAAATCAAGCGGGTTTTTAAGTTAAATTCGTGCATAAAAATAGACAGACTGAAGGACATTTTTTTAACATCATACTGTTCATCACTGGTTTTTATAATAGTTATCTATCACAAAATTTTGCAAAAACAAAAAAAATTCAGACAACACTACCGGCTCGTTATGCAGTGCCGGATTCAACTTTAGTGCCACCCCTGGGCAATGTAAAAAAGCCGCGGTATTATCGAAATTTTGCATAAAGTGAATAAAGTTTCGATATACATTTTTTGCAATTTGCAAATTATTTCATTAAAATATTATAGATTTTCAAATAAATTCAAATAAAATTAATAACAGTAATTGCTTAAATTATTGAATTTAAAAATAATAGTGATTTTTCAAATGTTCCCCTTCAAATGTTCTGCCCTGGGCACTAGCCCCGAGTGCCTCTAATGTAAATCCAGCACTGCTATTGTAATACAGATAAAAAATATTGATTAAATTCATAGTATGACACCTAATTATTATTCGTAAGTTGTGTTCATGTAGAAGATAAAATAGTAGACGTGTTAGCACTTTTTTATTATAATAGCTCTTTACCTATGAAATTGCCGTTCTGCAGTACTGGCCATTTCAAATCAAAATAATGTTTGTTGGGCTAAGAATTCTAATTTCAAATTAATTTTATTTTAAAAACATGGAATTCTTTTTCCAAAAGTAGTCATTTGTTTATTGATTAGTGTTACATTTTCATCGCATTTCAATCTTTTTTGTCATCATGGATACGTTAAAAATTCGAGTAATTATGGAATATGAGTACCGTCGTGACAGCAACGCGGCACAAGCGGCACGCAACATCAACGACGTTTACGGAGCTAACACTACAAACCAACGCACCACCTGTTATTGGTTTGCTCGCTTCCGTTCTGGGAATTTCCACCTGAAAAATGAACCTCGCGGTCGTCCGAAGACTTTGGTCGACAATGACGAATTAAAGGCGATTGTGGAAGCTGATGATACACAATCTACGGTTGAATTAGGAGCAGCTTTCGACGTTAGCGTCAAAACAATATTGGTCCATTTGCGTCAAATTGGCAAGGTAAAAAAGCTTGACAAATGGGTGCCCCACGAACTCAATGATCGCCAGCGCGAAGTACGCGTCGAGACGTGCCTTGCACTGCTCAACAGACACACAAATGAAGGAATTTTGAACCGCATTGTTATCTGCGATGAAAAATTGATTCTGTTTGATAACCGCAAGCGCTCAGCAAGTTGGTTGGATCCTGGTTCAGCACCTAAACAATGCCCTAAACGAAAGCTTACCCCTAGAAAAGTGATGGTCACTGTTTGGTGGTCTAGCGCCGGTGTGATTCATCACAGCTTCTTACCAAACGGGGTGAGCATTACTGCAGATGTGTACTGTGAAGAACTGCTCACAAGGATGGAGAAGCTGGCACATCTCCAACCAGCATTGGTCAATCGCTCGTCTCCGCTGCTCCTGCACGACAACGCGCGACCTCATACTGCACAGCAGACGGTCTCCAAGTTGCAAGAACTGGGGTTGGAAGTTCTCCGTCATCCGCCCTACTCACCAGACCTTGCGCTTACAGACTACTACTTTTCCAAAATTTGGATAACTCCTTGGCGGGAAAAAAATTCAATATCCGAGAGGCAGTACAAAATGCCTTTGAAGAATTTGTTGCCTCCCGTCCAGCTGATTTCTTTAACAAGGGCATCAATAAACTGCCACTGCGTTGGCAAAGATGCATTGATTGCATGGGTGATTACTTCGATTAATACAAATAAAAAATTCGTTTAAATTTTTTCATACAAAACGGCAATTTCATAGGTAAAGACCTAATATTTGCAATGGAACTCATCATTTTCTAAGTCAATTTAGTGTAACAATAAGATATTTCTCTGGATTATTTTTAATGTATATGGGTGGCTAGTACATTTTGTTATCATTTTATGCTCGTAGCATTGCCAACTCATTCATAATTAATTAATTAATACTTACAAATAAATCACAATAATGACGAATCATAGCGTACTATAATGTTTTTGGGTCGTCCGCCCTATTTAACATTATGAGGTAATATTTTTTCTTTGGGATTGCTTTTCCTTAATGTGAGGCAAATTTCACAGTTACCAACATAATTTTGAATGTATGAATTAATATTAGGCCAAAAAATAGTATGCCTTGCTAGGCTTTTACAACTATTCATGCCAAGATGGCCTTCATGCTATAGATATAAAAAAAAATCTTCTTAATCACATAGGAATAGGGAAAAAAAGGAATGATAACTCTATCTAACAAAAATAATAAATTTTCAGTATAATGAATTTCTTCTTTAACTGGAAAGTAAGGCTTAATGCAATCTTCAACTTTATCTTTTGGATTAGGAAAACCATTTTGTAAATATTATATTAATGACTTGGGTATTGTGAGAATTAGATCAAGTTAAGACTTGTTGACTTATATTTGTTGTGTTTGACTGTGCTGACATTGTATTGTAATATTTGTTCATACTGTATTGTGACATTTGTTGTAAAGTTTGTCTGGTTACCGAGAGGGAGCGTGGGTTCGCACCCCACACCTGATGTGATGTTTTTGGGTCGTCGGCCGTATTTGATAATACACTTGAATGAATGAATATACATGTATACTTGTCATAACTATTAATACACGCAATAAAGCTACACGTATATACCTTCAACAAGAGTATTATAAATACGGCCGACGACCCAAAAACATCACACGTACCTGTAAATTAAAGTATATGGAACTCTTGTCTAGAACGTGGGCTGTGTTTATTTCTAAACTTTATAGCAGCATTAAGCAACACCCAATAGATGTGAATTTTTGTAAAATAAGTAAGATAGTGTAATAAGTGTAACTATTCTAAGTGACAATGTGAATTTTGATAGTAACATTGTTAATAACTGCTCTCAAATGCGAATGCTGAAACACACCTATTGGTTTTCGGCGACAAATTTTCAATTTGAAGATTGTAGTTGGTCAAGTGGGTATTAAAAAGGTATGGAGAGGAGAGTAGCTCAAAGCGGGTAACCCGCCTAAAAGGTAAGCGCTTGTTGTACTGTTACAGTACTGAGTGAAGCGCTTGTGTGTGCATATGCCGCAATTACTCGAACTCTCCACAGTATCGAATAGTTCCGTGAAGCTGTTAAGGCCTTACTCGGCCAATAGCGAAGACAGTTCGAAAAAAAAATCCCCAGTATCGAACATCCATCATTATTAACATCATTCCAATCGGGCGCTAGAATTATGGTGAACATGGTTATGTAAGGACAAAATAAAAAAAATATGAATATGTTAATAATATTAAAGTAACATATTAACCTTATTCTAGTACTATTTAACTTTGAATTAAGAGGAAAGTACCGGCATTTAAAAAAATGTGTTTTAAGTTTAAATTTCTGATGATGATCTTTTTTATAGTTTGACTGTAACTGAGTTTTTGAAGCCTGTTTATCAATATACACAAAAAAATATTGTTCGTCCTTTTAAAGACGGGTATACTGAAAAAAGGTTGGTATTTAGGTTTTAAAACACATTATCTTAATTTGACTCTCAGATAGCGAGTCAGAACGAATATAAACTGCGAGAGCTATCTCAAGTAAAATGCAAATTGTATGACGATTAGAAACAATAATTGATTGAAGAGTTATTTTTGGAAAGCAGCTTAATTTCAAAATCAAAATCAAAATACTCTTTATTCAATTTAGGCCCTGAGAAGGCACTTATGAACGTCAAAACTACCACCGGTTCGGAAAACAACCCAGTCATCGAGAAGAACCAGCAAGAAACTCGATCTGGTTTATCTTTTCAGAATAACTAACATATTTTTTTTTTATTATTACAACAATAGACACATAAAGCTACATTCGTTTTTAGTGGTTGCACAGAAAGAGGCGTCACTTCCAGACGTCGTTATCGTTCACATACTGATCCACCCTGTAATAACCTTTATGTATTAAGACCCGCTTGACATAACACTTGAACCTACTATCCGGCAAATCGGTAATGTGTTTTGGGACTTTGTTATAAAATCTAACACTATTACCTAAAAAACTGTTACTGGTCTTAGTAAGCCTGAAACATGGAGTAACCCAGTTTGTTATGGTTTCTGGTATTTACATTATGTCGGTCTTTTACTAAATCCAGATTATCTAAGTTTTTCCGGACGTACATCAAATTCTCAAGAATATATTGAGAGGGCAGAGTTAAAATACCGAATTCCTGAAACTTAGTCTTTAATGATTCACGAGGTCCCAAATCATAGATTGCTCGAACTGCCCGTTTTTGTAGTAGGAATATGGTGTCTACCTCAGCTGCGGCCCCCCACAACAAAATGCCATAAGACATAGATACATAAGACATAAGAGATAATTTATTACTAAGATCCCAACTTATACTAAATTAACAGTGTATATAGAGCCGCTTCAGTTACGCAGGGACATAGCCTCACTTAGTGTGCTCTACCGTCTATATCACGGCGAGCGTTCCGAAGAGTTATTTAATTTAATCCCTTCCTCCCTTTTCTACAACCGAACCACGCGCACTGGGCTTTGGAGCCACAGTTTTACGGTAAATGTATCTGGCCATGAACTAAAAAGTACGCAACGTCATATCTTTGCCGTACCGTGAACCTGTGGAACAATCTCCCGGCCAGTGTGTTCCCTCCTTCCTATGACATGGGGTCCTTCAAGCGTAACGTTCACTTTGTCGTGCTACAATAAAATATAAAAAAAAACTTCGCAAATATATTGCCATTTGTTAAGGTTTGTCACGTCTGTAGTGTTTACCCGCTTTAGGCATCCTATTAGGGCAAAGCGGGTTTTAAAAGTTTTTAATAATAGATAAATGTCACGAATTTATGATATTATTTTGAAGTTCGATAAATATGCTACAAAATAAAATTAGATTGGTTATAACAGTGAGATAAAAATTCAAGTTTTTGGGCCTTCAACCTTAGCTTACCCGCTTTAGGACAACTTCCCCTACATACGTAGGTTTATAGATACAATAGAACGATTACACAGACCTCGATAAAGTAAAAACCTCTATAATTTCAAAAAATAACCTGCTCCTTTCCCCTCAGAACCCAAAACCTCGATTACATAAAATACGCACCCTCCATAACTTAAACTAATAATTTCAGTATTAGCCCTCAGTTACTTAAAGAAATGTTTCGACGAACTCTATAACATAAACTGGTTGCCAATGAGTCATTTCGAATGAATGTACAAAACAAAAAGTATCTCGATATTTATTGCTTGCACGTGTTTACAAGTTAAATTGTTAACACAAACAATAAGTATGTATATACTATACAAACATATATATACTATAAGCGTATATACCTACTATAAACAATATGTCACCTATTGTTTCTTTGAAATCCCTAAAAGCTGTATTTGCGGTGGTTAGGACAGCGGCTTACTTGGATGATTAGCTGTTGATCACTGTCCAGGAAACTGTGCTATGTGATAAAAGTTACCCAAGTGAGTTCAAAAGGAAAATTAACAACACTAAAATACGCTGATAAATTAAAACCGATAGAAGCAGTGCAAAGTCTCTGTGTATCATAGAAAATCAAGTCGATTTAGAAACCGCGAACTGTTTAAATAAAATCACAGACTAAACTTTATTTTTATGTAACACTAGCTTCTGTCCGCTACTTCGTCCGCGTGGAATAGTTACTTTGGGCTAACGCTAACACGCAGCAGAAGCTCTCAAAAGAAAAAAAAAAACCAGATTTTGAAACATTCTTCATTGGTGGTCCGCTCCTATCGGTCATACCGTGAATACTGAATATAGCTTATAGCCATTCTCGATAAATAAGCTATCTAACACTGAAAGAATTCGGACCAGTAGTTCCTGAGATTAGCGTGTTCAACCAAAGAATTGAGCTTGATAATATTAGTATAATCGTAGATAACTACTTTTCACTCGTCCTTACCTCAAGCCGTCATTCAAATTACAATAACTTTTGATAGAGTGGGCAGATTTCAATTAAACAAAGACTAAGTTTAGACTAAGAATAAAGTCGACGATATGCTTTATAACTTTATTGTGAATCCAGTACTTTAGCAGTGATACGTGTTCATACAAACAGACAGACAGATAGACAGACATTTCTAATAATGATTGAAGAGTAATCTATTACTTATTCCTAGACACCTGCAACAATTTTTTTTTCGCGGAAATCAGAAAGTACAATACACGTTAGATTTACATTCTTATATGTATATATGTGTTTGTATTTTATTTTACCACTTCTTTTGGCGCATTCGGATAAAAGTAGGAATTGTATATTAACTCATCGCCTTATAACAGAAACCCTTGATAAATTAAAAACTCTATAACTTAAAATATTTTGTGTTACCCTTGGTTTTTAACTTAACGAGGTTCTACTGTATTCAATAAATATACTGCGTTCTAGCCGTGTTACAGCATGTTTTGTATATTAAATAAGACAGGATGAACGAAATATTTGTCTCAAAGTAACACTGCATCCAATACAGTTTACCTTGAATCCTCCGCTCTATTCAATGTGTCCCCGTACTACCTGTACTGTATACAATAATAAATCAGGTTTCTACATAAAGATGGTGATATTATTTCGATCCTTATTTATAATTAGTTGTGTGAACTAATTTTATTCTATGTCTACATCTTGTCAAGATGCCTATAATTTAATCGGAAGGTCACTTCGAATGGACTAACTAGGACTTAAAATATATTTCTTTTTATAAACCATGTATAATAAACTGTTAATAAAATTACAAAATAAATGTTGTAGTAACATTATATGGAGCCCTTTTTTGTTACTTCTTTTTTGGGGGCACGTTAATTTTCTAAAGTTTTCTAAAGTCCATATTTATTTTTAGTTTTTATGGCAATTTTTCGAGATTCTCGAAATTCCTTTTAGGGTACGGCGTGCCACCGCGTGCCCTCACAAAAAAATCCTGATTATATGTATTATTTTTTTTTATTAAATTTTATTTTTGGAAATTAATCAATCAATAAGTTTGTAATTAGCTATTTGTTTGCACATAGATGTGTAGTTATAGTTAGTAATATCAGAATAAAGAATATTGACTCAGATAAATAAATATGAGCTCGGAGATACTCATCTGCTGAGATACTCTATGAAACACATCGATTAAAATGTATCGCATATAGAAGCTTATTATAACTTTTATCGAATTAGATAAAAATGTAAATTCGACAAACAAGTAGCTGACATTGAGGATTATACTGCGTTTTATGCAATCAACGTTTAATAGGCGGTTGCCGGCGTCGCCGCGTCGATCACAAAGATTAGTTTGTGCACGTTGCTTAGCACTCCACGTTAGTAGCAACTGATGGTATAAGTTCGTCAGTAACGCACATTTGTTTCCGCTGTACAGTATAAAACCAAATGATTTGTTAAACTGTTCGCATTACGTTCAAGATCCTGAAGAAGTGAAAATGTTAGGACTTTTGCTCTTCGGTTCTATTTTAAGTGTGTGCTGTGGAGCAATAAATATTGGTGAGTTTCGTCTTTTCATTTGTTTTAGTGTTATAATTTATATTCCAACGCAATCAATATATATTTTATTACCCTACAGTACACTCTCCTCTTAGTTATAGTGCAAAAGTTGGATAACCGATTTTTTTTAATAAAACGAAAAATAAATGAAATTTTATTTTAAATTAACTGACACCTGCGATTTCCTTACGTTGTTTATGATCATAACAATATATTTTAAAACTTAAATAACTGTATACTAAGTTTTATATATCGTAATATTTTGTTTAGATAAGAACCAAGCGTAAATGAATTAAAATAAAAAAAGGCCAAAACCTATCCAGTAGTTTTTGCGTGACGCGCACACCACGCCATACCTCTATCATTTTATTCGATAATGGTTGCATAATGCCCTGTGGTTTCACTAAAAATTATCTACTGATTTTAACGTGGTAATTTGATTATTACATACATATTTCAAAATCAAAAGTTGTTTACTAATAACGCTTGATAAAAATCACATTTTCGAATGATCGTTCTATTGGCTTGTAACATTGTTTTATTATTGGAAGTTCGGATATTGTTTAGGATGTTTTCTTTAATTTTAAACGTTTGTATGCCCAATGTGGTATTTATGTAAAAATGTGTGGAATATCCACATATCTAGAAACCAACAACAATGCCTACTTGGCTTTCCGAATACAAAACTGAACGCGATGTTGCTGCTAATGTTTGAAAAATATTGAAATCTAAGAAGTTACTGGGGTGGGAAGATAGTAATTTGTTGCTATCCAAAACATCATCATACAAAAAATCATTTTATTATGAAACCTGTGTTTTTAGCGCTAAGCAAAAATCTGCAATTAAAATAATTACAGACTACGTTGATCTACAGATGTTTCGCGTCTCAATGAAGATAGTGTGTAACAAATAATATTTAGTAATATGAATGTCACCGTGATTAATACATATTTTACTTAATTTTGTTCATTTCCAAGTTCAAACACGTGTTTGTAGTAGCTAACGTTGTAATAAACAAAATCATATCAATAAGATAACCTGCTTTCATTATAAGACTCAATTGTATTAAAGAACTAGCTTCTGGCCGCAACTTCGTCCGCGTGGAATAGTTACTTTGGGCTAAAGCTAAAACCCCGATTTTGAAACATTATTTATTGGTGCTCCGCTCCTATTGGTCTTAGCGTGATGATATATAGCCTATATCCTTCCTCGATAAATGAGATATATAACACTGAAAGAATTTTTCAAATCGGACCAGCAGTTCCAGATATTATTCCAGATTACCCTCTACAACCTGACAAATTTTACCTCTTTATAATATAGTCTAGAAGTATAGATGTGAATTTCACACAACACGTATTGGTTAAATTTGTATTCAAATATATGAAATCTCTATACTATACTAGATGTATATATGTAGGCGAAGACATTCCTATCAGTTCGGTACCGTTCTCCCGTCTATTATAAAGCGATTTTCTTTGTATTTTTTATGTTTAATAGCTAGGTTATGCAGCCTGTACCCTCTCTTATTACGTCGTGTTGATCGAAAGATATTATATATTTAACACATATGGCTATCCGATTAGCGATAACCACTTGTTATTAACACTTTAAGAGGTAATAAATAACAGTAATGTACAACTTACAGACTATTGTCTAGTAAACCTTGCTGAGAATACAAAGTTTTAAAATTTTAAAAACCTCGAAAACGGCCCCGACCTTTTAAGTAACTATTAACAAGCTTTAGTCATATTAATAAAAACAGTTCATTTTTTCCATACCATCGCCAGACATTATTTATAAATCTCTATTTTTCATACTTCACGATCCTCATGTCTACTAATCTACATTATTTGTATACTCTATGTCAAAAAAACTCCAATGATATTAAAAGTCAAAGAATATCAAATTAAGGTCGAATATCGACCACCGGGCGAACATTAGTTTTCTATTTAAATTTGAGATTAGAGTATAGAAAAATAAAGTCGAATGTAGCTCGGCGTAGCACAAATCTAATAATAATTTAAATAAATAGTTTCTTATGTATAAATACATTTATATGTACTATACAAATTATTATATATGTTATATATATGTTATAAAGCAAACCCTTTAACGATTTGAATTTATCGTTGTTAATTTTTTAAGTAAAACTTCTTTAGGCGCGAATATGCAACGGAAGTACGTTACGGCAATATGGCGTCACGTTTCTGTACCATCCGGTTTTTAAATATTTTTGATTTTGTCAATAAATAGTTAATAAACAAATCAATTAAAAACTTTTGAAAAAAAAATTGAAGAATAATAAAAATCATACAATAGAATTAATTATATAAATATGGGCGCGCGACCGTGCTGCCATCTAGTTTCAATGTAATTAAGTAACAAATTAAATCAAAGCTTCATTGTCTGTAGTGCCATCTATCAGCTAATTCGGAACTTAAATAACACAGGAAATATTATTCGCAACTCTTGGTTATAAAGTAAATAAAATATAGAAAAGCACGAACAGATTCCTATCTTAAAACGCCAAAGAAGTTTTACTTCAATCGCGTGTGACGGTTACACGCACTCATTTTTATTATTATTACTTACTACTTACTACTAGATTGTCATTCGGAAAGTCCTAAATATGATAGTAATAGTCTTGGTAAAATTGGTTCAGAAATTTCGGAGATTATTTCAAGATAAATAACAAAGACTTCAATTTACAAACGATGGTACCTTTTAATTCACTATGGTTCGTCTATATCAATTTTATTTTGCTTTACAGAAAAGTATTTAAAAGTATGCAATCGAAACTCTTTAGAGTTAAATCAATGTATGAAGGATGCAGTGCAAGATGGGATAGCCGTGTTGTCTGATGGTGTAGAAGAAATTGAAATTCCTGCTCTTGATCCTTATTACCAAAAAGAATTAAAAGTTGAATATAAGAACAATCAGGTATGTTGCATTTTAAAATTCCTATTTACTTACTAGTATTATGTACTAACTGACTGCCTTAGCTTCGCACGGGTGTAGGTACTAACGAAGAAAATGAGACAAAATCTTCTCTTTATGCAATTAGATAAAATGAACGTCAATCTGTCAATATTTTTGTAGATCTCCATACTGTCTCATTTACTTACTTTTTTATATGGAGATTTTTTAACCCGAATTTTTCACTTTTCCACACGGTTTTCCAAACATATTCTTTAATACTATACTTAATCGATAACTACAAACACAATAAAAAAGAATTAGCAACTAAGAATCGGCCCAACTGTTCTGAAGTGATGCGTTTACGTACATTCGATAATTAATTTTTATTTATATAGATTTGGTTTTAAATTTAAATAATTTATTTTTGTAATGAAAACTAATATTAACTTCTTTACAACGACTTATTTATAAACGTTGTTAGTCTTGAAGTATCACCAAGGAAATGTTTATATGACGAATTCATCCGCTGAAAACGATTTTTGTAAGCACTTTGAAACATTTACCAAAGAAAAACAGGTTGTTTAGAAATTAAAAACCGTTGAAATTACACAGACTATTAGTACTTTTAGACTATTAGAATTTAGTATTAATTAATTACAGCAAAAAAGCAAATTCACGTGAAGTAGCTAAATCAAGTCGGAAGCTATGTTAGTCATTATAAACGTAATTGGATGTATTTATCTATTTACCGTATAAGTACTATTTTTATAATGATTATAACTCGACGCTATCATAACTATCTGCTGTGTTTCAAGCAGTTATTATCAAGGTCGAGGTCACAAATTTAAATATTAAATTAAAAAAAAATGAATATGCTTTGAAATGTGAAAAAAACTCTTTTGTGAACGTGGACTATTTTTCTTTGCCGTTCTATATTAACAAAAATTGAAGACTCATCGTGTACTTTATACAAACTTATTGTATTTTTAAAATAACTTTTGATAGAGAATATAGAGTCTGCAATTACATATTGTTGCTGTTCTTGCCACAATCGGCCAAAAAAATCAGTAACAATAAAAAACTAGTTTGAATATATAACTACATGTTTAAATGCGACCAAGGTTATTGTATAAAATATATTGTACTAGTGTTAGAGATATATCTTTGTCTTAAATAGTTGCTTTTAGCTTTGGTATTAATGTATTATGCTTAACTCTTTTTGTTCAAGAAATGTCGGGTTTTTGCAAGGGCAACGACGATATAACACAATTCACTCCTCGGCTTCCAAATTAACTACATTAGGTTAAAATGGCTTACACTAAGTTTTTAATTTTTTTTAGAATTTATACTGCCAAACTGTCTGTTGACCCGTGCCTCACAAAGTCTACATTCGTTTGTATGGGACTTAAAGCATTATGGTTCTAGGGACTCAAGGGGTTACGTTGCATAGTTTTACGCATTATACTCTATGACAAGCCTAGTTACACATCCTCCATAGTATCCTTGCATATTTTAATCGCAAGTTCACCCATTTCATACCCTTACAGACTTGAGCATTACTCTATCTTTCGAGCTTTTAATTCTAGCATATATGTTCTATACATGTATGTTAACTGTTTGGTTCCAATAGTAAAAGATGTACTTATTTCTGAATAAAACCGAAGAGCGTAAAATTGCTCTCTTAAAAAAATATGGCTGTTGAATTCTAAATATCTCTCCTCAAACAAAGACAGGTGTGTTCTGATAACATAACTTTATATCTAGTATTTTTATAACCTGTCCTACTCCATACATATAGATACTTAATATCAAGTATATTCAAATACTAGCCCCTGCCCGCGACTTCGTCCGCGTAGTAATAGTTACTACTCTGGGCTAACGCTGACACGCAGCAGAAGCTCTCAAAAAGAAAAAAACATCTCGATTTTGAAACATTTTTCATCTGTGCCCCGCTCCTGTTGGCCTTGCGTGATGATATATAGCCTATAACCATTCTCGATGAATGAGCTATATAACACTGAAAGAATTATTCAAATCGGACCATAGTTCCTGAGATTACCCCTTACTACGCCACAACGTCACAACATCACAAACTTTACCTCTTTATAATATTAGTATAGATTAACTTTTGTCACACAGCACTTTTTTAATCATGATCTAACTAAAAATATTTAGAAAACATAACGTGCTATGCTTATGTAACTCATAATGTCGTTAAGCTGTATGTAATAAAGTTATTGTTCTATCTTCTATGATAAGTTATGTTTATGTTCTCTTAACAATAATAATATGTTAGTGGTAATTAACGACGACATAACGTAGTTGTTAATTGTGTGAAACTGACAAAAGAACATAAAGAATTATATAATATAACACAATGGATCAAGAGTATAATATTATGCTGTACTTTAATTTGGCCTTGCACACAACATACTAGCATTCATCCACGACTTTGTCTGCTCTAAATCATTACATAGTATAAAACAAAGTCCCCTACCGTGTCTATCTGTCTGTCTGTTCGCGATAAACTCAAAAACTACTGAACGGATTTTCATGCGGTTTTCACCAGTAAATAAAGTTATTCATGAGGAAGATTTAGGTGTATAATTTGTTAAGAATTTTTTTATAGTCAGGGCGGGACAACGTCTGTCGGGCCCGCTAGTTACAATATAAAATTTAACAATAACAGTATAGAGTTTCGCGCCGCCGATAAAAGAAAAGCCATCTCATCATTTAAATATGTATCTCTATGATACTAGCGTTTGCACGTGGTTTCGCTCACTTTTATATAGATCTGACGTATCCTTCGGGAACACTATTTTTTTTTTTTGGATAAAAGGTACCCACCCTATAACCTATTCTGTACCCGGGAACACCCATGTATGAATTTTTTTTAAATGATAGGTTGAGTAGTTAAGGATATAATGCGTAACAGAAACAACAAACTCAATTACGCATTTATAATATTAGTAAGGAATTAAGAGTGAGTTACCGGAATATCCAATACTGCAATGAAACATTATTTTCAAATAGTATAATTTGAATATAGTAAGTATATTATAACATGTATGATACTAGCGAGCCAGGCGGACGTTATCCCGCCCTGATAACAAAAAAAACTTTAACAAATTAAATACCTAAACTTTCCTCATGAATTACTTTATCTACTGGCGAAAACCGCATCACAATCCGTTCAGTAGTTTTTGAGTTTATCGCGAACAGACAGACAGACGTGGCAGAGGACTTTGTTTTATAACATGTAATGATATGCAATATATGTGGTTTATTATCAAGTAGGTATAGAGTTGTTTTTAATGAGCATTTTTATAATCTCAGTCATTACCACCTGCCATTATTACTTTAGTTATTTTTTACACAATTAGCGTCTAACCACAATCTTATCTGATTTTGACTTTAAACTTTGTTGTTAATATTAAGTCTAGAGGAACTAGTTCTTAAGTAGTTGCTGGAACATTTTTGATGTGTTTGTTGACACATCCTTAACTTCAAGTTGGTAACTTTAGAAATTATCACGTTTCATCAATTTTTTTTTTCTTCCTTGAAAGCCCTTCCTACAAGGATTTATGATTCGAACCTACGTTATTTTAATATATACTTCTATAGTATACTAATATTATAAAGTTGATGAGTTTGTTTGCTTGATCGCGCTAATCTCAGAAACTACCGGTCCGATTTGAAAAATTCTCTCAGTGTTAGATAGCTCATTTATCGAGGAAGGTTATATACCATCACGCTAAGGCTATATTTACTTATCTATTTACATTTTTTTTCTTGTATAGATACTTGCGAGATTTGTCGTAAATTTTTCGTCAATAATTGTGTAAGCGTTAGAGGGTATACAGATACTGATACAGGTATACTTACATACAAATGTTCTTTATAAATATCTGTTGAACTTCTAGATGTATATACATTGCTTGGGTCCTCAGTTGCATAATTGCGTAGTTGTATGTTGCCGAGTAGAGACGCTAGTTTGACATTTCTAGCAAATGTATATTTATCTATGCATCGAGTTGACTTATAACCGCGAAGTTTATTCAACATTTCCTTTTTCTTTCTTTCGTTTACCGTAGATCAGTGTCTTTAACGTATGGGTCGTGACCTCCTGACGGTCACAAAGATATAAGGAGAGTAATAAAGATAAATAAAGATTTAAAAAAAAATGTTAAGAAATTATAATTAAAGGACATCAATAAAAATGAAAGAGATACATATGAGTCATGTTCATATTTAATTGATTTCATTATATATTTAACAAATACCTATCCATAAAAATAAATACAGTTTTTGTACGGGTTCAATAGTTCTAACATAAAAAAATATGGTTTAGAAACAGCAAAATGTAGGGGGGGGGGGTCACGAAATAATTACACAAACTAAGTGGGTCGTGTCAAGAAAGAGTTGGAAAAGCACTGGCATAGTTGTTATTAAGAGTACACAAATGAAATTCCACTATTTCATTATTTATTCCTAAATAATGTATTTTGTGTGCACCTACTACAGACAAATATTACGTACTCGTACAATCTATCCACTTGTGATTTACGAAAATTTACCTAAATTATAAAATCCACGATATACTTAATACAAATTTTAATATCAAAATATATTCCTTAATGTAATGTATGTGTAATTGAGGAAGTCTAATTTTATAAAATGCTGATAAATTTATATTCAGTTTTTTATTTAGTTTAATACCAGAAATGGAAACTGGAAATTTATGAACTGTTGTAACATACATAATCTTGATGTGTGTAATAAAATTCAATATTACAAAGGCTTGAGTGAACTAATTAAAAACAAACTAAGTTAACTCTGGAAACAGAGCGGTTATTGGTCTTGTTACATTAGACTAAAATTAGTGTAAACTAGCGGGCCCGGCAGACGTTGTCCCGCCCTAATTTTAAAACATCCTCAATAAATTATATACCAAAACCTTCCTCATTAATCACTTTATCGACTGGTGAAAACCGCAAGAAAATCCATTCAGTAGTTTGTCAGTTTATCGCGAACAGACAGACAGACGCGGTAGGGGACTTCGTTTTATACTATGTAATGAAACTCAAAGGCTTAAGTTTAGAGCGTGTAGTGAAACATTTTTTTTAAATATGGTTGTTTATATTTAAATAAAACGTAATAAATAATTAACTTCTTGACGGCCGTGCTAACACTCGTTATAAAAAAAAAACATTTTTTTTTCTTACTTGACATTGACTGATTAAAGTTAAAGCAGTATTCCTCTTCAATATAGTCCATTAAGTACCGTTAACATTGAAAAAAGCATGTGAAGGTTACATCAAATGTGAATGTATATCTAAATACTACTTGAAAGGGCGATCACCGATGTTTTGAGGTTATACACGACTTTACAATGTAATAGCAATTGCACACGACTTCGTTCGCGTTACACGATAATATAAAAACTTAATAAAAATAAGTATAATATTGTCCAGTGCTAGTAACGTGTTATGGTAAAATAATTAGCGTAAAAACTTTTTCAAATTCAAAACAAATAAGTTTTAGCTTAAAAGTGTTATTAGTAGTACAATATATCACCGTTAAATAATAAAAGCGTCATGTTACATTTTTAAAATTTAAGGAATGATAACTAAATGCAGATGTTATAATTATATCATTTTCAAAAACATTTTAAGATTGCACATATTTTAGATATAATAGGTCTTTACCTATGAAATTGCCGTTCTGCAGCACTGGCCATTTCAAATCAAAATAATTTTTGTTTGGATAAGAATTCTAATTTCAAATTAATTTTATTTTAAAAACATGGAATTCTTTTTCCAAAAGTAGTCATTTGTTTATTGATTAGTGTTACATTTTCATCGCATTTCAATCTTTTTTGTCATCATGGATACGTTAAACATTCGAGTAATTATGGAATATAAGTACCGTCGTCGCAGCAACGCGGCACAAGCGGCACGCAACATCAACGACGTTTACGGAGCTAACACTACAAACCAACGCACCACCTGTTATTGGTTTGCTCGCTTCCGTTCTGGGAATTTCGACCTGAAAAATGAACCTCGCGGTCGTCCGAAGTCTTTGGTCGACAATGACGAATTAAAGGCGATTGTGGAAGCTGATGATACACAATCTACGGCTGAATTAGCAGCAGCTTTCGACGTTAGCGTCAAAACAATATTGGTCCATTTGCGTCAAATTGGCAAGGTAAAAAAGCTTGACATATGGGTGCCCCACGAACTCAATGATCGCCAGCGCGAAGTACGCGTCGAGACGTGCCTTGCAATGCTGAACAGACACACAAATGAAGGAATTTTGAACCGCATTGATACCTGCGATGAAAAATGGATTCTGTTTGATAACCGCATGCACTCAGCGAGTTGGTTGGATCCTGGTTCAGCACCTAAACAATGCCCTAAACGAAAACTTACCCCTAGAAAAGTGATGGTCACTGTTTGGTGGTCTAGCGCCGGTGTGATTCATCGCAGCTTCTTACCAAACGGGGTGAGCATTACTGCAGATAAGTACTGTGAAGAACTGAACACAATGATGGAGAAGCTGGCACATCTCCAACCAGCATTGGTCAATCACTCGTCTCCGCTGCTCCTGCACGACAACGCGCGACCTCATACTGCACAGCAGACGGTCTCCAAGTTACAAGAACTGGGGTTGGAAGTTCTCCGTCATCCGTCCTACTCACCAGACCTTGCACCTACAGACTACTACTTTTTCCAGAATTTGGATAACTCCTTGGCGGGTAAAAAATTCAATACCCGAGAGGCAGTACAAAATGCCTTTAAAGAATTTGTTGCCTCCCGTCCAGCTGATTTCTTTAAGAAGGGCATCAATAAACTGCCACTGCGTTGGCAAAGACGCAATGATGGCATGGGTGATTACTTCGATTAATACATATAAAAAATACATGAAAAAAATTCATTTAAATTTTTTCATACAAAACGGCAATTTCATAGGTAAAGACCTAATATAGTTATTTTATAAAACTGTGTGTGAAATTGTTGAGTAACCTAAAAATAAAAAATAACTACGTAATAACACATATTATTTAAAAAAAGTGATACGAAACAAGAGAAAACATGTTAACGATAACATACCTACCGTAAACTATAGATTATTCTAAAATATTGAAATTATTAATGCAATATTACAGTACGGGAATTTCTTTAGTATACCTACGCCTAAAATGAAATATTGTCAATTGAATATTTTTATTCTAATCAATTGAATTAGATGCTTGTAACAACATTTTAGAGTGTAAATCTTAAATAATTCAACGAGGATTTCAAACTTGAAAATTTTTTAATTTCAGATATTAGCCTCAATTATACTCAAGAATATATATGTGGAAGGGTTAAAAAAAGCAACGGTTCATGACGCAAGGTGAGCATAGGTTTTTGTATATTTACCTTGTACATATATTAAAAATATGTGAGATTTAAATGTTACATATTAATAGTTTTCCAAGGAGAACAACTATCTAGCAACTATAAGTACAATGAAGATATATATTTAAATAAATTATCAAAGTTTGTGATTGGATATTATTTACATATTCTAGTGTAGAGACGCCGTCCATAAAATACATTCGCTCTTATGGGGGAGGAGGAGGTTGTATGTCGCTTACTGTGATTAGATATAGCAAGGAGAATTGGAGGCTCTTAATTATTACATTTATTTTGTTACGATAGAAATGCATATCTGTAATAAATATATATTATATATGTATAGTTTTACGTATTATATGTACGGGTGACGACATTCGTGACGCAATGGGGGGGGGGGGGGGTTACAGAAAATGTAAGATACACTTTATCTTAGGAGGGGTTACTAAAGATAAACTAATCCTGATAAGAGCGCCGCGATACTTTTCGATCCTTTACGACGTAGTAATAACCTCGAGGCCATCAGGCTATACGGAACCGATATACCTTGGGCCGACGAGGTCAAATATCTCGGTGTTACATTAGATAAACATTTAAAGTTCAAGTCACATATAGATAGAGTGCGAAACAAAGCCGCTATGGTCTTGGGTCGCCTCATCCGTTGCTTTGTCATAGGAGTAAGATGTCCCTCAGACACAAGCTCACTTTGTATAAGACGTGTATCCGTCCCGTGATGACATATAGCAGTCCCGTTTTTGCGCATATGTCGAAATATAATTTTCATAAGTTGCAGGTTCTTCAAAACCGCGTTTTACGTAAAGTGACCGGTGCCCCGTGGTACGTCCGGAGAGTCGATCTGCATAGAGACCTGGAGATGCCTTCTATCTGGGCGTACGTAAAATCACTTACGATTAGTTATTTTGAAGAAGCCGCGAATATCCCAGTCCGTTAGTGGTATCCGCCGCAAAATACGAACCCGTACCGAACGCTGCGCGTTGTAAAAGACGTCTGCGACATATTTTTACCGACCCTCCCGATGAAATAACGGCAGTGAACAATCAGTACCAGCCTGTCTCTCCAAACAGAGCGTGCTCACGCCCACGACCGCGTAACCACAGATCACGCCGCCGTGGTCTGGGGGTAAATTTCGCTCGACTAGGCCCCCCTCGGCAGTTGCTCAAGCCTAGGTCCGTTCCCTCGGCGTGGAGCCCTTGAGTACGCTGCTCGCGCGATACAGTGACACAAAATCTTACATCACTGCGACAACATTACACATATCACCTACACACACGTGCACGCATACACGCTTACACATGCAAGTCGAAGGGTTTTATATTTTTCCCTTATCAAACTGAAATAGTTCAGACAATTATCCGATACGAAATATATATAAGAGTTGTTGAGGTATGTATACTTAGTACACATATATGTTTCAACAACTCATATATGTATGAATAGTTAGCTTAGCTTAGGTTAGCTCAGATAGGTCGCGAATTGCATGTATCAGGCAACAGCCCAAGCCGAGGTGTGCCGCGCACCCTTGAGCTAGTTGTCAAAATAAAATCGGCTGAGTGCCTTAAGCGCTCGCCTTAGTAGTCCGGTGAAGCTGTTAAGACCTTGCTAGGTCAATAGCGTAGTCAGTTCGAAAAAAAAGATAAAATATTACGTGACGTTTTGCATAAACAGCCCCAGGCGTACTTTTTTGAATAGAAAATCATATCCTATAGTTTATTCGTATAATTAGAATATTTATGTTGTAGTAAGAACAACCACACTACTTGATGAAAAGGGCAGTACATTCCAAAAACAATGACGACCATCGAGAGATTTCTGGATATTCATCGGCTGATTCTGAGACGCTATAAACTAAAAGATAACCACTTTGATAGGTTTATTATCATATATATGGTGATCACGACCTAACGGGGTACAAATTCCTACCACATCGCTTTGTTACTGGGCAGGTACTAGTTACATCGGTTGATTCAGAAGCAAGGAACTTGCGCTATGGCGTGTGTTACACATGGCGTATGTTGTATGAGATCCAGCCGGATTATTATTATTACTTATACTGTATTATTAATATTATTCACGTCTAAGCGAGCTGCTACGGCGTGTGTTACGCATAGTTTATAGTGGTTGAAATTTATTCGGATTATTATTATTTCTGTTGTATTATTTATATTATTTACGTCTAAGCGAGCTGCTACGGCGTGTGTTACGCATAGTTTATAGTGGTTGAAATTTATTCGGATTATTACTATTTCTGTTGTATTATTATATTATTCACGTCTAAGCGTGCCGCTATGGCGTGTGTTACACATAGTTTATAGTGGTTAAAATTTATTTGGATTATTATTATTTCTATTGTATTATTTATAATATTCACGTCTAAGCGTGCCGCTATGGCGTGTGTTACACATAGTTTATAGTGGTTGAAATTTATTCGGATTATTATTATTTCTGTTGTATTATTTATATTATTCACGTCTATACGTATCGCTATGGCGTATGTTACACAGAGATCTAGTGGGGTTATTATTATTATTATACCGTGATTACCTTACAGAGTTCGTGCAGATGATGATCAAGTCCATATCGAAATTGATTTGACTGCACCTAAGATTGTTATAAGATCGGATTACGACGGAGTCGGCCAGTATAATGATTTAAAGATAAAGGCGCATGGCGCAGTTAAGACTGTAATGAGTAAGTTATATATTGATTATTTTTATTTTGGAACCGTATAACTAATAAATGTTATTAATACTCATTACATAAATGTATTATTATTTTCTACGAAGTTAACATTTAACTGACTGGAATTTGAATTTAGATAATCCTAATTAATATTATATTTATATGAGGAATTAAGTTTCTTTGTTTGTTTACTTTTCATCCAGAATAAAAGTGCAGTAGTCTAGACCGACTTTGGAATCTTTTTCAAAATAGATATATACTTGGTTAGCATTCAAATTGTATATGTAGGTACAAAATTTAGGGTTTCCAAAACTTTTTCATCTATACTAATATTATAAAGAGGTAAAGTTTGTGAGTTTGTGACGTTGTAGGAGGTAATCTCAGAAACTACTGGTCCAATTTGAAAAATTCTTTCTGTATTATATAGCTTATTTATCGGGGAAGGTTATAGGCTATATATCATCACGCTAAAACAATAGGAGCGGAATACCAATGAAGAATGTTTCAAAATCGGGGTTTTTTTTCCTCTTGAAAGCTTCCGCTGCGTGTTACCGTTACCCCAAAGTAGGTATTCCACGCGAACGAAGTCGCGGGCAGAGGCTAGTAATATATAATCTACGTAGATACTTACATCGGATTCAGTGGCTACATTCATTCCACGAGTACCGTCTTGTTAGATGAGCGGCCGATCTCTTGTTATATGACAATGATAAAAATGAAACGGCTGGAAGTAATTCATTACAAATACCTGAGATTGCATAGAGTGGTGTAGATTAGTAGATTTATATGAACTAATAGACTAAGAAAAGTAGATGATAATTACTTTGTTCCACATCTTTCATACGTCTGTTTTATATACTCACTAGCAATATCCCGCTGCTTCGCACGCGTTTTCTATTCTGTAATTATTTTGGACTAATGAAAAAGGAGGAATTTTAATTAAATTTAAAGAACTTTTCTTTAAATTCAAAAGGATATTTTTTTTAACTAGTTCAGCAAAATGACTAAACGGTACCTGACGGTAAGTACAGCATTATAGTCTATAAATAACGGCGACTGTCATTGTCAAATAGCAACGGTAGTAATCGCTATCATGCCGACCTGCAAAAGTGCTTCATCAAGCCTCATTTGAAGGACACCATGTCATAAGAGGGAGGGAACTGGCTGGGAGGCGATTCCACATTTTCACAGTACGACAAAAATAAGAGCTTTCGAACTTCTTCGTTCTTACCGGGATGGTTGTTACTTTGAAACTGTGGAGGCGTGTACCCGCCCGTGTAATTCTGAGAAGAAGGAAAGAAGGAGAGAAGGAAAGAAGATGGAATGAGATTAAGCCAAGGGATTTATAAGGAAACAACTACTTATAAATTCCTCGGATTAAACAGCTCTTCAGAACACTCGCCTTGATACAGACGATAAAACACGCTCAGTGAGGCAATGTCTCTCCGCAACTGAAGCGGTTCAAATAAATAATTAAACACTTTTTAAATCCATGACTATTCAAAAACATTTAGTGAATTATATTTAAACATTCTCGATTATACTTGCCATCTTGTTTTCGTTTCCATAGTTAATTTTAGTTTTTTTTATCTTTATTTTTGGCAACCAATCTTTTAGATTATTACTGCCATTGTTGAGTATTTAATAGTATTACAAGATCTTCTATTCCATTTTCGGCAACCAGTCTTCTAGTAGACCATTACCGCCATTGTCAAGTGAGTATCGATATTACAAGTTTCTTGATATAATTTCAATGAATGCCATTGTCGAGTAGTTAATAGTATTTCAAGTTCTTCTTCTATTCCATTTTGGCAACCAGTCTTCTAGTAGACCATTACCGCCATTGTCAAGTGAGTATCAATATTACAAGTTTCTTGATATAATTTCAATGAACTAACAAGATTGTGGCCATCTTGTTAGAACCTTCCATGGAATTTTTGTGGCATCTCAGAATTCATGGTCCGTGGCATTATTTTCCATTCACTTCACTTATGCACAATAAACAAACTATATCACATAAAACACCACCAATTTTACACAATATAGAGTCAAGTAACACAAGATTATGAATAAAAAATAAAATCCACTACCTACATGACAGACCAAGATCACGCCAAAAACTCCAATTTTAGTTTTTACTGATGAATTCATTTTTATTTTTCATTTATTCTTGATCTATTTTACACCTTCTTCGAGTGTTTATCAAAAATTGATGTTACATAATTTAATTTTCCAATATTATTAGTAGTGTTAGTTATAGCAATGTGGTAAAGCGTTTTAGTTTTTTAGTCTAGTATGGTCCTTCTTATTATTGTTATTAAATTATCCATCGGACTTTTGACTGTTGTATTAACTACAATTGTAAAGAATTTAATATGAATTGTGTTTCACCGAAAAGTTGAAAAACAAACATATCATTTACTACATGCAATTGAAAATAATCGGGCGAAGATTATAAAGTATTCTCATCCAGACTTGTAATATAAGATGCTACTATACTCTATACTGTAGAATACTATAGAAGCGTACTGGTATTATAGAATAATTCTGGAATAAATTTTATGACTACAGAAATATTTTCGCTAATAAATACTATATATACTGCTATAATATAACATACAGTCACCACACAAAAGTATTAAGTACTATTTTTTTTTATATCATAGGAGGCAAACAAACAAGCGGCTTACCTGATGTTAAGTTATCACCGCCGTCCACAGATACTAGCAACACCAGGGGAGTCGTATGTGCGTTGCCACCCTGTGTTTGGGGGGAACGGGAAGGGTTGGGAGGAGGGGAGAGGGGGGTGAGGAGAGGTGAGCCTCCGGCGCTCTCAGTTACCAAACGAAACGCAACAATGCGAGCACCGTTACTTCACGTCGGTTTTCTGTGAGAGGTTGGTAGTACCCCATGCGAGCCGACCCATTCATGCTAAAACGAGTAATAGCTGCAGTGTGGCTCTACCACCTTCAAAACGTCACGTACACTCTATCACGTTCTAAAACAGAACGTAGTTACATATGCATATCTAAGTATGTGCGCACGTAAAAAGTTATACTTCTTTATATTTATAGATTAATAACGTCTTGATTAAGAAATTATAGTTAGACGTAAATAAAACTTACACTTCTAAATTTTCCAGCTGATCTTGTGTTTACATGGAAATTGGATGGAGTTGTTGAGAAAAACGGCGACGAAAAACACATACATATAACTTCTTTCTACATGCGACCTGACGTCGGAAAAATGCAGACTTCCTTAACTAATAACAATCCCGAAACCAAAGATTTAAGTAAGCGAGACGATAATAATTTAATGAATATGTATATATTCATACCTATAGTTCGCGTCAAATGTTATGGCCGCCCTGAATATAGCTGCGTAGATGACTTTACGTAATAATAGGTATTTTATTATATGCATAATATCGAGACAACTTAAGGATAAATAAATGCCAATTTAGATTCCTATAATACTACTTTTACTTTGTTTTGTATTCAAATCTTAAGTATATTATGCGCAAGCCCATACTCACGGCTATATTCAGAGCGGCCAAAAAGTTTGGCGCGGACTATATCTAATTTAAAACCGCATTTCTGCTCAATGAGGAAAGTAAAGATTACTCAATTAACTTCAGGAAAATATACATTACACTATGATTAGTGTGCATATTTTATTTTTCACACTATCTAGCTGTCCACGTGTAATACTATTTTCTACAGTGTGTTAATTACTAATATTTTAGGTAGGTATATTATTCTATCAATTTTCTCGATGTCTACATTGTACTGAGCATGAATTGTACTATTATCAGTCGCGAAAAAAAAAAATGAAATGTAAAGCATTCCCAATTAAATAAATAGATTAGAGTGTTAAAATAGTAGAAGATATTATATTTTCGGAAAAGAAAAGGTTGGGGATTGTTTCAATTTGCTTGTATTACTTCATTACATAGTATAAAACAAAGTCCTCTGCTACGGCTGTCTATCTGTCTGTTCGCGATAAACTCAAAAACTACTGAACGGATTTTTATGCGGTTTTCACCAGTAGATACAGTGATTCATTAGGAAGGTTTTAGGTATATAATATGTCAATGTTTTTTATTATCAGGGCGGGACGAGGTCCGCCGGGCCCGCTAGTATTATATAATTTCGGAATTAATTACAATTTGGTATTAACTAATATTATTTTGTTTTGCATTTACAGCTGAATTTGGAGTCAGATTCATGAATGAGAACTGGAGAACACTTTACAGAGAATTGTTACCGTTTGCACAATCAAACTGGGACAAAATTGGTACACAATTTGCTAATAAAATATTCACGAAAGTACCTTATGATCAAATACTATCACCGAATTAATTCATTTCAAAATAATTATAAATATTACCTTTCCCAAATTACGAGTTTTCTGTGATATCATAATGCTTTATATGTAGATTTTTTAAACACAATGTATACTTTTCATACTAGACAAGAGAGAGAGATAAATATTGACAGAACTCAATTCTCTAACAATGTCTCTATTTACGAATTTATAAATTTATGATAACAAATTATTGTTATCTTAAATTAATTGAAATATTAAAAGCATATATAGGTATTCGGTATAAACTTAATTGTCTTTCTTTTTGGTTATCTTCGTAGTAATGTATGTAGTAGTAGAGTTGTACTTATATGGGTAATGAATCTTATCTAAGTTAACTGTACTTTAAAATTAAACCTATGCGTTTGTACAATATCAAAACATTGTATTTATGTATCTTTTGTCTGTTTTTTAATAAAAGACTTTTATAACCTATTGTTTTATTTTCTTTATAAAAGTACCTATACTTAAAATAAAGATTTCGCACATCACAATATTCATGAATACAAATTGCTATGTAATGACTTCATTAATTCCTTTAATCTATACATTTCTGAATGTAATTTCAAAATAACAACTCTTTACTGATTAGGTATGAAAGTATACACGCTACTGACAACAAAAATGCAATTTTAAAAATTTTGTCGGTCTGCCTGTTTGTTTATTTGTTCCGGGTAAGCTAATCGGCTTGACCGATCTTAACAAGAATTTCACTGGCAGATAGCTGAAATTACAGCGGGTCACATAGGCTACTCCAATTTAGACTAACTGTTAACCGTAACGTTGTCAGTAGTGCTATCTCCAAAACGGTTGGACCGAAGCCACGGGGTAATGAGAACTATTTTAATTTATTAGACCATACCTCAATTTATTGCACGAGCGATCTTATTTCTTACGGTATTCAAGGAAAATTTGTGAGTATTAAAATTATTTTGTTACAAGTGTTGCCTCTTTTAACCTATAACTTAATCATTAAAAAAATGATAAAGAGGTAATTTTATGTAAGTACTTAATTGAATGTATTTTGAGAATTAATCAAAAACTTTTAAATAAGTATTTGGGGTAATGGAAGTCGAATGGCTCTCATTTCCATAATCGATATTTTTTTACTATTTTATGTTAGATGCGTCGAAAAAATAAAGTAGAATTACGGAGAAGTGTCAGTGGAGTCTGGAATTTAGGAAAATAGAATACCAGTGTGGTAACAATTGAAGCTACCTCATAATCTTAAAAAGGGAAAGCAATTACACTTATATCGTGGTACTTTTCTGTATTTTCTGGTACCTACCAAGGTAGGCCTTGTTTGAGGGTTTTTTGAATAGAAATACTAATATCAGTGTTCGCAGTGATTGCCATTGCACGGATGAATCTCATTACACCTTACTCTGGTTCTTATCACGACGTACTCTTGGGCAATGAGAGTCATGGTTACATAAATGTTAGTTTTTAAAATGAGTAATTTTTTAGCCTATTTTTATTTTATATAAATCAAAGGTTGTCCAAAAATTTATATTTCCCCAATATCTTCATCAATTGCTTTCAATAAGTAAGATTGCATTCGAAAACGCACGTGTTTTATGTGCATATGAAAACAAACAGACATCTAGCAATCAATAATAATTACTACAATTATTATTCGGTTTAATATTACATTTATTTTTGTTTATACCAGTAGTTACAGTCCAAGTTTTTATATTTATAATATATTGATTACCTCAAAATATAAAGTTTTAACAGTTGTAACAGTGTTGTAACAGTAGTTCATTCATAAATTCACTGCCTTATCTATTTAACCTATTGAACAAAGTTGTGACCCTAGAAAATAAATAAATGAATTAATATTTTCAACTGTTTTTGAATCAGGTTAACCTAATGCGAGTATTTTAAAAGTTTTATATTTATGGGCTTATATTTGAAGTATTGTATGTACTATTTGTTACATAAGTAATCTTTAAAAGTATTTTACAAAATACCAACATATAAAAAAATTATCTAAATAGGAAATACATAATGAACCTTTTTAATGGCCAGCACGCTACAAATCTTTGACAAAAAAATTCATGCATAAGATTAAAGTGCATATTTTGTATCTTGTATCTATATTTAACTTGTATATTGAAGAAGTCACATTTCTGATTGTAACTATTACTTGAAAGTAAAAAAATAATATATAATTGTCGTGTGTCCAGTATCCTGAAAATATCACCACGAATTACTTCGAGTTTATTTAAAAAATGTTACAATATTAAATATTAATATTGTTTTGACTAAAATTTAATTTCACCCAAATAGACTCTCCTTTTTAGCAGTTTTTTTTTCTCGAACTGACTACATTATTGCTAGGCGCATAGCCTTAACAGCTTCACCGTACTACTTCTTCTAGCAGAAAACGCGTGTCGCAGCAGTATTACTGTTAAACTTCTTTTCCATATGTAGTTTTGCATCGCACGAATGGAATTCTACGAATTATAATGCGCATTTTTTTCGAACTGCCTAACGCTAATGGCCTGACATGCCGGGCCCTCAGAGCTTCACCTGACTACATATTTTATAATGTGCACGTGACAGGTCACTTGTTAAGGAACTAGTGGTACGTGAAATATTGTTTTCTACTATCGATACGATGTTTAGGTACCAAATTTTTAATTGTTTCAAATTTCATCTGGCAACATTTCTTAGTAACATGCTCCGCTAGGAGTACTTGTACGACTAGAATAGATAGTCTACGTATACGAATAGAATAGTCTGTGGCTAGGAGTATTAATATTCTGTGTTTATATGTCACTATCACGAAATCAATGTTTACAGGTTATTGACTTATTTTGGTTTTGTTCAGTTTCTGATATTCTGTTTTATTATGATCTAAAGAAAGCTGCGAGATGGGCGCGAAACTAAAATATTTAATAGCCGGTTTGCTCAGGTACTGGCTCATCCACACAGACTATTGGCATATAATAGCGAACAGAGTTGAGATTGCTACGCCTCTAAACTCATGGAAGAGGTTGATTGAAGGAGTCTATTTATACGATCACAAAATTAATCCCTATGATGGAGA
This sequence comes from Antheraea yamamai, assembly GCA_036509395.1. Taxonomy (NCBI): domain Eukaryota; kingdom Metazoa; phylum Arthropoda; class Insecta; order Lepidoptera; family Saturniidae; genus Antheraea; species Antheraea yamamai. Next base: position 11,606,795 of record AP028428.1, on the reverse strand, counting down.
TTCCTTTCATGAATCACCTATTATGCTAATAACCTTTCATTATTTTTTGAAGAATGTTCCGTATCTCCTACCGCTTCTATTTACTCTGTTGGACCTCGTCACAGCACATTTACTATATAAAACTTCCAAAGGTTTTGTACGTGTTATTATAAGTTGCCAAAATAAATTAGCATTTAGTTCTGAAATAGCTGAGGAATCAAAAGATATGCTTTTGAAAGAGGCGCAGTTAGAGGACACTTCAGAATATGTATTATCTGTTTATTTATTTAATCCATATTCTGTGTTAAATTGTGTTGGATTGACAACAACGGTTGTGCAAAACCTATTGTTAGCAGCAGCATTATGTGGAGCTGCAAATGGATATAGTATCATTGCTTGTACTTTCTTAGCTCTTGCTACACACCAAGCATTGTACCCAGTACTATTAATTGTACCGATAGCGATGATTCTTGCAGAGATCAATAAAGGTTGTAATAAATGTTCATATATAAGAACCTTATTGGCTTTTATATTAAGTTGGGGATTTCTAATTTTTATCTGCGCATATATTATGGATGGATCTTACAACTATGTTTACAACACATATGGCTTTATGTGAGTATTGTTTTTACATGATATCTATTTAACAACCTGATAAGTTATGCATGTAGGGCTTGCTTAATTTAAGTTCTATATTAGAGAATAGCAGCATAGCATATATCTCATCTTTTTGTAAATGAGTCTGCTTGGTTTTAATACTAGATTGACGTACACTTTTCTCTGTACAATGGGAGTTTACGGGTTCAATTTTCTCTCAAGCCTGATTTTTAATGATAAGATAAATATTTGTGTCTCGGTTTTATATATACCTATGAGCTATTTGTTATTATTTTCTCACTGAAATGAGCAAAATTGTATAAGAGAAGCTTTTTTGATGTCATTTTGGTATTTTTCATAAATAAATCTAAGATTTTTCATTTCTCTTACAGACTAACAGTACCAGACCTGAAACCTAATGTTGGCTTATTCTGGTACTTCTTCACAGAAATGTTTGAGCATTTCAGACTGTTATTTGTATGTGCATTTCAAATTAATGCATTAGTTCTATACATAGTACCATTAACATTGAGATTCAAGAGGGAACCAATACTTCTTATCACTGTACTGCTGGCTCTCTCAACAGTTTTCAGATCCTATCCTTGTATTGGTGATGTTGGATTCTATATGGCTTTTGTGCCAATGTGGAGACATCTGTTTACATGTAAGTAAATAATTTAAATAATTTTCAACCTGTGTTTTTTTTCATATTATAGGAGGCATACGAAGAGGTGGGTCACCTGATGTTAAGTGATCACCACCATCCATAGACACCAACAACACCAGAAGAGTCGCAAGTGTGTTGCCAACCTTTGTTGGTGAGAGAGAGGAGGAAATTGGGCCTCCGGCGCTCTCACTGAACGGACGAAACGCAACAATGCAAGCACTGTTACTTTATGTCGGTTTTCTGTGAGAGGGTGGTACTACTCCGGGCGAGCCAACCGATTTATGCTGAAACCAGTTATAGCTTCAGTGTGGCTCTACACATACCAACCTACCTACCTGTGTGCATTAATGCTTACATAAATTCTAAGTCCATTCTGTCACTTGAAAATAATGAGTTTTAGAGATGAATTTAAATTTCTAAGCATATACAATATAGTATATAGTAATAGAATATAGTAGAATAAAGAAGTTAAAAGTCCAATATCATGTAATTGTCACAGTAATTATAATGAATGATTTAATATAATGACTACTTCTACATCAGTTTTCTGCTATAACTGGTATTATGTCAAAAGCAGATGAACAGTCTAGTACAAGAATTCCTTGTCATAAGTGTGTGTAGAAATGTATTTCTGTAAGTATATTCTGTTGTATTCTGTAGCTTAGGACTTATTAAATAATTATAGTAAATTAGCTGATACTTACCTACTTTGTGGAGAATTTAAAAAAATGGCAAAGGGTCATTTATACCCAAAAAATAGGTAGCCCACGTCTATGAAAAATACCGCATGAAATTGTTGTAGTCTTATGCCAATATGTTCAGTAGTTTGGATGTGATTGGGCCTCATAGGAACTGTATTTTCTATATGTATATATACATGTATAATTATATATAGATTATTACATACTACATTGTATTTTTTATATTGTTGTTTTGTTTGGCATGTATTATATATCATATAAATAATAGTAATAATAAAGAAATTATATCACATTTCCCAGTTTACATACTGATTATATATTTTTTATAATTTCAGTTATGCAGCAGAAATTTATAGTGGCCTGTGCGTTTGTCATCACATCAGCTCTTGGACCTACAGTTTGGCATTTATGGATATACTCTGGGTCGGCGAATGCAAATTTCTTCTTTGGAGTTACTCTATCATTTGCCACTGCACAAATATTCCTCATAACTGATTTACTGTTTGCATACATTAAAAGGGAGTTTACACTTAAAAATGGATCTTCACGATTAATCGATGGGAAGCCAGCGAAATTAGTACTACGATAATAATTTGTAACAGATTTGTTATAATGCCAAAACAAATAATGTGTATCACATAATTACATCACAATTAGAACTGAGACTTAAATAATGTCTTATAGCAATTTTTCAAAGACATTATGAACACTTAATCTTTTTCTCATCGAAGAGTCTATATTATCATATGTATATTATCTATGGCAGGTTGTGACATTTTGCGACAGTTTAAAAATTTCTAAGAATATGAACTGGTTAAAATGAATAATCAAATACAACTAATAAATAAAAATAAAGTTTGGTTGAATGATAATAAAGTTCATTACCTTTTAGCAAAAGAGTCGCGAACCTTTTAAATCATTATAAAGAGTTTGTAATCAATATGGTTTCTGTTAGATATATCATTTTAAATATTTGAAACAAACTACATATGAACAAACCTGCATTTTTTTTCTTATATCGACTTTATGAGAAAAATAATGAGACTCCGATTCTAAATAATTCCATTTATGAAATTTTATTTATATATTATTTTGAAAAAACACTTTCATCGTTTACTTATTTATTAGAGTCACAAACGAATTATTAAATAGATTTTGTTTTAAAGTAGCTGATGATCATGACTCTGTTCTCTGAAAATGGTTTGTTTCATGGGAAGTATTATAGTGTTTGGTCGCGACCTCGCTTGTTTTAATATAGATTTAACCTATCCCTTAAGATCACTACTCTCTTTCTGGGTTTAAAATACCCTATATCCTTTTCTGTATCCTTCATAACTCGTATACATTAGTCCCTGATGATCGGTTAAGTAGTTTAGGTGTGAACTCATAATTGACTTCGGCATTTATAATATTAAGTAAGGGCAATATGAGCAATTTTTTTATATTTTTACTGGTTTACTTTAACTTATTTCAAGTTGCCTTAAATTGTTATTTATCAATAAAAGTCGTATCAAAATCGTTTGGGCCATTACGGACTTTGCGCTGGATAAATATGAGGCACTTGAATTTTATCTATATATATGTATGAACGATCTATTTAGTCAACTGGTAATGAATATATCTGAAATTTTAAGAATTCCTAAATATAGCAATGCATTTATGATATAGGGATTACTTGGATGAGGAATTAAAAATAAAACAGGGCATAAGCAGCGGATATGCTTCTGTAATCCGGTGAAGCTGTTAAGGCCTTACTAGGCCTATAGCATAGTCAGTTGGATAAAAAAAAGGATATGTTTCTGTGAACTAGTTAAAATATGTTGTATGCAATTATTACTTCAAAAACAAAGTGTTTTCTAAATTACCAAACAATCGTACACCAATAATCTACAAATGTGTTTTAAGGAAATTAAAATTATATCATAATGTGCTTAGTAAAGCTAGATGGATAGTAATTGTTATATTATTTTCAAATGCCAATATTAGTTTCACATTGATGCACAGAACCACCATCTAGATTATTTTCTATTTAAAACAACTATAAAATTAAAAGAAGTCGAGGCAGTCATCAGAACTACCGACCGAAAGTGAAAATTCACAACAATGGAATAACAGTAATTTTCTGAATTTTTAAATCAATTGTCGTTCGAATAATATTAAAACTTCATAATTTGTAAACTGGAACTATTAATGTGAGTATTATATGTACACAGACCGCTATAGAACGCGTCACTAGTCTGACGCAAGCGCAATACGTCTCGAGCAAGTCGACGTTATCGGTGACGCGAATCAAAAGATGTTGCTCATCCATAAAATCAAACACCCATATGATACTGTCGAGTATATTAAATGTTATACGTCATATGGCAATACGTCACGCGCATGTCGAGGTCAGCGATGACGCGCACCCAAAAAATTTTCTCCTACCAAATATATATTATGTATAAAATTGCTCAACGCGGCTAAAGAAGTTTGCATCTCAAAAATTATTTTACGTTTAAGATCTTTTTACATCAGCCCTGTTTCTAATAACTTTCTTAGTGAAAATACACATCATAATATTATGTGCTATGTAAATATAACAATTTTTAGTGATTGTTGACTTTTATTAAATGTAAGTACGAGTACGTACATATAAGGTTTTCCAAAAATTAATAACTAAATTAGTAAACTAGAGTTGACAGTACCATGTCACTAATTGTGTACTTTAATGATTAGTCGAAATTATATTCCATGTTTGATCGCTTTTTAATGTAATTATTAGCAATATAATTTAATTTAAAAAAATGAGTTAGATTATAACAGTGTATTGTTTTAAATTGTTTTCGATTTATGATATTTTCATTGGAGATGGGCCCATAGTAAAAAATTGAGTACGGTATTTTGTCAAATGTTAGATAATCCAAATGTCTATACATCGTCTGCTGGAACTTTTAATTATTGGTTTGTAGTTTCAAAATATTCAGCATGACAATTATAATATATTCGGTCTATGTATGTACATTTATATTATAATTAAACAAGTTTTATTTTCGGTATGTTGTTTTATTCAATCCTACTGCAACTCATAATCATTAATAAAGTAATGTAAAGATAGGAGAGTCCGTTTTTACAATGATTCATTATCTTATCTATTATACAGTGTTCCATACTGTAACACACCTTATGTTGAAACCACGTATCTCTATTGTTATTTTTCGTGTTAAAATGAATATGTAGTGCTATTGTGCTAATTATGAAGACCATACTTTTTTATATATCATTATTTACCTGTAAGTATTTATTATTTTATCTGTACTTCTTATAAGACGTTGATTTAATTTACACATATTAAACTATTCCTACTGACCTATTAACTATAATCGTTCATACATAATAGGTATTTTTGTTCTATTACAAATATTTGACATAAATGACTGTATATTTATGCACTATAACAAAGTGTTTTAATTGTGTTCATATTATTATTATAGCTGTATTCTTTACACAAAAGTTTAACATACCTACTTCGTTGTAAAACAGTAGCCACCTTAAGAAATAAATTGCTATTTGTTTTTCTAATATTGCAGTAACAGAATGTGCAATTTTATCAAGTATTCCACCACAGTTACTACCATGCTATAGGAATAATACCCCAGAATTAGTAGCTCCAAGACGTCTCGATGTGTTTCTATCTCTACTGAGAAAATTGGAATTGAACTCGCAGCTTGATATTAGGATGCTTAGTACTGCCTTGCTTAGAAGGTAAGCGTTATTTTCTTTTTAACATTTTGAAACTCTAGAAACACAATAAAGTCTAGATATTACCAATATTGTGCAATTCTTAGTAATAATGAATAAAAAAAGGTGTGTCGAATAACACCACAGATGCACAAAAGCAAATACCCATTTCTGCTAAATATAAACGTTCAATAGTGATTGTGGTAGGACGGTAAAGCCTAATGATTGTACGTTCATCATACACACCTAAAGGTTTCCGTCGTGGTACATGCAGGCCAGTGTGATGGCATTAGCATTAAATGTAGTATGTCCTCTCGGTACTCCACGTTGTTTGTCAATTTGTTAAATTAAAGAAGCATTCGAATATTTTGAAAATTAGAAACATATAGAGGAAAGATAGGCGAATTTCTAAATTGAGTAGTTAGACTACCTATAGTCTATATTAACAAAATTTCATACACGATACATTTTCGAAAATGCAAATTTTAGCAGAGCTTCCGTTTCGTTCAAGTTTTTATTGTTGTGACATAAAATTAATTTTATCATAATAATAAAAAGATTTCCTCATCATAAATTAAAAGTTTTTATAGATTTTTTTTATATTGTATAGGTTTTATCGCTTCACCACAATATCACCGAATAATTAATAGCTATTTGGCCTAAAATGATAACAAAATAAAACTAAACGAGGATTGATTCTCAAATGCAGCAATCGGAGCCTTCGATACATATCTATGCAACTTGAAGTTTATAGCTAACTAGATAGAATTTTTATTTTTGCAAAAAATATAGTAATAGTGATTTGTTTCAGTTTATACATTTATAAATGTACACCCGAGAGGAATTGAATCCTTAATATGACAATATATATATATTTTTTATGTCATAAGGAGGCAAACGAACAGGTGTGTCACCTGATGTTAAGTGATCACCACCATCCATAGACACTAGCAACACCAGGGGAGTCGCAAGTGCGTTGCCAGCCTGTGTATTATTTCACGTCGGTGTTCTGTGAGAGGGTGGTACTACCCCGGCCGAGCGGACCCATTCATGCTGAAACTAGTAATAGCTACAGCGTGGCTCTACCACCTTCAAATATATGCTTATAACCCATGACTGTGTAGGTCAGCGGTGCTCAAATGGTCAATCACTAGTGTTATTTGAGTTGATCTCGAGCAAAATTTGCCGAAATCGAACTATTCACAGGTTTTGTTTTAGTATGTAGGTAACTAAAACAAAATGTAATAAATAAACAACCCCCTCATCACTTCCGTTTATCGTTTTTAGCGGTTGTTACCTACACCGAGACGAGAATGCTGCATCACACATACTTTTAGTCTTACAGAGTCGATCGATCGTAATCTAACAATGTTGAGGTGGATCGCCAGCAGTTCAAGCTTGAATACCCCTAGTGTAGGTTATCTAAAATAGTAATTAAATAATATTTTATTAATTTCAGTCTTCGTCTCGACGGCATTGAACAAACCTCCGGCAGTGCCGTAGAAACTGAATTCATTTTGCCCTTCAGAGCGTCTGGATTTCAATTTCATAAGTACAAACTATTGATGGATCTGTTTCTACCCAGTCAAGAAAATCTAGTGGATTTTGATGAAATATTGACATTGTCTGAGAAGTGCTTGCTACATAGAATGTTAAGTTCAGCGGTGCGACAATGGGAGAGGGGCGATGAAAACATCGTATGTCCGGTATCAATCCAGCAATCTCAGAACATGGTTACACAGAGTAATAGTAGGTTAGAACCTATGTCTCTTGTTAATATGATTGTCCGTATTCATCAAGCTAGCACCATACTAGCGTATTAAGAACCGAGTTTTCAGTATCACCATTACTAATTTTGATCACTTTATTTATATTACAATACAGTCATATTTACATCAAACGCTCATATCTGTTTGAAAATAAAGCATAGTTAACATAATATTGGAACAAAAACTTATTACTAAGGTAGTGTTTATGTTCGTAAATTGCTGATCTATGTACCTGCAAATTTTGACAAAATCATTTTGTCCTAATTTCCTAGATACGTGTAAGACAATTACGTACGAATAGTTAGTTTCAAAATCTCAACTTGTTTCAAAACTGTTTGTTGAAGTTAATGCACTTATTAATCTTTTTCTACACCTTAACTTTCTAAACTTACTGGTGAGAAAGTATACGGAAGTATGTAAATAATATACATATGAACAAAATTAATAATATATATCAATATATAGGTATACATTTATACCTATTCTATTATTATTCTCAATATATTTGTCAAACCATGCCTCTGTATGTGTAATCAATACAGGAATGCTAAAGAGTAATACAATATCAGCAGGCGCGTTGCGTCGTGCTGAATAAATAATTCTATAATTAAATTATACACCGCATCACTGCAGTCGCACATACAGTTTATCCAATTATTGCTTAACGGGCATTAAACACTGTTTTGTAGGTAGATATGTTTGACTGAAAGATTAAATATCTGTATTATTATAATTAACCGACTTCGAAAAAGGAGGAGGTTACTACGTTCGGTTGTATGTATTTTTTTATGTATGTTAATCGATATCTCCGTCAATTATGAACCGATTTTAATGATTCTTTTTTTATTTGAATTGGTTATATTCAGAGGTGGTCCCATATAAATTTGAAGAAAATATTCAACCTCTAAGAGGGTGAAAAATCGTTTATTTGATTTTCACGCACTTCGTCTCTACGTATTTTCGTGAAATTGGAACCGATTTATTATACCCATTAGAAACCAGATATATTTATGCACACTAAAAATGGAAAAATAAAAAAAAATGCGAAAAACTAATAAGGCAGTAAAAAGCGAAAAATAACTGAATTATTAAATTAACCAAATTAAATAAAAAATATTGATATTTGCGCTACCTAATAATATATTTGAAGTCGATGCCAACCTAAATTCATATACACTTAGTATATGTTTGCCCCATGTTGATGTCGCTTTTTCGTTGCATTGATTTTCAAATCACAAAGGACTTAAAGAAGTTTTCACACTAAAAAAAATCCCTAACCTGATACAGTAGAAGATAATAAAGTAAAAGGAGGCATTATTTATTATTATTAATATTTTAAGCATTATTATCACGATAAATAAATACTTATGTGTTTTTATTATATTCCTCTAATGAGTTAAGACTGTTATTGCTTCAAGGCTTATTCTGTGTATTTTTGTGGTATAAGAATAGTATATATATTCGTGTGTATTTGGAAGTGAATATGTTCGTGTTTTATTAAAGATCTTTTGCGTGTTTTTCAGTATACACAGTAGATGTCCAATAGAAGAAGGTGTTATACAAACGGAATGGGGAACTATATCGCCCGGGATTTTGCTGTCGGCCGTTGCATCTGCACTAGAGTACCAACGGGTCACCGTATCTGATATTTTGAATGCAAATATATTTAAAGAAGACGTAGCAGAACCGTTGATAACCTCGGCGGTACAGGACTGGTTTGATAATATAGAGACATTGGACACAAAAACTCAGCGTCAGTTTGAAACTGTTGATATTGGGAATATTTGGGTTGCTACGCTTGCAGGTTGAGTATTTTTTTTAATAAATAACCCAGACGTTTTTAATTTTACTATTCTTTTATCGTATTTTAAACTCGTCGCAAAATTAAACATAATTTTGATATCATTGTAAGTAATAACCATCCATACCGCAACGGGCGTTTGTTGCATTCGTGGTGGTATTATTATTGTGTTCCATCTCTCTGATTGATTACTTTTTACGTGTTAACAATTTTACATAATTAAAATGTGCGTAATTTCGATTTTAGTTTTACATAATCCATGGACATAATTAAAATAGTCGATAAAAAGTATTGATGACGTGATTTTATTTTATTGCCTTGATGATGTAGCCCAGTTATTTGCGAGTGGTTAAGTACTTATGTAAATTATTACCGATACATAAAGAGTTAGCAAAGTCTTAACAGCTTCACCGGACTACTAAGGCGAGCGCTTAAGGCACTCAGCCGATTTTATTTGACAACTCGCTCAAGGGTGCACGGCACGCCTCGGCTTGGGCTGTTTCCTTGCACATGCAATTCGTGACCTATCTGAGATATCTATTTTCAGGTGATTTAGCTGAAGTTGTAGTTAACCAGGGACCCAGAGTGGGATCGGTTCCTCAACGAATGGTGGTTGGCAGTAATAACAGATGGAATGATACGTTATTACCTAGAAATAATTACATATTTCCTCAAAATGGATCAATTATCGACTGGCATTTTACTGACTCAGAGATTTTAGCAGGCATAGATGGTACTTATTAATTTTTATTCTCAACGTTTTGTATTTAAGTGGAAAATACTCTTATATTATTTTTATTTTGTTTATTCGGTATAATTTGGACTATTGATTTGGTGTTCTATTGAATGCCAAAACTTTATTGAAATAGACTTTCTTTCTGCGTGTTAATTTAGTAGGTATAATTTGAAACTGAACAGATTTATTACGTTTGTAATATGTAATCGAATAATTACTTCAAAATGTACTTTCTTATTTTAGGTCTTATCCTAGCGCATTACGTTCCACAATGGGTAGAACAACGGAGAACATTAAGACTATCCCAGGTAATAGACATGTACTACTCTAACGAAGGAGTTTCATTCGACCCCGCAGTTAAGGCTTGCAATAGACAATCTCTTTTTACGAATATATTCAACAGTTCAGACCTTTTTACTGAAGCCTCACGGTTCGCACACGTACTCTCGTTACGGCAAATCACCGTGTACATACCTGTCGAAGAAATGGAGAGAATCACTGATGCAGCAGTGATTGCGTTCACGACTTATTTACGTAAGTATAATGTAGGTAAAATAAACAACAAAAGCAATGACTATCGTTCGGAGACTATGGAGTCTCGGCACGATATCTTATACATAAATCGAATTATAGAACTCTTTCGTTTGTTCTTTGTAGGTTTTATAGTTTGATAAGTTACGTGCAGCTGCCGGAATATACCAACAGGTGGTTGGCTACAGATTTTCAGCTTGAGGGAGTTAGTTAGTCAGGTGGGGTTAGAAAAAGCCCCTACCACCATGCTATGGTTTCCTTACGATATTTTCCATCATCGAAAACTCTGAGTTAGTGACGAGGATTTGAACCTATGTCAATCGATGCGGTTTCCGAACTCGCCATTAATTAAATCATCATTACTTCCCAAAATTTCTTATATAATTAATTGATCATGTAGACAAAAATATACTTTGCTAAATAATTAACAGTGACTCAATGATCGTATTAATTTATAAATAAGATAGTCTAATAATATACCTTTCTAGAGAAAATATAATAATATGTAGAATATTAAACAGTTACTATAAATTATTTATAAACAGCAAATATAAACTAAGAAATATAATACTATGACAAATTGCAAATCTAAAGTCTGTGTAGATTTCTTAATAAAAAGACCTAAATAATTGTCCTCTGTTAATTCTTCATTAAAGTATAACTTTACAATAATACAAATAACTTTAATACTATATAAATAAATACAATCTAATGATATTTATTATCGCGTAGCTGCTTAGTGTTATATTTATTTACATACAGTGATAGCGCAAGACGACGACTCTTAGTAATTATCATTTTTTTTTAAAATAAATATTTGAAGCCATAATCGAAATTTCAGCATCAATATTGAGACAAAATCATAAAAATTGCCAAATGGGTCTTACGATACCCGTCATGGATTTAATAGTCGCAACTGATGGTTCATGGAAAGGCTATGATGTCGAACAATTTATTTCGTAAGTACAGCCATCCTAACTAATATTCTAAATGCGAATATGACTTTGTTTGTTAACCTGGTTGTTTCTTACCCTATCCATGAAATTTTGCATACACTTTGTAAGGGTTACAGTGAAAGGTACAGATCTTTCAACCAGAAGAAAAGTACTGTTCCCGTACGATGGCTCAAATTTATGTTAACGCGAGCGAAATGCATATTTGAAGGCAGCTGGCATTTTTTATCGTTAATTAAGCTCTTTAAATTTATATTCCAAGAATAATCATATTGAATACGTTATATAAACGCTTACTGTAGTAAAACTTCTTATGGCACGGTAGGGAAAAAATTACGTTATGCGTTACGCGTTACGTATGTATTTGTGTGAATGTCTAAATTGTACAAGTGTATGTATGGGTCTATTAGTAGATATACCAAAGTGAGTAAATGTGTAGTTAAGTATTTATATTACGGGACTTCGTATAGTGTAGAGTTTATGAGCATTCCCATATGTATATAATTTAATAGATATAAGCGAAAGAAATTTCGCTTCCTGTACGTGTAGAGACTAACGCACGCAAAATATTTATATTTTTTAGCAGTTGTATGTTCATTTCTAAGTTTTTCACTTGTCTGTTCTCAAATTCTCAGATGGATCGGTGGTGCACTCGAAATGAATCTAATGCGAAGCACTATATCACTATTGCATGGAAATACTGGACAATGGATCGCTCCACCCTCGAACAATCTTACTGCGCTGTTTACATATATGGCAAATTTTACCGACAATTGTTAGTTTACGGTTTTCTTTTCTTATTTTGGTATATAAAACGTTAAATAAGAACCAATTAAATTCGTAATCTCAGTGTTCTAAAATTATAGTAACTCTCCTTTGATTTGTCACGTGGTCTCTTCCAGTCCCTATCTAACGAAGAAACATGTAGGCAAAGTATCAGTAATCGCTGTAATTTTTGCACGGCATTGTCCTTATCATCCAGTATATTACAGTACGGTATTATGTTGTGATAGGGCGGTTTAAGCCTGCTTGGCTAGCACCACTCTTAAGTTGAAAGTTTGTGAGTTGTTCCATCAACTACAGTTTCTACAGTTAAGAATCAGTTTCCCACCTTGAACCACATCATTATTGAAGATTGAGGTCACACGCTAAGATCTATAAAGCACTAAAACAGTTAAATTATTGTGTGTCAAGTAAAAAAAAAGTGATAAGTGATATAAACGATTATACGTAGCAACTTTAGCGTTCTGGTTCCAGGGCCCAATCGACTTAATTTACCAAACGTAATATCAACGGTAATACAACATTCTTTAAACAAGTCATTGGCTGAAATATCAAACAAAGCCAGCGCTGGTCCGAGCACTGTAGTCTTGATTGCGAGTCCTAGCGACAGACCCTCGTCCACTGATGTCGAACGGGCCAGATCACTCATGTCCACACTAAGGTCTAGCTACTTCGATGTATACTTTGCTTACGTTGCTGAGGATGTCACGGATTTTCAGAACGTAAATAATGAGTATCTTGACTATTCTGAGCTGTTTATGACGGTACGTATTCATTTTATTGATTCGCTCTCTTTTTCGCAAGAGATTTAACCCTACAGTATTTACATAAAGAAATTTATTCCTATATGTTATTTGTTTTTGTATGAATTCAGAATATGTACAATATTGACTAAAAAGATGTTCTCTTTATAGATATTTTGAAGGTGGTAGATCTACGCTGTAGCTATTACTAGTTTCAGCATGAATGGGTCGGCTCGCCCGGAGTAGTACCACCCTCTCACAGAACACCGACGTGAAGTAACAGTGCTTGCATTGTTGCGTTTCGTTCGGTCGGTGAGAGCGCCGGAGACCCACATACTTTCCTCTTTTCCCTTCCTCTTTCTCCTTTTCCTACCCCTCCCCCATACACAGGTTGGCAACGCACTTGCGACTCCCCTGGTGTTGCTAGTGTCTATGGACGGTGGTGAGCACTTAACATCAGGTGTCCCGCCTGTTCGTTTGCCTCCTTTTGACATAAAAAAAAACATAATAAAAATAGTTCTCTAAATTTAAAAGTTCACGTGAGATCTTTAGACATGAAATAGTGGTAAGAGTTTACCAACTTTTTTTTTGAGTTTACGTAAACCTGAATAACCAAGTAAATACGACCTTAATTTGGTGTCACAAACTGGCTCTGCAGGTGATGGTAATAAAGTCATGTGTGTACTGGGAATTTACGTAGTATATTTTTGGACTCTTATGGAGACATTATTCAATGAGTTTGATTCATTATTCATTCATTATACACGATCTATTCATACATGATGTATTGGAATACATTTAGGTAATACATTATTAACCAATGTTATGAATGGTAAAGTGTTTGTTTGATTGTTTATTTATTACCGTTTCACGCCTAAACTACTTGACTGTTTATCATGAAATTTAGCCTATCCGGTATCACGGGTACAGAGAAGGACTTACTTTTCATCAAGCAAAAACAGTATTGTTCCTGAGGGATAGATCAAATTTGTATATTATATTAGCTAGACCTTCTCATTCTGTAGTGCATATTTATTTCATTAATTTGGAGTCTGGTAAGGATTATTTATTTACTAGAAAAAGAGAGATATTAATTTTGCGATAACGTGATCTCTATCCAATTAACACTACATTATTTTAAATATCTAATTCTTGAAAGCGTTTTTCTTGATTTATAGTAGTCGTTAATGTATGTTTTTACATGTAAATGTTATTTTTACACAGGCTACATCGGCGGCAGTTACAGATGTCATTGAATCAGTGGATACGTATTTAGTAAAAAGTACCATACCGATGAGACTATTCGGAGTCCAATGTCCTTTTAATGGTACAGTTTACGACCAGGTCGAATACGAAGACTTTGTGCTGCCGAATCGACAGAATTATTACCGTATACATCCATTTTATTTAAGAGGCCAGTCACTTGTTCAAGTACAGGTAAGTTAGGTAGAAGTTTCAAGAAAGATATGACAATTATTTTCTAGTAATATGACACCATCGAATACCAATAGTTAGGTTCATTAAGAAACATCGTAGCTATCTTAGGTTTATAATAATTTTATTTTATCGTATTCTAAAATAATCGTCACTTAATCATATGAAGATATTATAAAATACTTTAAAAAAAAATGCAAACCTTTTTCTCTGTGCCTAAGTACCAAAGGAGCATGCAGTCCACCTGATGTAAATGATCATTGTAACCGAATAAGCTATACAGTAACTTTAAAGGGACAACAACCCTGAGATCAGTCAAAATAGGTTTATTAGTCTGTAAGATTTAGAAGAAATGCTTCATGTGTCAGTATATGTTGATAGCCACATCTTTTGAACACTGCTGCTGCAACCCCGTTCTTCTACACTTCAAAAAACTAAAGAGTTTCGAGAGAAATTAAGCCGACTGAATGAGCCGGAGGTTTCGATAAAATTAAATATCGTGATGAAACCATACCGTGGTGTTTTACGGCTTTTTTTAGGCTAGCTACAACCATCAAGTTTTAAACTTGTCGCCATACACCTTCGATCAACAAAAATTATTAAATATTAATATAACAATCATTGTTGATTGAAGCCATACACCTATAGTTATGTTTCAGCAACTAGGCGGGAGAGTAAAGTTGTCAACTTATTTTGAAAAAAAAATATAACGAATCTAATCTGTATTAGAAAAATATAAGTATTTGCAAGGGAGAAATAATTTTTCATGTTTCGGTTTTTATTTCCTTTTATGTATTATGTTGTTCTTTTAAAACACGCTAACAATTTGTTTGTCATTTAAAGTTTCGTAACGACTTTTTACAGTATTACATTAGAAATTCAGATGCAAATAAATTAATAATTCATTTTTTATTAAATATACCGGAAAATACTCAGTGAAAACGGAAATTGCAGACATAGAAAGTGAATAAGAAATAGTTTTTAAGGATCCTAAATATAGTATTTTAATATAACATATTTGTATGTTAAAGTATATAGTACATATATTAAAAATAAAGTGGGATACGTTATTATAAATTATGGTTGGTCACTTTACTTAAGAGCCAGTCCCCCGCTAGGTTTTAGCGTGTATATCATCATAGATCACTTCGACATGTAACATCAGACGCGATATGGTTAAATAGAGTATATAGAAACATGATGTGGTTACGTCACAATTGAAATAATGTTTAACCTTACTTTAGTTTCGCAACGACGGTCAAGGACAGCTTTTGGTATGCATGTGGCGCGGTGCTGACGCCTCACACAACTGCCAAACTATAGTGGAACGAGACACACATACGTTCAACATTACCACACCCTGCCCTTCCCCAGAGTTTTGTTTGCCGGCCCATTTTACTACAACAGCTGTTACTACAGCGAATATGTGTGCTAGTAAGGATATTCATACGCTTATATTGAGAAATTAATACGTTATTCTATTAAACTTGCTCAATGGAATTTAATACTCTGAAGTTCGATCTTACACTCAAATTATGCTCCTACACAGCAGTTATAACATTATAATATATATTAGTATATAGAACATTCTCTAACAAATGTTACATTCTGTTATAATTGGTTAGATAATATATAGGTATATGCAAAAATTCGCTGACAGAAGTGTAAATTATAATTTGTCGTTTGTTTACCACTGTTAAAAATGTTGAATAATATGAATTTTTTTTTATAAATTTTGCAATATTTTATGAAAAAATGTTAACTAATTAATATACGTATAATTATTACTTAACTGCTTTGAAGATGCTTCATAGTAATGTTCATAGATAAATTCAAAATTGGATTGCGAGCAATAAGAATTCGTCGTCAGAATGCATATACATATTATAAGAAAAAAAAGAATATGATAAAATAATTCGTTTAATAAGCAAAAACGAAACAACCACTAGGCCCCGGGGGGATTCGAACCCCCGATCTCCTGTTTACTAGACAGGCGCTTTAACCAACTAAGCCACGGCGCCGATGAGCAACGTAATGAAAATATCAATACAAATGTTTTATAATAATTGAAAATAAATGTTGTATAATTTAAAAATATATAACATCTTAATTTTTTTTTCAAATGCATAAACGAGTACATAAATATAACCTTACAAGAAAATCACTAAATTATCATACGCAACCTCAAAGACTTCTCTAATTTTATCGCTGTATTTTTTTTATCCTTTCTTACAAATTATAATTATTAACATAGTTTATCTGAACAGATAATGACTGTCGACTTCCGCATCAAGTGGGTTACTACATACGTCATTCAGGACTTCGGTGTCTGCCGCTAAAAGGATCTGGAAATATATTATCATTTGACATAAATATTATAATTTTTTATACATCGATTTTGTTATTAAAAACTTTTGATTGATTAGTGGAGTTACATTTTTAAACTTCCCAATAATTAAATAAACAAAAAAATACAATTGTGTACCCCTGGTGGGACTCGAACCCACAATCCCCGGCTTAGGAGGCCGATGCCTTATCCATTAGGCCACAGGGGCTTGCAACATCGTTACAAAATTATGTATAACTACTCACAAAAAACATTTTTATGAAAATAATTTATTATTTTAAAGATAATATCAACAAATGTATTTCATGCATACCAGCACTTACAATATTGTATAAAATCCTAACATAATAATCAACATTTTTACACTTTACAAACATCACCTTGACGTCTGCAAACGATCGCATAATATAGTTTTACATTACGTAGTAAATAATATTTATATTATCTATACTATGATGGACGTATATTCAAGAATAGTTATCACCTAGTTTAACTTTGCCTTTAAACTAGTTCATATTTCCGAGATAAATTGTGTATTTATAATAAATCTCGTGTGTCTGTTGAACTGTGTAAAAAAACATTACATTTTCAATCTTATTCAAGATTGTCACGCCAAAAGACTGATTAAGGTAAATATAAAATAGAATAAACTCATTGAAACAAATGCATAATTACTTTTTAAAATTACTGTATACACTCTTTCTTGCACGTCATATTGTTTATTCGAAGAGAAGTTACATTGTCATTAGTTATCGTCGACCGATATTCAGCTGTTTATATATTTTGTTTATATATATATACATGACATCTACATAAAGTTTATGAAGTGATCTGAGAAACTTTTTGCATCCAAAAGTTTAGTTTTTTTTTTCGAATTGACTACGCTATTGGCCTAGTAAGCTTCACCGGACTACTAAAAGGTTTAGTATACGTATGAACAACGTACATTGCAACAACGACTTTGCATACAGGCACCATCTCGTAAATATTTTAATATACTTATTTTTATCACGGCAGCGATAGATGGCGTACTAATACCTACTACAATATTGCTGCGATAGATGGCGCACTTACCTACTAAAATATTTGTGACATTGAATTATAAAAAAAAACAAACTTACCCATTGTAAGTTTACGATTATCGTTCTTATTTAAAATATCGGTGTAGTAGTTTAATTGTCACTTAGGTTAGTACTTGTAGTGTAATTTGTAATAATCTCATGCTGTTTCAAAAGGAACAGTAAATATTATATTACAGTAAATCAATCACAGTGGTCAACATTTGTTATACCACTATTAATGTCAGCCTTGTGCATGCAGGCAAATATATTTATCACAAAGAATACCAAAGGTCAGGAACTACAGCATTTTGTCATTATAATTATTTTTACATTGAAAAAGTCTATGTTAAAAATTGTTACGACAAAGCATTCGCTACATTATGAAAATATGTATCACATTATTTTCAAGAGTTTATAATAACATTTTGGTGATCAAAAGTGTGATTGTCATTAATGTATACGTTAATATCAAAATTTTACGTATATTAACACCACATTTTACTAAAACAAGAATTCAACTGAAGACCTTGACCTTGAAACGTTACATTATAGTTTTCGTAGCATCCTGTTTTAAATATCAAATTAATCAATGATTATTAACTATTACATAGGATGTTAATTAACTTTATTGTGGGTATTATCTCCGTTGTATATTATTTGTATTGTTATATCATTCTTGTCAAGAACTTAATGCGTTTTCGATGAAAGTAGACCGATGAACCGCGTATTTTTCTTTCAGAATAAGTTTTCTAAGGGATTAGTAGAGGCAATTAAGTTACTATAGAAATATGAATCAAATTTCATTATTGTATAATCGTTTTAAAATATTTTTGTATATTTCAAGCTAAACAAAAATTTCAATATCATTTACAACGACTCCGTGGCGCAACGGTAGCGCGTCTGACTCCAGATCAGAAGGTTGCGTGTTCAAATCACGTCGGGGTCATAAGTCTTTTTTATTTAATTTCATACCTCACATTTGTATAATGTAAAAAAATATTTTCTAAAAGTTAAAGTCAGATTTAACACCATAAACGTTTAATATAATTATTAAAATGTTAAATCATTCCCAGGTAAAACCGCTTTATGTCGGATAAATACGTGACTTTAGAGTTTGTATTTTATTTATATTCTTATTAGAGTATTTACCCAATAAACCCATATGCGAAGAGTAAATGAGAACGTTACTCATGTGTGATAATTGGTTACATGAAAATTACATTTACAAACTGAAAATGATCTCTCTGTATCATTTAATGTTAATTAATTTGTTTTTAACAAACGATGACTTCAGATTTCAGTAGTATGATTGTGACAATGAGGAGATATACATAAGCTCAAATATATTATGTGGTAAGTAGTTATTTATTAAAATGACCTATCAACTTAAAGTACAATAAAACTAAATTTTATAATGAGAAATCTTATTAGGCATATTTAGAATTACATTATATTACATAACTGGATTCAACATATTAGAAGACACCATCACTTCTATGCTCTGATAATCGTATAATACTGTAAGTATTTCGATATTGGGCGTTATCGTGAAGGTGTCAATTAATTTTACCTTGTAAAAATTCGTTAAGTACATTCCAAAATATAGATAGCTAGTTTTTGTATTTTGCGTCAGCCCTAAACGATTTAATTCTATGCACTCATATCTATGCGAATATTGCAAAACTATGTAATGTCATATAGGTATATATAAAAAATCTATTGATTTATGTATTTGTATAATAAACATAATTAATAATACTTTTTCCCAGGTGCTATTCAATAAGAAAGATGATAATATTTTAAAATAAATTTAACCGTGTAGGTGTGGTATGAACGTCATCACTGTACTCGTTACAAGGCTGAAAAGCTTGTTGGCATCTTTCAATTATTAACGTCATTGAAATTTTACCCTTCATCCATTACAACAAAGATTAATTTCTTTTACATTCATACGAGATTCGACGTTTTAACATGCGCTTGGAAATTGCATTCTATACAAGCTTAAGCCGTAATGACCTCGGTACATTTGATTTTAAGATTTCTAAAGTTATTCTTAAAGACTATTTTATTGTATAAGCTTGAAAAGGCAGACGTTTCGCTTTTAAATTGGTAGGCCGCGGCCGACGTGCGGCCGACTGCGGTCATGTGACGGGCATACGTTTATGTTGGCGCCTTTACAATGAATCGCATTCCTGTAATATCACACAGATATAATTGTAGTGGTGTGTTTCTGTATAACAACAGTAATTTATGTGTATAAATAAGAACACACCTTTTCTGCAAGTGTGTGAGTGTTTAAAGTTTTATCTGTGTTCGATTTGGAGGTTATAAAGTGATTGGAACACAACTAAAACATTTTTTTTCATACGTTGAAACGTTTGTTTATTTAACACTATTAGCTGTGGTTTCGGTCGAATCTGATAATTGCCAGTCACAGCTTATTTTCAGCGATGCAGTCATTGGCTTGGCAATTTTTTTTGGCAATGAAATTTTCCGTCTATCTGCCTGTTTGAGTTGACTTTACGTTTTTGTATGGAGGTCTCGTCTTTTATGGAAGCAAGTTTAACCACGTGATTGATATACCGAGTTGTTTGTCTGATTTCAGGTCTTATATGTTAAATATTTTTCAGAGAATAGATGACGTCAATGGTTCGAGAAACGACTCAAGTGGCCTAATGTATTCAATGTATTTATTAGTGTCCATTAAGTTTTTATGAACTTTTCAATGGAGTTGACCCTCATTCCATTTGGTATGCGTGAGCAAAATCACATTCACAACAAACACAGCATCTACCTACCGATTGTTATTGACTGTTAGTAATGCATTTAAATTTGAAAATACAACTAACATCATGCGAAACATTATCCTGGTAATTTAATTTACCTCAAGGTATTTTAACTCGGATAATAATAATAAGTTCATCAAAGTGACTTGTAGGTATATATATAAATCAGGTTTATTATCAAATAAATGGTCAACTTCTAGACAATCTTACTTTCTAATTTAAACTACAGAGGTAAATTTATTATTACACTCTATATTCATTTATGTAATTTTGAGTGGACTGTTTTAATGATTAATTAATACTTGCTTATGTTTAAGAACTATGTTTAATTGTTATTTCAAGCTTTTTGTTAAGTTATTTTGATTCAATAAGTGAACAATCTTACCTATTAATTTAAGCCTTTATGATAATTATATTATAAACAGAAACTCGTTTACCTATATAATTGTAAGTAGATTGTTATAATTGTTACTTAGTAGTTAAAACATGTTTAAGCCGAGACCGAAACCATAACCGAATATTCGGGTATTCATACAATTTTAAGTATATTAGAAAATCTACTACATATTTTCTTTTTAACCCGAAATCTAATGTTTTCCTAACTTTGTAATATAATATTTGCCTATATTAAACACTTTTATGTAAATCATAGTCTACATACGAATAATGAAATTTAGTGAAGATTGAGTTTGGGACTTTATCTAATATTTCGTCTTTTCACAAAATCGTCACACAATATAACTCGGTTCACGACCGGATTAAATAATTTAATTTTACAATGATGTTTTAATTAAGAGGTAACTATCATACGATTGATTTTTTAAATATTTTTTATAGATTTCATTTGTTGTTAAATGGCGATGTGTCACGGCCGTAGCTATGGGGGCATTGTGGGGCAATGCCCTACCTTAAAAATACCAAAAACTAAGATAAATTATCATAATTAAATTGTTTGTTCATAGTTTGAGATAAAAAAATGGTAGCGATAGGTATCTAAACTTTTCCGAACATAACACAGTTTGTGACATTCGAGGACAGATCAATTATGATAATATTTTTACTTAGCTACCTGTAAGCAATGCTGCCCTACCTCAAATTCGACTCTAGCTACAGCCCTGCGATGTGGTCTACGATGGTACACACGCTAAACCTAGAGCGGGTTCGTATAAAAGGGTCAAATGTTAAATCATTATGAAATAAAACATTGAATCTGTTCTAAACATTACCCAACAGAGCCCATGCGCACGTTGATTTCGGCTGGACCGAAGCCGAAACTTGAGGCCGATACTAACCGAAAACGAAACCGAAACTTCGGTCGTTCATTACTTTGTATTTTTTTCTTTGCAGTTACTTTTATTTTATGTATTTACTTACGTACATCGTTTAATAGATCGAAAAACATTAAAATACAATGTAGCCAGTAATATTCTTTCATAAATATTTTTACAAAGAAATAAATGAAGGTTTTTTTTATGAATTGCAAATTCTCGTCTTTCTTGACAACTTTATTTTCAAGTAATATAAATTAGCAAGTACACAATGAAGACAACATACTTTTTTGTTAAGATGATGTAGGAAACCAAATATTAGATTGAACCTTGAGGATGACGCAAATAAAACGAAAACCAAATATTAGCTGAGTTAACATGACAACGGCTAAGTACTGAAACTTGATATCATGCTTAAAATATAGATTATCATCTAATTGCAATTTGCTTATTTCGATACATTGAATCATGAAAATATGTATAAGCAGTTTTTACTTCAAATTTGATACGTAATTATAGATATTTAAACATACGTTCTATGTATTAAACTTTGAACTTTGAAGTCAACATTCAAATTATGGTGGTATTATTATAGTACATATTACTTGTAATACTCCTGTGGAAAAGTCTCGTACACGAAGATTTACTATTAACACATAAATTCTTTAAAATATACTCGTAACTTTATAAAACTTTGGTAAAGCATAATGTTTATTTAATTTCAATCTGCGAAAGTTTCGCTTCAAATATGGACGCAATTATACCTACTAATAGTAACAGCTTATTTTATAACAGCGTATTTTCTTTGTTTTATTTTATTTCCTTGATTTGATGCATAAAATAAGACATACACTGTATATGCATATAGTTATTGGCGTCAGTATTTTTAAAATTATCCTCAATCGTTTATGTATAGAATTTTTAAGGTCTTTAGTTTTAGAGATTTTTTTTCTTTTTTTTTGTTCTTTGGTACCTGCACATCTGTTGGTAATTTTCCAGTATGAGATAAAATGGGATTTAAAGTTTCCGAAAGTGATGTTATCCTCAATCGTTTATGTATAGAATTTTTAAGGTCTTTAGTTTTAGAGATTTTTTTTCTTTTTTTTTTTGTTCTTTGGTACCTGCACATCTGTTGGTAATTTTCCAGTATGAGATAAAATGGGATTTAAAGTTTCCGAAAGTGATGTTATCCTCAATCGTTTATGTATAGAATTTTTAAGGTCTTTAGTTTTAGAGATTTTTTTTCTTTTTTTTGTCCTTTGGTACCTGCACATCTGTTGGTAATTTTCCAGTATGAGATAAAATGGGATTTAAAGTTTCCGAAAGTGATGTAAGGACAGAGCGAAGTGGAGAAGTAAAGTACGAAAGACTGACCCCACCACCATGTGGGACAAATAGACAGGAAGAGAGAGATAAAATGAGATTTGTTAGGTTGTTTATGTTTACTATATTAAACTGAAGTATATTTAGTGTAAAAACAATTATTTTTTCTATATAATATAAGCCAAGGCCAGACTAGAATTTTCAATTGAACTTGTCCTAAATTAAAAAAAATGTGTTCTTATATACACATGGGTGAATAAAAGGACCCAAGTCCTTTAATATAAATTACTTATTTATTTAGTTAAATTAGGGAGAATAACAAATTACCTTGTAGGTATATAGTTTATAATTTGGTTATCATTTATTTGATTATGACAAACAAAAACGCGCAAATCCGATAAGACACGGTTCCTTGATAAGGGCCTTTTTAGATTATCTTCTATTTAAATACTTCAAAACGCATTACAATGTTATCGTTCAATAAGTACCTAACTTTAATACTAAATCATAAAAGCGTACATCCTCTATTACATATGTACTGACTCGCTATCGTACTTATAACTTGATGATAAAATAATTATAATCTATATCGCGATTGTATAAAAATAATGGGCACGTGTTTGACTCTGAAATAAAACATTGTATTGATAAAATTGTTTGTTATTTAAAAGTCTCGTAAAAAAGAACATAAACATCGATAGAATAATGTTATAGGGGAAATAATTTTTACGTTGGCGTGTTTACATTGTTTTTTCAAATGACTTTTATCTTTTACAGTTCCGCAAATAAATATGAACCGTATGGCTGCAAATTACAGTGTCAATGAATTTTATTTATTCAGGTATATACAGTGTTGCTAATAACAAACTATTTTTGCAGTAATATCTCATATGTTAAACGAACTTAGTATTATTTACAAGATATACTATACCACGATATACCATTGTGTAAACTGTGCAGTCTACAAGTTTATGCACATTAGTGCTCGCTGTTGCAATTTTTCTGGAAAATTTGCTCTTTAAGGTTAATTTTCCATTCTATAAATTAATATAAAAATGTTGTTGCTATATAATCTAACATTAACTATTGATTACAATTAAACGTTCTTATATAAGATTTTTCCTGCAATTATTATTTTAAGTAAAAGTAAAAAAAACACTTGCATATGTATTATTTTCATTATCTTAATTATCTTAATTATGAATCTTAATGAGACTCTTTCTCCTAGCCATTAGTATTTAAGATAATATGTATAATGATTTTAAGCTAGCATATTAATTAATTGCGAAGCGGCTTTGTAATTTCAGCTGTATTTATGAAACAATTGGTAGTCACGAGTCGTGCCAGCAAGATATCGTATGACGTCGGGGGGCTTGGTTGACTTGGCCAATCAGGGACTGCCAACGGCCCCATGCGTCACAATCGTAAAATTATTCATGAATATATTATTATTTTCCTCTATATGATATTTACCTAATAACTCTATGGGAAATTCACTTTTCAAAATCGTTACGGACTTCATGTAAAAATGATTTTGTCTTATTTCACTGACAATAATTTCAAATCAACTTTTATAGTTTTTGAAAAAATCTGTTGTCAGGTTTATATTTCATTAAACTGAAGAAAGAAGCAGCACCGGTATGTCTATTCATGAAATAGTTAATTCTAACAAGATTGATATAGTCTCAATACCCTTGGAAAGTAGATAATCAGAATTTATACTCTATTTCGCTAGAAGGACGTAGTTATTACTTATCAGTGAAACATAAAATAATTATTACTTTTAACAAACGAAAACAATACGACTGTAAAATAAAAGAATGCAATACAACCGTTTATGCTGATGCAATACAACGTCGGTCTTGTGCTACTTTTTATAAAGGTGTGTTTGTTGGCTTGGGGGCTTGCGCACGCACACAGCCGCGCCCACTCGATGTGTCAGTTGTTTTCGTGTTCCGATGCACGTGCACAAAGAACTGCTCAGCCAGTGTGCGCCACACCCCCGCGCAACATGTTTCGAGTAACGTATGACTTTCCAAATGTTCTACGTCATACATCCTTCGGGTTTTCAGAATTCAGTTATTATTAGAATGATATACCCATACGAATTTAGATAAAGATATTTCTTTCTCGGAATGTTTCGTTGCAGAGACAGCATTAACATATAAGTAAACAAAAAGTAAAAAATACATTTAAGTACAGATTTTTCTTCTCTATTTTATTTTTGGCAACCAATCTTCTTGTAGAATACTACAGCCGTTGTCGAGTAGGTAATGGTATTACAAATTTCTTGCGGTCACTTCAATGAACTAATAAGATGGTGGCCGTCTTGTTAGAACTTTCCAGGGAATTTTTGTACAATATCAGAATTCATGCTCCGTAGTATTATTTCCTATTCACTTCACTTATGCACAATAACCAAACTATATTACGTAAAACACCACCAATCTTACAAAATATAGAGGCAAATAACATAAGATTATGAACAAAATCATGACATTCCAAGATCCCGCCAAAAACTTCAGTTACAGAATTTATTTACTTACATAGTTTTCAAACTATATTTCTATAAATCAGGGAAAATAAGAGGTTATATTTCATTTGTATATGTTTGCAAATTATTTTAAACTTGACTACATTTCAATATAAAGGTGGTTCGCCTTTGTCTCTTTTAATTGTCTCAATTATGCGTCACAAATATTTTCAGACAAAACTCTTTTTTTTGTATTTAACCGGTTTCACATGTGAGATTCATGATCATATTACGTATATGTATTACTTGTTAAGTCTCATAATTTCAGCTGTCCATATGAATATGATATAATTAAAACGTTATAGTTTTTTAATTAATCAAATTTAGGCTGCAATTTCAAAAGATCCGATAAGTTCTACTGATTAGGTACTCAATGGAATTATGTATAAGTAATTGAAATAATCTAAGCATTATGTATATAGGTATGTATTCTTTTTCATTTGACATTCCTTTGTCATTCCATTGACGACAATGAAGCCAAGATCTAAACGACTGGTAACAGTTTAAATTGTTTTAATGATCAACGATGGAATTTTCCGGATGCCACTGAATTGAAACAAATTCATATTGATATGACATACGAGGTTTGAAAAGCTTTCAAATTGAACTATTAAATAACCGATTGTAAAAAGAATCAGCACTACCAGTAACTATTTCATAAATTCTCATTTTTTTATTTAATATGGTGATATTAAATACTAATGTTATGATTATTTCCAGTCACAATTACCTATTCAATATGAATTTAAAAGTTTGAACTCTAGACGCAAAAATAAAACTATAAAAAAATAACAAACAAAACAATGTTAATAGTAAATTTATTAAAAGACAGTACAATTACTCATGAGATATTGTTTATAATGGTAGTAATACTCGTATAATGCACTTTTTAGCAGAAATAAACCGGCTTTATGTAGTCTACGACGCTTTAATTGGGATCACAGTAACAATTTAAAATAGTGGAATGAATTAAAAGTATCTACCATATAGTTTCTTCCCTGCTTCAACTCCTGATGGTAGCTACCTTCTTTCATAAGAACCTAAGTATTTCAAAATAATAATAAGAAATATTTGTTTTAATTAGATAATATTTTATCACCAGTTGCAATCTCTTTGGTGAAAGTAGACGAAACGTGTACATTTTCTATCGTACATTTATTAATAATTTATAATACCTTTACAGTTAATTTATAGTCTGAACTACTTAGTAACATCAGAAGTTCGAGAAACTACGGTGTCTACGACGAATCAATATCCGCTGCACATACTGTTGATGAAATCGACGTGTAAATTGAATGCATTCATGGTACCTACTAGTTTTAGAACTAAGAGTTCGATCCCTTTTATTAATGTTCTTGCAGTTCGTAGATTTGGTTACTAAAAACTTTACCCACCTTTTTCCTTAATTCGATTTGTAGTTTTGGATTCAACATTAATGCATAACGTTCTGGTGTCCATGATTTCTTTTTTATCTGGATTGATTACTTAATCATCCTCTTATTGTACTATTGTGATTTTATGGAAGATAACAGTCTTCTTCTTCTTCTTCCTAGCGTTTTCCCGGCCTAGCACCAGGGTCCGCTTTCTTAATAAACTTCCTCCACTTTGCCCGATCTTCGGCATTCTTCTGTGTGAGGTTCTTTTCCTTTAAGTGAGCCTGGATGGATGGAAGATAACAGTATCAGTGTTAATATTAATTTTCTAGAATTTTTGTATAAGACATTTATTATTATTGTACTGTAAAGTATATAATAACAATTGATTTATTAGAGCATATACTTCCATATACATAATAACATTTTATTGAAATCATAATTTTCTGCATATTTTTGTGTTCTCATAATGACAAGAATATTTGAATAAATCCCTCAAATATATATTATGAGGCCTACATAAAACACTATATATACATAATAAGTTTATATTATGTAGAAAGGAATCATTGTCAGACAACACTAACATTCACATTCCAACGTCTAGTATCATTACTCAGTAAAACTTGTTTAGCATGGTCCTTGAATTTATTATTCGACTGCCGCATATCAGTAATACTCATTGGAAATTGATTGTAAGAACTATATCGAAATATTTCTTTGAGGTATATGGTGTGATAGGGTATAAAATGTGTAATTTAAATGAAGTAACTTTTTACTCCAATTTATTTAAAGGGTTAAAACTGAAGCGGTCACATTATTAAGTTAACAGTAACTTTAATTACACTTATTTCATTGTTTGATTATGGTAACATACTAAGTTCAGAAAAGAAAAGAACCCTCCTAAGGTCCCAAAATACATTACCGATGTGCAGAATAGTAAGTTCAAGCACCGTGTCAAACCGGTTTTGATTTCGAAACGCTATTTGCACCGTTGATATATGAATATAGTGATGTCTGGAAATGACACCCCTCTTCGTACATCTGCTAAAATCGATTGTGGCTACAATGACTTGTAATAAATAAAAATATTGTAAAAAGATAGTTTAATGTATTGTTTATTATGATTTAGTGACAATAAGTAACAGCTGTTGGTGTATCAATAAGTTCTCAGCGATATATAGATGAGGATGTAGCTAACATTTGAGAATACTTACTAAAATTATCCTTCTACATTATTTACTAGAACTGAAATTATGATGCAAAAAAACATAATAAAGATTGAGTATCAATTACCGTATCCTTTATGACGGAAATGCTACTCGATACAATTACAATATTAGGTATATTGTAAAACTGCAGTTTGCTCTTTCTTCGCCTGCACTGTTTTCCTAAACGTAACGAGATCTTTTTTTGATAAGCCGTCTAGAAGAAACGTTGTTGGTTATTATATTGTCATCATCATTACATAGTATAAAACAAAGTCCTCTACCGCGTCTGTCAGTCTGTCTGTTCGCGATAAACTCAAAAACTACTAAACGGATGCGGTTTTCACAAGTGGATAGAGTGATTCATGGAGGAAGGTTTTAGTATATAATTTGTCAATGATTTTTTTATAATCAAGGCGGGACAACGTCTGCCGTTCCCGCTAGTTTTGCATAAAATTCTTTATTTGCTATTTTTGTATTAACTTAATCTTCTTGACCTTCGATCAATAATAACTGATCGAAGTTCTTGACGGATATTTATGAAATTTTCGTTCAAATGCTCTTTGTGAATTCAGAAGTGCTATTTATTATGTATCGATTGATTTTTTTATGCCAAGAAAAAGTGGTGGAGACCACGTTGTATTACAAAAAATATTTTGATGTTTGAGCCGTTATTATTATGTAATATATGTTTTATATTATAATTATCGTTTCCAAAAACGAGTGATAAAGTTTACATGCTACATTTATTATCGTTTTGTTTTTCTTTTAAATATAACCATTTCTATCACATTTTTTTTGGTTATATCGATGGGAGTTTTCTCAGCATACGTCATATAAAATTAATTGTTTATTCATTAATAAATTTTATGGTAAGTTTTTTAACTAACATACAGATTTAGTACTAGCATTTACCACTTGAATAGGTTAAATCCAGAAGTATAATGGTTTCATACAAACATGATTTTATTATTATGTGGTTTAAGGGGTGATTACGAGGGGTAGTGTAACGGTTACTTTTATATCTCGTGACACGTTTTTTAACAATTGAAACTCGTTGACCAGTTCTAGTGGGGAGAGCACATTTAGAATTATACCCTTTGATATATTTACAAGATATTACATGCTATGTATGTGATATCATCATATTCTTTTCATTTCATAGAATTTAAGATATTATTGAGAAAAATTATATCATTATACATTTATTTAATACAATGTTATAAATCCGAATAAATTCCAGTGTTACATTGTCAGAAAACGAGAAAAGATTGTAATCTTGAACCCTTTTACTATTATATTCAGCCAAATTAATAATTAACTCTAATTATCAAGCGAGTCTTTAGTCAATATGCCTGTTAATGGGATAAATGGGAACGGAATGTATTTTATTAGTTCTCATTGTTTTACTTTGCCCTTGGGCAAGATTAATCTAAGCCTTTTCTTCGTAACAGGGAGATTATTTAATTACAGTATACGAATTAACTGCGTTTTTATAAGAACATTTTGTTGGGAATAGATAGTGTCAGAGTGTTCTTCTTTAGATTAAGAAAACGGTAGTTAAACTTGAAATAATAAAGTTAAAATTGCGTTCAATCTGCTTACTGAAGCTTTCATATATATAATAACAACGAATAACAATAATTAAATAAAAGTTCAAAGTATTTTTAGAAAAAATCAAAACAAAAAAATATTGATTCGATTGACTTCGTTCACAATAGCAAAGGGAAATTCAGGCACAATATAAATCAATAAATCAGCGTACTTAATAAGCACACTAATGCTAGTTTTTTTTAATATAAGCACATGAATAGGATAACACGTACACGTATATGCCTAAAAAACAAAAATGTCTTATTGTTGTAACTTATTATCAATGTGTAAAGGAGGTGTAGATATTTGTTAAATAAGTAAATAAAAATCCAGTAACAAATTTCATTTCATACATTATGATTCAAAATGGTTTTTCTTAACCTTGGTTTTTGTTGTTCAATGTCTACTGATATAAATGTGAACACTTGTATTAAACAATCGTATACCCATCACAATTTGAAGTAAGATTATATCAATGTAAATTATACATTAATTAGGAACTATATTCGACTGGGTCGCGATCATTGTACACAAAGTACAAAGTATACACAAATATCCGGCATTGTGGCATGTGTAGGCGTGTAAATCTATCATATAGATACCCATACACTCGACAAAATCGCTAACATCATGCCGGTGAATCACAATAGTTCACCTTTGGTTTGTTACATTTCGGGATCAGCCTGTGTATATTTAACTGTGGAAAGACTTGCAGGTTCACATAACAGCGGCGACTGGCGATGGAATTTAAATCTCTAGATTTTTAATACTTTGTTATTACACAATCTCATCTGTTGTTGGAGGCAGGACCTGGCGGACGCGCGGTTCGGACGGTATACCGTAGACGATATCCGCCCGGTCCTGCGGGATTGGATAGGTAGGGAGTGGGGCTCCCTGACGTTTCGACTGGTGCAGGTACTTACTCATCGGACACGGTTGCTTCGGGTGGTACTTGCACCAGATCGCTCGCAGGGAGCCGACCGCCGCATGCCACGAGTGCGGCGCTCACGAGGACACCGCGCAGCACACTCTGTCTGAGTGTGCTGCGTTGGAGCGACAGCGTCGCACTCTGGCTGCGGTGGTAGGACGTGATTTGTCGCTGCCGAGTGTGGTTTTGTCCATGCTCGTCAGCAACCATGCTTGGCAAGCGATGGCCTCCTTTTGCAGGGGGCCCATCTCCTCATTGCACAGGTCCGGCAGATAAGGGGAGGCAGCTGGTGTGTACCCAGTCTGCCTCTATATAGGTAGGAGCCCCGCGGTCACCTTCCGCCGGGCGAACCATTGGGGCGGCTCTACAAGGTTGAGTAGCAATGTAAGATCCGCCCCACCAATTACGGTCGTACCTGCGAGTCGGACATAACCCACCCTCTCTCTCTCAGAGTGGCATATCCATAAGGGATTTCCCCACGTTAAAAAAAAAACATGTTAAACCTAGAGGTATTATTAGCTTTCAAATCCAGCTGCCGGAACAAAACACATAGATGCTTGGTGACAGATGTTCAATTAGAGGTTGATTTTTAAAGGCTTAGAAAAAGCCCTACCACCAAGATATGGTTTCATTCCGATGTATTCCTTCAATGAAAGTTTCGGCACATTCGCAAGAATTCGAACATACGTTAATCGACGCTGTGTTCGAACACGCTAAGAATGGAACCATTATCACTTCAGGTTTTTAGATTACGGTATACTTACCATCAGGTACAGTACTGCCACTAAACCATGTTACAGTAAGAAAAGAAACCTTACTTTCGTTGTTAGGTATATTTGTTTAATTTCACCACTCGGCTGCTTTTTTAAGACCCACAACGCAAAATGGCTGATCATGTTTTAAAATATGTAGTCAATTATTTTAATTTATACTTTTACTTTACATAATTTGTTATAGTTCAACTTTTTCAAATTTTGTAATAATTACAGTTTTTTTTTTCAAACTTATGCTGCCAACAGTCTGTTTACCAGTGTATTTATTATAAAGTCTAAATTCGTTTGTATGGAACTTAAAACTTTGTTTTTGAACAGTCCAGGGGTTAAGAGAATTCATGAACATTAAAACAAGTCCGAAGCGTGTTTTAGTTAGAATTTATTGAGGCACTCGTGTGTTAGTATAAAAATAACGAAGCACATGTATCGGCCGACCAGTGGAAAGTAGGCATTCATTAGGTAGGCTCTAACACAAACTTTGATTCTACAAACGTAAATACGTCAAGTTATGCATTGAAATTCACTGATTTGAGTGATAAAATACTGAATACATATGGATGTCTTTCTTTGTTTTGTTTACATTTATTTAATAAAGAATGCGATGTATCAACTTTCTAAACATTCTGTGGTGTTAATAAGCACTAAGTCCATCGGATTTTCTCGCAGTATCTCATGTTGCATCAAATACAGACGCGTCAATACGCCTCGGCGTTTTATTTCGTAAACATTGCATCGTATGCAATGACTGAACGGAAAATTACTGCATTTGAATCGATGACAATGATAGAATATGTATGTAATAGACGTGGTATAATTCTGGTCAGACTCTTTATTTCCAGAAAAGCTTTATGTTTCTTATAAGTAATGGAAATTGACCAGTACGCACAATATTTGCGCAACCAAGCCAATATTGGATGTTGGACAAAAATGGCTAAATATATTTTTGCTATCATTAATAGGTAATACGTGTGTCAACACTAACTAAAAGGTCTGTCTTTTGTAATAAAATTACGAAATCCCGGTAGATTGTTGTACAATTCATAAATCTGTTGTGGTTGTAAAATTTACACATTTTATTAAACCAAAAAATTCAAAGTGTAAAATTTAAAATCTGGTAATAGTTAAGCAAAAAGCTCAACAGCCTAAGTGTTAATAAGTAAAACTTCTTTGGCGTTATAAGAGATGTCTATATTTTATTTACTTTATAAGAAAGAGTTGCTAATAATATTTCCTGTGTTATGTAAGTTCCGAATTAGGTGATAGATGGCAATGATATATACAGATAATGAAGCTTTGATTTAATTTGTTACTTACTTACATTGAAATCGGATGGCAACACGGTCGCGCTCTCATATATACATAATGAAATGTATTGTATGATTTTTATTATTATTCGATTTAATATTTTTTTAGTTTTCAAAAATTTTTGATTGATTTGTTTATATTTATATTTATTGACAAAATCAAAAATATTTAAGAACCGAACATATTGCCGTAACGGACTTCCGTTGCATTGTCGTCCAGTTACCTCCTAGTCGGGCCTAAAGAAGTTTTACTTCAAAAATGTGAGATAGAACGATGTATTTTTGTAACAAACACTGATCAGAATTTTCATAACATTTTTGTTATGTAGTGCTATTTATAATCTTGCGTTATTTGACCCTATATCGTATAATATGACCGAAAATTTGTGTAATATAGGTTAGTTATTGAGTAGAAGCGAAGTGATAAAGAGATAATAACACGGCACGTGTTTAAAATACCATAAACATTTTCTGGAAAAAAGTAATAAGTGGGCCACCATTTTACAATACTTCGTAATAATTAATACCCTTTGTATTAGTTGCCAAAGTGGCAAAAACAAGATTCGCTGTAAGATTTTTGCCACAGGTCAGCGTAGTCGGCCTTTCATTATCTAACCAAGATTGTTTGTGCTTACCATTCTGCCTAAAGAAATATTTTTATAAAATTCACAAAATATTTATGTTAATGATTACTATAATTACTATATATACTATAATTAAGTCCATAATTTTTAATATGTCTCGAACAATAATCAAATTAAAACAAATTTCATACAAAAACTGCAAGTAATAAAATAAATATACATAATTAATATAAATAGTATTAATAAAGTCAATGGAAATATAGGTTTCTATAAACTAACAAAGAAGGTTGAAATATTACATTACTGGGAAATGGAAAATTCTATTTGATAATGTCCAAGTATAGAATATTCAAGGCCTTAATAAATGTTGCAAAACGTTTTTATTTATTGCATTAGCGATTCTCAGAAGCCTTTTGTTGTTATAAACGAATAATAATAGTGAGTGGAGTCCCTCCGCGTGGTAGAAGTGAAAATTCGTAATGTGGAAATGAAAATAGAAAGGGGTAGAAATTGATTTTAAGTAACTTCATTTATGAACTGGAAGTATAAAGCCAAACCTCGAGTTTCAAGTTTTGTTTTTGGAAATATATATATGTATATATGGTTATAATATACATAGTTATTTTATATAGCTTTTATATTAACATTTGCAATAACCGGTTGGAATAGAATGTATATACATCTGCATAACATCCGGTCTATAGTTCTGAATCTCCTTGACGACATTGACGGACATCAATAGACCACATTTGTATATATCAGTCAGGAATATAATATCTAATTAATGATAATGGTCAATTCGAAATAATAACCAAGAAATATGCGTAAAAATCACGGGACCTGAAATATAAAATTAATACAATGATAACTATCATGTTATAAACATTTAAACAATGTTAGTTGAATGTTTCTATATTTTCTAAACATATGCGGAAAAACACATCTTTCAATCAGATTTTGTTTTCTTGTTACGTAGTGAAATATAATCAGTCTACGGCTGAATAAATGTAATTAGCAATAAGTCTCCGTTGACGCGAAGTTTATTTTGATCCAAGGCTGTCTATAGTCCATGTCGATACTCGGTATTGAAAGTACTGATTGCCGTTTGCTGTGGACGCTTCTGATTGGCTGACGACGGGGGCCTGGCTGGGTGTGGCGGAACGTGTTATTTCGTTTCCTTGGAAATGCCACTCGTTCTTCAACTTTCAAGGTATGCTAATACAAAAAAATACTCCAGGAAATAAAGCACTAAATTAATACCAACCAGTTTTTTCTTTATCACACTTATTGTATATTAAGCACGTGATATTTGTCATATTTTTTGCGTCAGTATTACACGAATTTGCTGAGTTGATTACTTACACGGTCATTCGTGTGTCGTACGATGTTATTTAATGAGCAAGGTCGTTAATATGACGCAAAGAATGACAGTTAAGAACTAGG
Source organism: Antheraea yamamai (assembly GCA_036509395.1). Taxonomy (NCBI): domain Eukaryota; kingdom Metazoa; phylum Arthropoda; class Insecta; order Lepidoptera; family Saturniidae; genus Antheraea; species Antheraea yamamai. The sequence goes on along the minus strand of AP028428.1, from coordinate 11,571,857 downwards.
AAATTAGTTTAAATACAAGGAATTATTAGCGATAGACGTTCATTAATATTTTTAACCATTAAAAGCTGCGTTACAGGGAATAAGGGTTTCAATTAATGTATTTTAAATTTCACAAATTTATATGGAATAGTGTGTTTTCAATATTACAAAATCCGGTTCTACACATATCAACTTACGGTTTATCCTTGGAATTTATGACGGATATTGTAACTTTCATATACTTTATTAGTTCATTTTATGGTACGATAATTACCCAAATATGATGTTACTTTTATCTTTGTTATTTGCCCACACACCTTTCTGATGAAATATTAAGATAGATTGAAATCATAATTCTTTATCATTTAATAAAGTTCTTAATGAAAAACAAACGTCTCATATTATTTTTGGAATACGTCGATAGATAAGATTCTGCACACGTTACGAAGTTATTTGTATTAAAATTACATCGTAATGTAAAGGGGAGTGGTCCTTATCAAAACGTGTAAACTGTGCCGACATTTGATAACAATATTTCCTTGTTTTTTTAAATAGTATATTTTAATTAAGTGTGGCACGTATTTACCTACATATACATATAGTAGTACGTATTACTGTTAGAATATTGTATTGTAAAATAAACTATAACATAATAAAATAGTGTGCGTTACTTATCCTGTTTGGATATTCCAACGGGAAATATTTGAAAATAAGTACCTAATACAATAATATCATTGTAATTTAAATGGCTTGTTTGTATATAGGTAAAACGTTTTGCCATGCCACGTCATTAACAAAATATAACAGGAAGTTTAACTTTTAAATCGAAAATATTGTTAACTTATTATTGTTCTAAGCATATAAGTACTTATATTATAATGTTCTGCTGGTTAAATATCCAGGCGAAGAGAAGCAATAACACTACATGTTTTGTTCTACTTTGACATCTGGCATTTCTCGCAATACCTACTCTACTCGCATAATCTATACATTTTATTCTAACCACGGTAAACAACATAATACCGTCGAAGTTTCTTCCTTACACTTCATAGATTAAGTAAATACTTGTCAAGTGAATAAAACAAAATTGTAGTAATATACTATAGAGCTATGAATTGATTTTAAGAAAGAAAACATTCTGGTGATCAAATATCACCTACAGCTGATGTATGTGGACATTCATGTATGATTGCTAACGTCTCATGGGAAATAAACCATCTTATATAATTATATTCCTGTTCAGTAGGAGGCAGGTCTGTTAATGAATGTGCGTTGGCTACGTAATAACTAAATGTTTCCAAGTGATTGTTATTGATTCGACATTGGGGATGTCGATCATTGCGAATGTTTTGAACTTTGTAATTGCTACGCAGCTGTATCGACACATTAATACATTTGTAAGTAGAAACATATGTGTATATCAAACAAATTTTATTTACTCTGAATATGAAATATTCAGTATATAGTAAAACACCTTAGCAACTGACAACTAAGTATCGAAAACTGGATTTGTAATTTAAAAAATAATTATGTATTTATTATATCTGACGTTTAGTCCATCCATAAATGATAACGGCATGGTAACAGATTTTTTAAAGTATTTCTTAAAACATTTTTTTTATTATTAAAATGATTGCTTGTTAGCTAATATCGGATTAAGATTTGCGATTTTATGAATATTTTGTATATGATAAATGTTAATTTATTATGTAATGACTATTAAATATACACACATCCTTTTTTATAAATCATTAGATTCAAGAAAAAATTAGTAGACCTAAAAGTTTTACTATGCCAAAGCTTTTGTCTAGACATTTACTCTCCCATGACTTAGTACCTTACGCAATGACATGAGCAGAATAAAACAACGAAAGTTTAGTTTGTCGCCATTGCAAGAGCGGTGGATCCTGCGTAAACTTCGACTACGAGGTAATCAATAGTACTCATTTCGGTACCTCAGGCGTTCCAACAATGTAAATTGGTAAACAAAGTAACAACAAAGTAAAAAAGTAACAATATGAACTGGTTTCGGTTGGGTCTTCAAACTTTCTGAAGTTAGTTATAAACAACTATAGGCTACAGTGGCCATTTAACATGGGATGTACTGCATGTTTTTTACAATACCATGTCATAAAACATAGTGGCCGTCAATTACATTTATAATTAATTTGTGCATTCAACTATTAATACCTGTTAATCAACCATTATGAATGTAGAATTCTTACCATAATCCCCATTAATAACAACATTATTTGTTTTTTTTTATAACAGGTTTTAACAATTTCCAAGTACAACAGAACCCTTTCTGTTTTTTTCCTATATCAATGCGATTTATATGATTTATATTTTAAATTGAATTTTTTGTATACTTTTTCATAGAGTCAAGAGTCGTCAAATAAAGCTATACGGAACTGCCTCGTTTGTCGCAAATTTAAGTCGTTCATAATTTGCTCTTAGCAAAACTAGTTCTAAATGACGGTCGACTAGTTGATGTTGTTAGCCTTTTCGATTTTTATTAGCATGAATAAATAAAGCGCTTAAGAGGAATCTTCTTGAACGATACTTTTGTTAATAAAGTAATGATGGTTCATCGATAATGTTGCCTGACGCTGCGTCTATTGGTCTAAGGTGTCTATAAGGGTTGGATGAGGTTAAGGACAATATTTTGGTGTTACCAAAACTACATCAGTACTTGTTATGTGAGATACTGATCAAACACATGCATATAACTAAATTAAAATAGTTAAGTTTGGGAAAAGTATGCTGTTGTTATATTTGTTCTATTCTACTCTCTTTTACAGCTAGCATTTCAGTACTCACATAATCTATGCATTTTATTCTAACCTCGGTTCAGTATATATTCTCGAAGTTTCTTTCTTACTATTTTTTGGTAGACTAAGTATTTCGATCGTGTAATTGATTTTGATTATAGTTATTTTGTTAGTATATTAGTTGCTAATATTCTTGATTGGACGATCGTCTAATATATCAATCGTTAATAGGGTAAAGAACAAAGATCCCAAGTTAAATAACCAAATATTACCTACTAAATAAATCAGATGTCATGTATAAAAATTTTAATCTTTATTTCTAGTAAACTTTCTCTGAATTGTTAGAGATATTGCGCCCGGAATATTATTCGACTAATTAAGTAAGTACCTACTATAAGACATAAGGTTTATCTTAAAGGTTTTAAATCTGACCACTGAATCACGAAATTAGCTACTAAAAGAACCTAATTATTTTTTACAATAAAAACATTATAACTAACCACATTATGATAATAACAGTGACATTACGTATTAAGACATTTATATTAACGTTATGATGTTCTCTGATACTTTTTCAAGGCTTTACAAGTCGCATCTTCCGGATTATTATAAATGATATTTTATAGCGATGACAACTGGACTGGTTGTTACGTTATTTACTTCGCAATTTATGTCGCTTTCCAGCCACCTAACAATGCTTTATTTGCATTAGCTGTATACATTTTAAACATGTTCTATTATTTTCTTCAAATAATAAATACCGTCAATTTTTATGATTAATTTTTGCATATTTAAATACTTTATTCTGTGGCTCATGTAATATAAATAAGATTCAAAACTGCATTTGTAGGTATGAATTTGTAGGTAGCTGCTTATATGGTTACTAAATAATTAATCAAAAACATTTGCATTACAAATATTACCCACAAACCAAGTTGCTGTAATTACCGATAGGTATTCATATTACTAAACCAATTTAAGAAAAAAAAACCTATTTACGCTATTACAGTCAAAATCTGTTATAACGATATCGAAGGAACTATTCATATTTAGTCGTAACAACCGGTGATATTTTCGAGATCAGCATTCAGCCGGGACCTTTCTTCTGGATCAATATAACCGGTATATTGTTCTAAACGATGTCGCCATAAACGGTTTTGACTGTATTTCGTATCTTCTCCCATTTATCCTATTTACATCTATTATACTAGGATTTGCTCTCGGTTCCATTCGTTTTAATATACAATCATATTCTATCCCTCGCAAACAGTAGTTTTCTTAGGTAAAATGTACCCTATGTCTTATTTCTAGCCCTGAAAACGTGTATACAAAATTTAATGACGATCGGTTGAATAGCTAAGGCGTAAGAGTGTAACGAACAAACAAACAGACAAACTCCTATTCGCATTTATAATATTAGTTAATAAGATTACGATGTTTTTTCAACCCGTGGTTGGTAATATAGTCTAAGTTAGTGGAACTCCACTGTTAGATTGTAGAGGTTATACTTAACCTCCAATCTTTTTTATTATTTAAAGAACATAATTAAAAACGATTTGCGACAGATGATGTAATAATACAAACGGTGTTGAACTGCGAAGCGACAAATAAAAACTGTTTGCTTCTGAGACTGATAACTTCATTAATGGAACTGTGCCAGTACTTGTTGCTAATTACACCATTTAGAAATATTTACTCTGTGTTTAAAAATATATAACAGTACTATGGGCTAAATGCGGCCACAATACTATACATAAGTGTAGATAATATAATACAATTATAGAATATAAATAAAAAATAAACACACTCGTTACAAATGTATGCTATAATATTTGAAGAATGATTACAATAATAAATGCATTAAAATCAATTGTTTTTATTTTCCCATTCGTTGAATAGACCACTCCTGTTGGCAGAGCGGACAGCGGTTATTTTGTTTCACCCAAAGGGACATACAACAAAAGTGAAAGCTATGGTTGCATTCACCCCAGACAACGACGCAATCTTGTTTCCCGTAAGAGTCCTTCTTGCTTTCTCCTTGACACCGTAGACAGGCATCTGAAATAAATAACATATTAGTATCTAGATATTTATTTCATTCATCTATCTCCTTAGTACCCAAAGTGGTTCAGTTGGATCCCTAGGCGTCCACGGGAGACTCCACGGGGATCTACATTGGCGTGACAAAAAAGGGGTTCACAATTCGTAAGCTGGACCCATGAAAATCTTTCTGCTTTCGATAGTGAAGAACTAAAGTGTTGGCTTGATTTCACTTATCAATATAGGCAGATAATATTTTAAGAAGTTCAGCGACTGTTACTTGTAAGAACTTGCATATTCCATATTCAGTACGTAACGCAAATTTCCATAGTCAGATCTAATCTTCACATTTTTAGTCCAGTTTTGGGAATATGGTAGAAATATAACTGCAGGGGGTCCACGGGAACCAGCTAAATTTTGAAAGTGGTCTATGAGAAAAAAAGTCTGGGAACCTCTGATCCCTATAAATAAAATAATACAGGTCTGCCGTTGTGCACGCATCGCTCAAAAGTTACTGGCCAAATTTCGTTCAACTTTTGTTTTGCGTCATAAGCACTTGGTCATCATTATCTAGAGAAAATCACGATTAATTCATTTATTCCCCTTTAAGAAACTACAATTTTAATAAATACTTTGCCTTCAGAAATGTATTTATTTTTGCTGTAGATAAGTGGGCCAAGCGATGTAATGCTTATGATTTTTTCTCTGGACATAAAATACACACATCAAAAAAGTCTAAGCAACATGCGTGATATTACAAATTTTACCATTTATATTAATTAATTTCTAAGTATTTACTCAAACAAAGTGCGTAGGTAAGTAAACTTTTTTGTTATTGATGACATACTGGCTGGTTGTAAAAAAAAAATTTGATTATGTTTTGTTTTTTCATAAAATTCAAATGACTGCGAATTTGTTTGAATTTAAGTGCGTTTTAATTGCTACGTTTAGTCTTGATTTTATAATTTTACCAACCATTTAAATAAAGTTAGCGACAAAATTGAATTGTTAGATATTCTTTACGTCATGAAGCGACGTCATTTGATGGCAGATGAAATGCAAAGAGCTGTAGGGATGTTGCAAGCGGGAAGTAATCAATCTCAGGTATCTCGACATTTTGGCATTCATAGAAGTGTTATTTGTCGTCTTTGGCAGCGCTACAATAATATAGGAGAACCCGCTGAACAGCATCCAGGCCGTAAAAGGAGTACAACCACTCGGCAAGACCGGTACATACAACTGACTGCAAGACGCCAGCCGATGTTAACCGCTCGAGAGATAAGTTTGAGGCTACAAATTTCAAGTGGTGTTGATGTAAGTCCTCAAACTGTGCGAAATCGACTGCATGAGTACGGCCTACGAGCTCGACGCCCAATCAGGTGCCCACCGATACGTCACGGGAATCGCGCTCGTCGATATGAATGGCGTAGAGAACGCATAACATGGACCCAGGAACAATGGGATAAAATTATGTTTTCCGATGAGTCGCGATTCGGGTTTAAGTCTGATACAAGAAGGGTGCGAGTGTATCGTCGGCCCGGAAATACTGAAAGGCTCAGGTGCGTTCAGGAAGTTCATCCATACAGCGGCTCAACAGTTATGTTATGGGCGGGTATTATGAAGAACAGGCGAACTGAGCTCGTTTTTGTAAATGGAAACATGAATGCTGAAAATTACATTGAGGATATTCTCAGACCTTATGTCTACTCATTTGCACAAACCTTTGGCTCCGATTTTAGGTTAATGCATGACAATACGCGTTCACATACAGCTCGGCGAACCAGTGAATACTTTGCAACGGAGAACATCCGGGTATTGCCCTGGCCTGCACAATCGCCAGATCTCAACCCCATCGAGCACGCATGGGACATGCTCCAGAGACGTGTTTTGAAGGACTTGGACGGAGCGACAACAACCCAACAGCTGAAGGATTTGCTACAATTCCATTGGGAGCGAATACCGCAAGATGACATAAACAGTTTCATTAATTCAATGAATAATCGTTGCCGACAAGTTCTGAATAGCAGAGGAGCCCATACTTTGTATTAAATTGTTCTATTCTTTCACAATAAATACATTTTCTTTAGAAATTTCATTTTGTAAGAAAAAAGTTTAATTTCTTATGTATCTTAGTTTCTACAGTATATTCTAATATTATTCATTTCTGTTATTAAAAGAACTTATAAAGACAACAGCTATTATTTTTACATCATTTTTAAAATAAAGATATTATTTTAAAAATAAAATACAACGTTATAATGTGAAGACCCATCCTAAAATTTAAATTAGTACATGTTGCTTAGACTTTTTTGATGAGTGTATATTGTTAGGACGATAAATGAGAGAGATGAAGTCCAGAGTTTCAGCTAGTTTACTGTATGAGTGGAGGTCTTATACCTTCTCTTACCCCATCATATTCTAATTACTAAGTGACAACAAACAAGCAACATATGGACCGTTTATTTTGAAAGTGGTGTAAGTCCATTTTCTTTTGTTTCGAGAAAATTAAAGGTTAATATATTTGTTGATTTAAAAATACAGGCAAATCATATGAGGTCTGGCATTGTTTCTATTGTTTTATCAACATTTAATTTGTTTATATAAATTGGTTTTTGGCTAATTAGACTACGATAACACATATTTATGTGCTGTAAATGGACTTACACCACTTTCAAAATTAGACAATTGTAAAAATCGTTTAATTTCAATTTTGAAAAATCAAATATCGCTTAAAATATACTTCATTTTAATATAATTTTGTTTACAAATACGCATAACAACACATAAAAATTTATTTTAGACGGCAATTACATTGCCATTACAAGATACTGATTACAAGAATTTACTTATTCTCTGCATGTGGTAGTGTTTCAAAATATGCATGATGCACCGGAGGTATATAGGGTAGTAGCTGCTTCATGTCTTTATATTTTTCGTACGTAATAGGTCTGGCATTTTGGTACAAAGGCTCCAGGGCGATTTTTTCAAATTTTAACGGTCTTCCAGGACGTAGAGGTAATAAATTGATAATTTTACTACTGTTGTTTTTGTTGTTTTTAAGCTATTGCATAGCTTCTATCGCGGGCCTTGAGCGTGAGGACCGAATCCAGAAATTCCGTAACGAAAAAAACCTAACACACCCCACTCCGACCGGCACAGCGGTGATACTTTTTAGTTTTTCCATCTATCGATAAATACCAGAACTTTTAATGACTTTTTGAAATATCACGCTTGTCTCTTTAGTTCAGCAACCCGCCTTTAGGTGGCATTGGTTGTATTGGAAAACTACCATAATCAGCTGTTTGTGAGAAAGTATATAGGTGTATAGGTATTTATCATCTATGTACAACAGTGAATATCTGTACACGTATAATTTGTGTACAAAGTGTTTTAAATATGAATAAACAAAGTGCATTTATTAATGAAGAAAGTCACGAAAAAATAGTGAAAGAAAATTAGTTAGTACTCTATATACATTCATTTTATTATTATTATCACAAATGCAGTATTATTTTTTGAAATAAAAAGAAAAAAATTAATAAATTTTTTTAATTTTTTAAAATACTACATTAATAAAATAAATAAATAATTATAATTGCATAAGTTGATAAAAAAATGCTATGCAATAGCTTTACCGCGGCAGTCTCCGAGTGCCACACGTCTTTTTTTTTAATTCGCCAAAATACGGGCAAAGATACGGAGTCATACAGCCTTGTCGTATTTATTTTCTTCTCACAGGTTATGCGCTGTACATTTTCTAATACATTTCTCTAATTTTTTAATATCTATCTTTTAACTTACGAGTAGTGGAAACAATGCAAATCGTCCGTGGGTGAAACCGCGGGACACAGCTAGTATAAAATAAATGAAAAATAACAAAACACTGATCGGTATCCGTCTGCTATGCCACCTACCTCTGTCAATTGGACTTACACCACTTTCATAATCGATGATTATGCAATTTCATTTACCGACCGATTTTAAGTTGTACAAAACATGGGATTTTTTTGAGAAATTAAACATGGACTAGTTATATATAAAAAAATTATATTAAATTAAGCATGAATTACGTGATAGCTCATTTTTCTCAAAAATGGACTTACACCACTTTCAAAATAAACGGTCCATATAACAATCACTACATATTATAAAACAAAGTCCTCTGCAACGTCTGTCAGCTCGCGATAAACTCAAAATTTTCATGCGGTTTTCACCAGTAGATAAAATGAATCATGAGGAAGGTTTAGGTACATAATTTGTCAAGTTTTTTTTATTATCTGGGCGGGATAACGACCACCGGGCCCGCTAGTATTACATAGTTGTTAGTCTGTATGGACTTTATAATCATCACTGAGCTGTAAACTTTTTCAGATCTAACATTATCTGATACACTTTTCAACTAGTATCGCGTTTATTAAGACTGATTGCTTCTTACATAACTTACTATGTTAATGTATAGAATGTTTACTTGCCATTATTTATACCACATTTTATTAAACTTCACTAGTTTTCGTTTTTATACTAAACTTGCGGCCCGCTCCGGCTTTGCACGGGTATAAAATATATAGCCTATGTCATTCACTGAAAAAATGATTAAAATCGATCCAGTAGTTTTTATTTATTCATTACTGCCCGTGGCCCGCCTGCGTTAGTTGCAATGTAAGCGGAAAAAATTTAATTATTTACAACATCACATTAGAAACCTCAAAAATAACAGTATTTCTCCACTATTTAATGGATGTTATTATAGATATAAACCTTCCTCTTCAATCACTCTATCTATTAAAAAAACCGCATCAAAATCCGTTGCGTAGTTTTAAAGATTTAAGCATACATAGGGATATAGGGACAGAGAAAGCGACTTTGTTTTATACTATGTAGTGATTAGCTATGCCCGAGTATTCACGCGCGTTATTATTTTTATATTATTTGTTATTAATATTTATTGTAATAAACAATTGAGTTTTAGCACAATGTATCATACATTATGCATACTGAATAGATATCCTCCATGTTATAATATTTTATGCCGATCGGGTGAACGATACAGAATTAATGTAGTGCAAATCAATCTAGAGCCGGGTTATTGTGAAATAGCTCGCAAAAAAAAAACCAAGAAAAAATTAGTAGGTATGTTACAAAAAACTAGAGATGTGCCGATTATGACTTTAGCCGACTAGCTGATTAGTCGGTAGCAAAAAAGGCCGAACCGATCATGGTTTCGGGGATTTCTGTGACGCTTCGTCTACAGCTGATTTGTTATGTACAGTTATAAGTCATATAAGTTAAATCTTATAAGTTACTTTTTTTGTTTATGATGCAGTTAATGGTTAGGATTCTTTAATATATCTTTTTACCGTACATCATGCATGTACATGCCATCTTATTTCAATATTACTTAAATGGTCATTAAAAAAGTCCTAATTTTTTATTAAAATAAGAAAAAATAATTATGAATGTTTATTGGAGATAAGAAGATGTTATGTTATTTGTTTGTTAATTAAGATACAAACTTTGTTTGATAAAAGTCATAGATATGTTTTCTCTACAAGCAAGTAATTTTAGACACTGATGACTAAAGGAAAGGTTGCTTTGCTTTACATTTCAAAATGTATAAGACTGATTATAAAATTAAAATATTAATAAATAATCAAAGTTTTAGTTTAAAGTAATTCCTCCTACATACTTTTTATTGAGAAATATATAAAAAAGTAAGAAGTCGGGTGGATAGTCGGCTCACTTTGCCGAATAGTCACCGACTACAACTGTAGCCGGATAGTCGGTTTACCGACTAGTCGGCACATCTCTACAAAAAACACTGAACTGTTTTTTTTTTATGGAAAAGGTGGACGGTCAAACGATTGCAGAAAGTATTGAACTTAGACATTCCAATACCCAGCTTTATAAGTAAAATTTATAAAGGTATTTGTAAAATGATTCATTATATAACTATCTAAATTTGTATGGAATCAACTAAAAAGTGATCCTCTATCAAAATCTGTCTTTGTCATGTGTGTAACTACGCAATGAATTAACATGAAAATAATTAATCTCAATCTAGAAGCACACGTCAACGATATATTTTCGACCAAAATAAATCTACTGTGTTTGAAAAACATGGTTATGTATCGTGATATTCGCCAATTATGTACCTATACTATATTCGATAGCTACATTTTAATTTTTAGTTCGTACTTGAGTGGTCTACCTAATCGGGTACCGCAGTTTTTAAACCTTGCTTATGAGTAATCGACTGATAATTAAATTCAAAACTGTAAAGGAAATGTCGAAAACGTACTCAGTCTAGGAAATACTTCAAGGTGTCCTTGTGTAATACCTTTAGTTCTCGATATAAAATTACTTTATTCGTTATTTTATATTGTTTAAGTTATATAAGAGAACATATTTCTGGTTTCTGCTATTCTGCTGTTAGGTCTCTCATTTTTTAAACAATTTAAAATGACAATAACCCTATGGCCACATTATCAAGCTTCGTTAAGGTTCGCGTTATCGCGACAAGTGTAACAATAACATTAATTATTTTTTACGAATTTTTATAGAATTCGCGCGAACAAAGTCCGATAATTTTGGTGTCGGTAAAATGGCTAACATTAAAGAGATCTATCGCAACAAAGATCGCTCTTTCGGCTATACTTTATTCATTTAATTTAGCGGGAAGACGTTGAACGCTTTACAAGCATTATATTATTATACTGCAGCCGGGAAGAACGGAGGAAAGAAGTAACAAGTGTTGAAAGCTATTCAACATTAATCTATATACCGTTTACTTTCTTTTAGTAATAGCATACGGTTTAAGATTGATTTATTCATTTATGATTCTTTGATTACGGAAAACCTATATTTAGATGTCTGATTTGTTTTTTTTTTATTTAATTATCCAATAAATTAATTTAATCATAGAAATATTCGTATATAATCAAACAAATATTTTAAAATATATTATCGATCTTGGTTTTGTGAATTGTAATCAAGTAAATACCTATATTATGAGGCCGAACCGGTACCATGGAATCTCGATGTCATTTTTATTTTTCGAACTGACTACGCTATTGACCTAGCAAGGTCTTAACAGCTTCACCGGACTACTAAGGCAAGCGCTTAAGGCACTCAGCTGATTTTATTTGGGCAACTATCTCAAGGGTGCACGGCACACCTCTGCTTGTGCTGTTGCCTGATACATGCAATTCGCGACCTATCTGAGCTAAGCTAACTATTCATACACATATATATGTGTACCAAGCATACATACCTCAACAACTCTTATATATATTTCGTATCGTAAAATAATTTTCTAAATTATTTCAGTTTTATAAGGGAAAAAAATAAAACCCTTCCACTTTCATGTATAAGCGTGTATGCGTGCACGTCTGTGGAGGTGATATGTGTAGCGTTGTCGCAGTGATGTAAGATTTTGTGTCACTGTATCGCGTGAGCAGCGCACTCAAGGGCTCCACGCCGAGGGAACCGACCTAGGCTTGAGCCGCTAGCGAGGAGGCCTAATCTGGTCTCTCGATAAGTCAATTCATACAATTGTTCACGTTTAACAACGCTTTCTTTATATTTGTTTTAATAATTATTAAATAAAAAATAGCATTAAGAATTATGTGACTGCGTTTTCGCCGATGTTTCATGAACCTCGTATTAATTATGGCGACAATGAAAACGCTGAGGTTTTTTATGAATTTATAACCACATATTGTGACGACAGCAGTCGTTATATACTTCGTACATCCAACAACGAACTTTTATGGTGAAAACCCCACACAAATGTTCGCTCGTTACTATGGCCGAAAGATACCTTTTATATATTTACATAATGTTTAGTATTACATTTATTGAATCAATTATTTTATCTCCAAATATCAAACTGAAAAGTAAACTGACGATCCGGAAAGTAATAAACGTATTTTATAGGCCATGTAGCAACAGAAATGGCAGTGCACTATATTTTTATAGCACACAAACTAAAGTAAATACGTCAAATACGTTAAAGAAAAATAATATTATTATAATTTATTTTTCACAAAAAGTTCGTGCCAAAACTGTTAAGATTGATTGATCATATTTTTGTTATGATTATATACACCTACTAGCAACTGCCCACGACTTCGCACGCATTTATTATAATATAAAACTTAATATTGCGTATGTCAGTCAAGGATAATGTAGCATCCTATTAGTTAAGAGAATTTTTAGAATTAGGTAAGTAGTACCGGAGTGTTAGTGTATATCTCCTACAGATATACAAACCTTACCTTTCTATAAATAATGCTATATATGTATATAGAAAAGCTTTTATCTATCTATCTGTGATAGAATCAATGGCATTTCAGTTTAATTTAGATATCAAAATCTGTCCGTTGAACTTTGTTGAAATTTTTGTTTATACTTTTTAATATCGCTATGGCTTTCAAGGCCTTGTGAACGATTGATGTTTTATTATGATAGAAGTGTATCTTTTAAAGATCTCACCTTGGATCTCTGTTATATATTCTAGAAGCTGTTGTTAATTTGCTAATAAATCAGGTACCTTCACGTTACTGATCATATGTAACCTTTGAAATGGTTACGATTTATTGAAAGATGATATCTATTCCATTTCATGATATCTGTTTAAATTCTGTCAATAAAGGGGTGTGGTACGTCTGTATTGAACTTACTATTCGACATCAATAAATCTCAATTGTATGTACAACGCCCCTAATAATATTCAATCAAACCTCTTATATTCAATATTCGCGCGTCAATATGTAATTTGAAACTTATATAATTTGCATATTAGTGGACCGTCTATGACTGTGATAATTCTTGCTAGTGTCTGTGTTGCACACACAGAATACACATTCGGTAAGATCGACAAAATCTAAAATAGGTAACGCTGTTTTATTCCACGCCGTACATACTTCATGTATATACGATATACATAATTGTACATCCAACGAATGCAGAAGAATATTTGGCGCCTAGCCTGTGCGACTAGGTGTTAAGTTAGGGGTTCCCAAACTTTTTCAGTCCGCAGCGCATTTTCACGTTTGGTATTTTGTCACGGCGCGGTGCCCTAACCTAGCAAGCTAGTCGAGAATGATACAGTTGACAGAAATTGGTACAATGATATAATTAGATAGGCACAAATATTTAAAAGAAAACATCCATAAGATGGATCTGTGCGTGTTGGGAATTTAATGGTTTACGTTGTACCCGCCAATAATTAAGTTAAGCTACCGGAGAAAGGTTAAGAGTAGTGTCTCAAAGCGCCCGCCTTTACTTTGTACGGCGCACCAGGGTGCCGCGGCGCACACTTTGGAAACCTCTGTGTTAAGTCCTAATTGTTGTTACACATATAGTATATATTTCTTTTTATATTTTTCTTTTTTGTAAGGTTTACACCAGGTGATAGGTTAATGACTCGCAGTATTCTAAGATATGACACTTCATGGTCACATTTAACACATAAAACAGAAATATTAAAACAAATGCTAATGAAAAACAAAGAGAACATAAGTTAAAGTTAGTTCTAAGAATTTCAATAGTATGGATACATAATTAAATAAACCTAGATTGAATGACCGGTGACAAAACCTGCGAGCGGAGACCCTGAGTTAATAACCTTTAATAATAAAACGGACAATAAACCCTTTTGTTTGTTCAAACTTCGAAAAATTATCCTTTGTTAGTTGGTTGGCTTCATTTTCACTTCAACCGACGATCATTGACACTTTATTCAAATTCAAAAACACTTTATTCAATTTAGGCCCTAAGAAGGCACTTATGAACGTCAAAACTACCACCGGTTCGGAAAACAACCCAGTCATCGAGAAGAACCGGCAAGAAACTCGATCTGGTTTATCTTTTTAACAAATATATATAATATTTAGAATAATAATATATTCTATATAATAGTAAATTTCACAAACGTTTTTAATGGATGCACAGAGATGAGTCAATTCCAGACATCACCATCGTTCACATATTGATCCACTCTATAATAGCCTTTTGACACCAAAACCCGCTTGACATGGCGCTTAAATTCACAATCCGGCAAATCGGTAATATCCTTTGGGACTTTGTTGTAAAATCTAACACTATTTCCCAAAAAACTGTTACTGGTTTTACTAAGTCTAAAACGTGGGACAACCAGTTTGTCACAGTTTCTAGTATTTAGATTGTGCCGGTATTTTACGAAATCTAGCTTTTGTAGGTTCTTACGGACATACATTAAATTGTCAAGAATGTATTGGGAGGGCAGAGTTAAGATACCGTACTCCTTGAACTTGGTCTTTAAGGATTCGCGAGGTCTCATATTGTAGATTGCTCGAACTGCTCGTTTTTGTAATAAAAATATGGTGTCTACCTCAGCTGCTGTCCCCCACAACAGAATGCCATAAGACATTAGGCTATGGAAGTAGGCGAAGTAGACTAACCTAGCCGTGGCAATATCAGTTAGCTGGCGAATCTTACGTACTGCAAATGCAGCAGAACTTAATTTGCTTGCCAATTGTTTAATTTGAGGACCCCATTGTAATTTTGAATCTAGTGTGATACCCAAAAATACAGTATTATCAACTAACCCTACAAAATTCCCTTCGATCTTAATGCTACTATCAATCTGTGGCATGTTAGGCAAAATAAATCTCATACATTTTGTTTTACCTGTATTAAGTACTAAGTTATTTAATGCAAACCAATGAGAAATTTCGTTTAAAGTATTATTTACGTGCCCAACCTCTGAATCTGTCCTTTTTACTTTAAATATAATTGAAGTGTCGTCTGCAAAAAGCACCATGTCAGCACAGTTATTGACCATTAGCGGCAGATCATTAATGTATATTAAGAACAAGAACGGTCCCAGAATAGAGCCCTGTGGGACACCAATTCGCGCAAAGGATCATGCAGAGGTTACCCCTTGTATGCTAACTTTCTGACAACGATCTTTTAAATAAGAGACTAGAAGGTCGAAAGAAGATCCACAAATACCATAATGTTTTAATTTTAGAATAAGCATACTATGGTCAACGCAATCAAAGGCCTTAGACAGATCGGAGAACACACCAATTGCATCATGCGAATCCTCCCAGGCCCTCAATATATAACTTATAAGCGTTGCACCCGCGTCAGTAGTGGATTTCAATTTCGTGAAAACAAACTGTCGACCATCCAGAAACTTTTGCATATTGAAATAGTCTACTAATTGGTTGAGCATAACCTTTTCAAAAATTTTACTTAAGGACGGAAGTACAGAAATAGGTCTATAGTTTCCAAGACTACTTCTGCAGCCTGATTTAAACAAAGGAACTACTTTGCTTATTTTCATTAAATTGGGGAAAGTTCCTTTTGCTATGCACTGGTTAAATATATTAGCCAAATGTGGTGAAATAGTAACAATTAAAGACTGTACTACTGTTACCGATATACCCCATATGTCTTCGGTGTGTTTTAAATTTAATTGCTTGAAGGTCCTTATTATTTCACCTGCGCTAATAGATAAGAATTTAAATTTTGAATCTATAGATGCACTCATATTTTTTAAAAGAGCTGCTGCACCCTGGGCTGATGATGTTATATCTTTTGTTACTTGTAAAGGTATATTAGTGAAATAATCTTGGAAAACAGTTACTACCTCTGTACTTTTGGAAATATGTACTCCGTCAACATTTAGATTAAGTGAATTATCATTTATTTTATTTTTACCTAATTCTTTATTTATAATATGCTAAACAGTTTTGGTCTTATTTCTAGATTCGAGAACTTTATTTCCCAAAAACTTTGCTTTGGCAGCAATACAAACACGTTTAAAAACTTTAGAATAATTTCTAACATAAGCATGAAAGGATTCACTACTTGTTAGTGATCTCCTATAATAAAGATCATACAGTCGATCTCTACTTTTCTTAATGCCTGTTGTTGCCCATTCACTAAAACTAGTTTTTTCCTTTACATTAATAACCTTTCTTGGGCAATGTTTACTGAATTCAGTGCTTATGATACTAAATAAATTGTCATAATAACAATCTGGATCTTGATTATTAAAAGTTTTGGAAGATAGACATTGTGCAATATGATGATTTAAAAGATCTAGTCTACTTTTCGATATAAGTCTAGTTTGTTTCTTGCAGTCAGCACTAGGTTTATCACAACTTATTTTAACAAGGAGTCCTTTGTGATCAGAGCGGATCCCAGTAACAATACTACTGCCAATGGTCTTGAAGTTACTAAAAATATTATCAATACAAGATGCAGTTTGAAACGTACATCTGGTCGGCTCATTAAAAAGAGGATCCAGGTTAAACGACTTGAATAAAGATGTGAACTTAGTGACCTCCGGTGACATACTTAAGATATCTATATTAAAGTCACCACAGACCAAAACCCGCTTATTACTATTCAATATTCTCATAAGAATTTCCTCCATTTTTTGTAGGAATTGACAAATATTTTATGATGGAGGTCTATAAACACAAAGTATAATTAATTTATCCATCTCTGCACAAGCCACTTCACAGATACGATCTATTGAGAGACTACATATACCTTTTCTATCTTTAAATTTTAAATTATTTTTTAATAATATAACTGTGCTTTAACATAGACGCGTTGAGGATTAAGTATAATTTTTGTATTTTTCTAGGGAATTAGGTCAAATATTAATCACCAATTTTTTAAATTGATTTAGAACGAGAATCGAGTGCAGTTATTCTACATAAATATTGCTACTGTCTAAACTTTCACCTGGTATATGTGAGGCATAATAAACCCACTGATTTTTTTACAAAATCAGTTTTATTATACCGGATGTACCAAGGAATATATAAATATGTAAAAACAAAGAGTGAACAATCCACCTCTTTTTTCTCTAGCCTATAAAACTCAATAAATGTAAATGTCCAGTTCAATGTGATTAGAATGCAAATTCATATAGAAAAAAAAAACAAATTGGAACGAAAACCTTTTAAATAAAGGTCGAGATATCGCTAAGGGTTACAAAATTAATGAAAATAAACTTTTATTCTGGGTAAACAACACAAATGTATTTTTTTTTTTTTTTTTTTTATCGTAGCTCGGCAAAGTGACTGTACTGTGCCTGATGGTAAGCACAGTACAATCCAAAAACAATGGCGACCACCGACGAAAGACATACTATCCATCGCTGGTCGCCGCTGTCATGCCGGCCTGAAACTGCCCCCCCCCCCGGTTGCTGGATATACACCGGCTGATCCCGGAACGCGACACGCCCAAACGTGCCACTATAGCGGGTGTTCCACCTGGTGTACGGTGGTCGCGATCCAGTCGGGTACAGACACCCTACCACCCCGCCAATATTGCCCCGCCCCGGTATTGTTTGGTTGTACAGAAAATTTGACGTGCAGGCCCGACTCGCCCTTGGCCAGTTTTTTAACAGTTTCTAAAAGAGTAAAAGATCACAACGCTCTCAGGTAACGTCCATAAAGCCTTCTCTAAACCGACTGACTGTGCGTGATCATAGATAACTCTTAAGGGATCAAAGGTTAATAATTATATAATAGGAGATCGCTTTTTAAAGCAAAGTCGTCTTTGGGAAAAAATATACCAAATGTTAGTACGAATATTTCAATTCCTGTAAACCAATCATAATTTAATAAACATATATATGCATAAGCACAGTTTGCATTGATGAGCACATCAATTTTTAAACTCGTGTTAATTTTTATCTAAATACCCGCCGCGTTTATTAGAATTTTGAAACACTCCAAGACGTAGTGATACGTTGTGGTTTGTTGCGTGCTCATAAATTTTGGTCATAGCATTTAACACTACAATGGTAACTGTTTAGAATCTAATTTTTAAATCCTACTTCTTTGTTTTACGTGGGACAAATTCCGTTTTTGATTTTCTTTTGAAATAAAAACCATTGATATACAAAAACCCAAGATGCACACTTAATATCTCACAGCTGGCACACAAAAATGAGTGCGTTATGCAGTCATTTCAAATAGTCTCGCGTCGCTTGCGTCCTCGTACAAACAACTTTAAATCATTCAGGTAAGGTTGAGTTTGCAAAATCATGAGTCGATCGCATAACTATAGTCTCCCGTCGCTTGCGTCCTTGTAAAAGCAACTTTAAATCATTCAGGTAAGGTTGCATTTGCAAAATCATAAGTTTATCGTATAACTACGTATGTATATTAGGGAGTTCTTGCGGCCGGTTTTGAACGCTACTTTTATTCGAGACTGTGGGTCTTGGGTTTTTATATGTCAATGACGAAAACCGATAAAAACAGGGCATGACGTAAAGACACACGATAGAAGTGAAACTTTTGTGTTCCAGGGAAACATTTTAATTAAAAAAATATGTACAACCAAAAGCTGCGGTCACCCATCCAAGTACAGACAGCGTCTGACGTTGCTTAACTTCTGGTACCGGAGACGGAAGAACTGGTATTTGAACACTACCCGATACAGTGTTTGCCCCCACCACTTTACATTACATAAATAGGTTGCAGATCAGAGATTCAAAGGCCTGCCATAAGAAGTTTCACTTTAAAAATCTGCATCGATTTTATTGTATCGATGGATGCTATCGATTTTAGCATATGTGTCGTTTCACGTCTCATAAAAATAAGATGAATATTTTGAGAAATCGTAAACATATGAATAAAAATAAAATTACTACACTGAATAGAGTTCTTGAAATTGATAAATTATTTTGTGCTAATAAATTCGCTGTCCTTATTGAAGAACAAAAGATCGTTTGTAAGGTCATTTTTGTACTTTATAACTCGATGAAAGCAAAAGGGAAAACAGATGTAAAACGTTTCGCTTTACGCACGTTATTTTCCTGCACTGTGAGCGGATATTTATTTCGATCGTTTACATAATACCAACTTAAGAATATCGCACAGTTGGGACAAATTAAATCACGAACTTAATATTCACTCCAGGCACGTACTACGTGTAAAGTAATATTCCGTCGGTCTTAGCTATTCGAGAATCGCGATTTTATTATGGTTTAAATGCAAATAATATTCTTTTTATTTCTCAAACATCAAATCTTCAATATTCTTAGTTTCAATACTGTATAATTTTGTCTCGCATTTTTTAATATCTTTTTCCCTTAACCTTTCCGTCCTCATATCTTTTAAAGTGCATCGTTTTTCTACCTCTCTATACGGTAGTTTTTATAACTAAAATACTTACTGAATTTAGTGAACGTTCATTATGTGGGAATTGTTTTTTATTTGGAAAAATCCTGTTGGCGAGATTTATTAAAAAGGTGTGGACCCCTGACATATACCTTGCAGTTTATATAATTAAATCAATATATGTCCAGGTGTTTTAATATAAAATTCCCGTGATATTTTCGATAGGAATTCGGACATATACAATATTCTATACAAAATATTAAATCCACACAATGCCTACATTTAAAAGTTGATTAACCCCATTTTGTGTTGTATTAATATTAATTATTATAAGTTATTACTGTGAACGATTTTAAGCAAAATTATATTCAAGTTCAAACATAACTACTGCATAATAAACAAGGGCACGACTGATATATTTATAATTTTGCTGTTTTTGTACCTAGTTCATTTAAATATTTTTGCTATCAAGGAATATTAAAACTATCAGGAAACGTTCCTCTTGCGTTATTTAAAAGAAGCTTAAACTTTAGCGGGTTTATTAATACACTGAGATGTAGGTTGTAAGAAACAAGCGTTGTCAAGCAACAATTTGATCTAAATATTCTGCATAAGTTATTCTTCTGCTTAGTTTATATCGTTTATTACACAATAAACTTGTAAAATAAAACAAAATACTTATATAAGGGCTCTGTTTTTCTTGTCAATTACAGATATTCCTTGTACATTTTTTTTATTTATATGAATTTGCTAGCGGTAATTTAATTTAAACACATTTATTGATGACACTTTGATACATTGATGAAACTTGTAAGAAAAGAGAATTGAATTAAAATATTTACTTAACATATTTATGAATTATTCTAGAACTGTTCGAAGCGACTTCATCTGCTTTTTATGCACCGGCCGCGTTGAGGTGGTTAACATTCTGTTGACGTATTTTATCATTTTCCTCTTCCAGCCTATATACACTTCCTAAATATACTTATTGCTTCTTAGTTTCTCTTAGTTACATGAAAAAACTTTTGAAACATATCGAGATATTTATAGTCAAAAATAGAATTTGTGAAATCATTATATTTTTTTCTCTTTATTTTCTTTTAGGGACTTTTATCATTTTTGACATGTCAGTCCTATCGTAACTTATATCTATGTATATATACATCATAAACTTATATCTACAACTCTTAAATCTAAATAGACAAATCGACTAACTACTAAACCTAAATATGCTACACAGCTTTTTGCAACCGATGTCGGTTCTGCCAGAATGCTGTTGTTCACACACACATCCTCGATATTAATATTGTATTCTTTAATAAAACGCATCCTCTCAATTTGATTTATTTTGCACTCTTTAAAAAAATGATGGATGTCGTCAAACTTAGCCACCACGTTGCAAATTGGTGAATTTACAATCTTCATAAGATATTTAAATTTCCCTGATGGAATGTGTCCAGACCTTAATCTAAAAGTAGAAGTAAGTAGTGTTCTATCGATATTCGCCTTTGCGTACATATTATAAAACAAAGTCCTCTGCCACGTGTGTCTGTCCGCGATAAACTCAAAAACTACTGAACGGATTTTCATGGGGATTTCACCAGCAGATAAAGTGATTCATGAAGAAGATTTAGGTATATAATTTGTCAAGATTTTTTCTTATTATCAGGGCAGGACAACGTCCATCGGATCCGATAGCAAGGATTAAATAAAAAAATAAACATGATCAATTATTATGAAGGTTTTTAAGATACTTTATGGATTTAGTATTTGACAATCTTATTTGATGTTAAATGACGATGTGGCCTATGATAATCATGCTAGGCCTAGAGGGGACTGGCTCTCGAGTGCAACTGAAGCCTAGAGGGGACTGGCTCTCGAGTGCAACTGAAGGATCACACATGTTTGGCGAAGTGGTTTAAGAGGTGGTGGAGCCACGCTGAAGCTATTACTGGTTTCAACATGAATGGGTCGGCCCGCCCGGGGTAGTATCATCCGACCCACAGAAACACCGACGTGAAGTAACAGTGCTTGCACTCTCCAAACAGAGCGTATTCACGCCCACGCCCGCGTAAGCACAGATCACGCCGCTGTGGTCTGGGGGTAAATTTCGCTCCCACACACCAGATTAGGCCCCCCGCGGCAGCGGCTCAAGCCTAGGTCCGTTCCCTCGGCGTGGAGGCCTTGAGTGCGCTGTTCGCGCGATACAGTGACACAAAATCTTCCTTCATTGCGACAACATTACACATATCACCTCCACACACGTGCACGCATACACGCTTACACATGGAAGTGGAAGGGTTTTATTTTTTTTCCTTATCAAACTGAAATAGTTTAGAAAATCATCCGATACGAAATATATATAAGAGTTGTTGAGGTATGTATGCTTGGTACACATATATGTTTCAACTACTCATATATGTATGAATAGTTAGCTTAGCTTAGGTTAGCTCAGATAGGTCGCGAATTCCCCCGGACTGCGCGTCCGCGTACCGGCCCCTAGTTTTGCTGGACGACACCGGGAAGGTGCTGGAGAGGATCGTTGCCTCCCGGGTCGACCGGCATCTTGAGGAAGTGGGGCCGAACTTGTCGGACGCGCAGTTCGGCTTCCGGTCAGGGCGTTCCACGTTGGACGCCCTGACCCTCCTTAAACAGGTCTCCACGGAGGCGACCTCTCAAGGCGATAGAATATTGGCGGTGTCCTTGGACATCGCCAACGCCTTCAACAGTCTGCCGCATGGTGTTATACGGGAGGCGCTCCGCTTTTTCGGAGTGCCCCCGTACCTGCGGCGGCTGTTGGAGGCGTACCTGGACGGGAGAGAGGTCGCTTTCGTGGACGCCAGAGGGCAGATGGTCCGGCGCCATACGGCTTGCGGGGTTCCACAGGGGTCGGTCTTAGGCCCGCTCCTGTGGAACATGGGCTACGACTGGGTGCTCCGCGGCGCGCTCCCTTCTGGAGCGCGCCTCATTTGCTACGCGGATGACACCCTAGTCGTAGCCCAGGGGGGGGGGAATTAAGTGAGTTGATGCGCCTGACCACGGAAGCCGTTACGCTCGTGGTCGGGCGCATCAGAAGACTGGGCCTTGAGGTGGCTCTCGAGAAGACCGAGGCCCTAATGTTCCATGGGCCTCGGCGAGGGCCACCTCCAGGGGCCCACATTTATGTGGAGGGCGTTCGTGTCAGGGTGGGGACCCAGATGAAGTATCTGGGCCTCACCCTGGACGGACGCTGGCGGTTCGAGCCCCATTTTAAGGGGCTCGGACCGCGCATAGTCAAGGCGGCAGCGGCACTCGGACGACTCCTCAACAACACGGGGGGGCCGGGTGCCGCCTGCCGCCGCCTTTACATGGGGGTCGTTCGGTCCATGGCTGCCTACGGGGCACCGTTGTGGGTCGACGCCCTCAACGCCACCAATATCCGTGCGCTGCGAGCTGCGCAGCGTACCGTGGCGTTGAGGGTGATACGAGGGTACCGAACGGTGTCCTCGGCGGCGGCCATGGTGCTGGCTGGCTCCCTTCCCTGGGAGCTAGAGGCGGAGGTGCTTGCCGCCGTATATACGTATACGGCGGCTAAGAAACGGATGAGGGAGCCTCTGGCTCCCAGGGAAATAGAGGAAATGAGAAGGAGAGAAAGAGAAGCGAGGATGGAGAGTTGGAGGCAGGACCTGGCGGACGCGCGGTACGGTCGATACACGATCGACGCCGTCCGTCCGGTCCTGCCGGAATGGAATCAAAGGAAGTGGGGCTCCCTGACGTTCCGTCTGGTGCAGGTGCTGACCGGGCACGGGTGCTTCGGTTGGTACCTGCATCGGATGGCACGCAGGGAGCCGACCGCCGTATGCCATCAGTGCGGCGTAGACCCGGACACCGCGCAGCACACTTTGTCTGAGTGTGCTGCGTGGGAGGAGCAGCGTCGCACTCTGGCTGCGGCGGTAGGGCGGGACCTCTCACTGCCGAGCGTGGTTGCGGCCATGCTCGGCAGTGAGGATGTATGGAACGCAATGGCCTCTTTCTGCGAGGAAGTCGTCTCGGAAGTCCAACTATAGCGGCAGACGTACACCGTGGGGTTTTAGTCCGTGCGAGTCGGACATAATCCACCCTCTCCCCCGAGAGGGTGGTGTATCCATAAGGGATTTCCCCACGCTAAAAAAAAAAAAAAAAAAAGATAGGTCGCGAATTGCATGTATCAGGCAACAGCCCAGACCAAGGTGTCCCGTGCACCCTTGAGATAGTTGTCAAATATAATCGGCTGAGTGCTTTAAGCGCTCGCCTTAGTAGTCCGGTGAAGCTGTTAAGACCTTGCTAGTTCAATATCGTAGTCAACTCGAAAAAAAAAAATTAATAGTAACTGCTAATGGTACCTAAAATGAGAAATCTTTAACCTGTTATTAAATATTCGTTTTCAGTAGTTTCAAAGGTTTACTTTTAGATAACTTAACATTGTATATTGTTACTGAAAAACAAATTACTAC
Source organism: Antheraea yamamai (assembly GCA_036509395.1). Taxonomy (NCBI): domain Eukaryota; kingdom Metazoa; phylum Arthropoda; class Insecta; order Lepidoptera; family Saturniidae; genus Antheraea; species Antheraea yamamai. The sequence goes on along the minus strand of AP028428.1, from coordinate 11,547,458 downwards.
TCTGTGGCCAAATTTGTATAAAACCGAGTACGTTTCTGACTTCGTTTGAAATTTTAAGTGTTAGTTTTAAGTTTATTCAGTTCTTTTAATATAATCGTATTCCATTAACACTGACATAATTACTTGTCAGAAACATTCAATGTCGGAACACATTTTGTATTGAATATACATACAAATGATCTATTTCTATAAAATTAGTTGACTTTTATTTGGCAGAACGGAAATTGTTCTTCTTTGTTACTTCTTTATAATAATAGATTGAATTTTTAATAATCCGTTGCTTCTGTTCTTGTAGATTTTAAAATAATATATTAGACTAGCGGGCCGGGCGGACGTTGTCCTGCCTTGATAATAAAAAAAAATCTAAAATTCAACCGCAGCACCACCTACTGGCTCCGATTGTGAATCTAAACCATTCTCAGATCCACTGGAACACGCACACGAAATTTCATCAAAATCGGTCCAGCCGTTTAGGAGGAGTTCAGTAACATACACACGTACAGAAGATATACAGGTAAATGTTGGTATCTTACATACTTTTTACACTTTTACAGCCAAACACATCATAAACGAAACTCCAATTTTTAAAATTGGTTGCATCTCGGATCTAATATTGAATTTAATGTTTAAAAACCATTGTAATATACATTCATTATTTACACGAGCCGAATATTTGCATATGTTTCTTATTAATAAGGAAGCAAATATTTGGAGTTACATTAAAACAATATTTGTAAGGAAGTATGATTTTATATCTCACTGTTTATCAGGAATATTCTTTTACGCCTTTTATATAAATTACAAAGCAACGTCTCATTATGTACTCGAAGTCGTGACCAATGTCAAAGCCATACGTATACAAATATAATTGTAATAGTGCACTCTGCCGGGACACGAATATTTATTATCTGACAGCCAAATAATACGTGCCAACTGGTATTACGAAGAGGTGATTGCTCTCGCGGACCTATCCCATGATCTCGAATAAATATAGAACGGAGTGATATTTATAAACATCATTTATGATCTGGAATACGTGGGTGTACAGATCCCTTCAAACAGTACTGAATTAATCAGATTGTTTTTTTTTCAACTGACTACGCTGTTGGCCTCATGGGCCTTAAGAGCTTCACCGGACTATACCAATAAGGTTGTACTTTTCAGATTACTATAGGTATAAACTACTGGTGGTAGAGTCACGCTGAAGCTATTACTGGTTTCAGCATGAATGGGTCGGCTCGCCCGGGGTAGTACCACCCTCTCATAGAAAACCGACGTGAAGTAGCAGTGCTTGCATTGCTGCGTTTCGTTCGGCCAGTGAGAGCGCCGGAGGCCAACCTTCCTCCTCCTCCCCCCTCCCTCCCTTTCCCCCAAATATACTAACTTAACTACTACTTAACATCAGGTGACTCACCTGTTCGTTTGCCTGCTATGACATAAAAAAACCTAAAGAAAGATCTAGAATGCATATCGTTACATTTTTCTAAAATAATAATAAGTATTTAAAAAGAATAACATATATCATCTAAATAAAACACGTAAAACTATTATCACGTGAACAAAGTTAATATTTAGGAAATAATTTCTTTATCACTTATGTAGTATTGTTTATATCTATTTCCGGAAAATTCTATCTAAATCCACAATTCAAATATGAATTGTGTGTTGATTTTTGTTGCGCGTTGAAATCTGTACCAGATGCTTTATTTAACCTTTTTTTTTAATTATATCACTAAACATACAATAAGACTAAAGTCGGTGTATTACATATATATTCGTATATCATAGATAATGATAAAAATAAATGAGTTTGTCTTCGGTACTGCTCACAATGTTACTTATACCAAGCGAAAGTAACTATTGTTTTACTTTGTCTAATGACCTCGATTAATGAATTGAAATATTATAGGTATTCAAAATCAAAAATCCTTTATTCAATTTACGCTCTAAGAAGATTCTTATAACATTAAGAGACACCACCACCGTCAGTACGAAAAACAAGAAACAAAACTCACAAACAAACTAAAAACAAAAACTCGATTGGGTTTATCTTGTTTTTATTAAAACTCTACACATGTACATTGCTCATAATTTTAAATATGCAATGAAGTGAATGAAAAATAAATAATGTGCATTCAAAATAAAATATCATTATAAACGTAAATTCATGAAATACCATAAACCTGTACATCTTGTACGAGTTTTGAAAACTATTAAAACTCATCTTAAAGGGAATACGAACAAACAGAGCAACAACAAACCGATAATATTCAAGTATTTTCTATTATGTATTAAAGACAACTTTTTGCCAATAGCTTCGCTAGTTTAACAATAAATGAGGACAAAGTAAAAAATACTTATTCAACATACACCCAGCACAATTGATACAAGAAATAAGTGTGGGATAATTTTAGATAGTCATCATAATATTTCTTTGTTTTAATATTAATCGTTATTACTGTGGCCTTAGTATTAATAAAAAGGTAAATCATTTTGCCTAGAGAAATATTTTCAATCGTTCAAATTACCTCAAAATGTCTGTTTTCAATATTGGTTCGTAGTGTTTCTAATTAAATTAAATTGTGACCAAATCAAGGGCACTGTAGTCACTTTACCTACTTCATAAGTGGTTAAACCAACTCCTGAAATAGATACTAATTCTTGTTAACGTTGTTGAAGTGACTAGTAGTAGGTAGAAAATACATACTTTTTCTTTTGAATTTGCATAAAATAAAACAAAAACGAATCAAACAATAGAGCTCGATGGATTGCAACGTTATTTTGAATCTCTGATCTTTTCAGGATAACGATAAGAACAAGAACAAGGTCTCAACCAGCCGTTTAAAATGCAAACTCTTATATTCATGCCGAGTTCCGAATATGACTTTCACACCTCCACTGAAAACTCTTTTGTTTTAGGAACGAGACATAAGACAGTGACTGGGAGTTAATTTTACATTTACACGATACGAGAAAGAAAAACTACTTTTTTCGCGTAGATAGAGGCTACATTTTGTTGTGGCCTATTAGGCTGCGGTTCTGAAGACCGGCCAGTTTGATCCTATTACAAAATACATACATATATAGTATATGTATAATATAAATTACTAAGACGCTTTCACTTGTATAATAAAAATAATTTAGCAATTATTATGAACATTTAAATATTTCTGCCATTAAGTTTTTTATTTGACAGCAAATAATAAACAGTTTCTTCATTATTCGAGGTTTCGTAAAGATAGCACGTTTGCTTGTTATTAAACTCTACTTCGCTATACGTTTCCGATTACATACAATGATGATATAACCGGGGTCTTTGCCCCGAATCGACGTTAGTGTTACCAATGGTTAATGGTTCATTCACTATGAAATCTAGTCAAGACGCTGAAAATTATGTAGAGGTATATTCAATTCAATATAACTACATAAAATTCTCTTTTATTTATAACTCTGTCGTTTAAAGCATTATGTTGTTTGAGGATTAAGGTTTTGATGGAAATGGTATCACGGATTACGGTGTTTTTAACAAATAAACGTGAAAATAAAAAATGAAATTATTAATATCATTGTAATAATCAACCACATCCTTTATTTATTTTTTTGATGAGAAGAAAAGTAAAAACTCTTTTCCGTTCGAAAAGGGGTTTTAAAATTAACATTTCATATTGTAGATCCAAAACGCTAGCCGCCATGTTGCTGTCGTCAGATGATCTAAGCAGGCAATAAACAAACGACGTGCTACTTGTTTTTGTACCACTATATAATTAGTTTTTGTTTGAAAAAAATAATGAGCCAAAAATTTAATATCATGCCATATTACATACGCAATAGCTTTGTTTATTGAAGGTTGACGTCATGCTTAGAACAAATATAGCTGCTAGTTTTTAGAAGTACATATTTTAAAAAAAAGATTATAAAATTTACTTTTAACATTGTAAATGATAGTATTTATGTACTCATTTATGTATTCATTAAAATTAATACCGATATATTTCATATTCACACTGTACATACTAATTTCCTTATTTTGATATTGTTACATTTTATTTAACACTAGCGGACCGGGCGGACGTTATCCCGCCCTGATAATTAAAAAAAACTTAATTAATTATATACTTAAACCTTCCTCGTGAATCATTTTATCCACTGGTGAAAACCGCATGAAAATCCGTTTAGTAGTTTTTGAGTTTATCGCGTACAGACATACAGACAGACAGATGCCATATCTCAGAGGACTTTATTTCATAATATATAGTGATCATATTAAATACAATTATTATATTGTCCACGAGGACAATACGCTACCAACTTTAGACGCCTCAACTTTACAAATTGTATGTATATTACAGTGTATGTCGTAGATATAATTAAAACTGGCCATATGAGTAAATATATAACAAAGAAAAGAATCGTTTTATAAATTTACGGAACTCCAGTAAAATTGATTCTCATTTGTTTCAGTTCAGTATTGTTCCTTTTTGCATTTATGTTATCGTTTCTAATTTTGATAATTGCCTACAATTTCGAAAATCTACTTATGTCACATGTGAACAGCCGCCGGAAACAGGTATTTTCTAACCAACTAACTTATTAGTGATAAAGCAAAATGGACTTTGTTTTACGACAGTGCTCGCGTACTTAAATACGCTTACAATGTACAGTCTGAACATAGTTGAACAGAACCCAAATCTAGGTATATGTACGTATTATATGTTAAGGCTACTTAAGGATAAATAAATGCCAATTTTAGATTCCTATAAAAATATATTATCTTTGTTTTGTATTAATCTCTTGACTATATTACTCGCATGCCCGAACTTACGGCTATATTCACGCCGATCAAAAAGCTTGACGACGACTGTACTAGTAGATTTGAAGTCTCATTTAAACCTCGACAAGTCGGCACAAATGTAACATTAATTGCCTAGGTATGCTCACAACACACACACGAAACACGTGTAAAGTGATGTCGCAAGTAATATTAAATATTGAATTAGTGTGTGTGCTTACCGCTTTAGTGTGATCGTAAATTGAGATTCGACAGGGATGTCAAATATTTTATACCTATAATTTTAAGTGTAATATTTGATTTTCCTAAGTGTATGCTGTTACAATTATGTTAGCAGAGACAATAATTGCTTCATTATCAATGATACTTAATTCGCTAAAATTTGATTCGCTCGAGTAAATTGTTTATACCCTCTGTCTATATGTAAACGTATTAAATATTGAATAAGTGTGTGCGTTTATCGTTTTAGTGAGTTAGCTTATTCAGATCCGATAGGGATGCCTAATATTAATGAAAAATATACGCAATAATAGTACATAATAATTATTATTTTCCGTGTAATATTTATTTCAGTATTCATAATTGAATGTTGTTACAATTACGTAAGCAAATACATAATTATTGCCTCATTATTATTGATGCTTAATTCAGTAAATTTTGGTTAGGTGTAATAAAATGTTTATAGCCTCTGTCGTGATGCCGTTGCGTTGGTCGCGCACTTTTGTCTGGTACTTTTCCATTCAGGCCTCGTACACGTTATTGGGAACCGACGAATTTAGATTTGCTGTTATCGCGAATATAGTAATTTCTGGTTGTTTTTATTTTATTAAAAGGAACAATATTAATACAAAAAACAAACATATTTCGAAATGGTGGCATACTTTTTAATTCGTAAGATGTTATAATTTATCGTAATTTATTTATTTATCAGAAAGAATCGACAACAGCTAAGACATACATGCAAATTGCGAAAATTACTTATGGCACTCATTATAATCGATTGCAGCATTTATTATACAATACGATACAGAAGACAATAATAAAATAGAAGATATAATTCAGATAAAAACTAAAAAGAAACAAGAAAATAAAATAAAAGGATATATTGTTTAATACCTTAAAAACTATAGAAAAAAAAATGAATGCGTGTAACCGTCACACGCGATTGAAGTAAAACTTCTTTGGCGTTATAAGATAGTAGTAATCTGTTCGTACTTTTCTATATTTTATTTACTTTATACCAAAGAGTTGCTAATAATAGTTCCCGTGTTACTTAAGTTCCAAACTAGCTGATAGATGGTACTACAGATAAGCTTTGATTTAATTTGTTACTTACTTACATTCAAACCAGATGGCAGCACGGTCGCGCGCCCAAATATACATAATTAATTATATTGTATGATTTTTATTATTATTTCATTTAATATTTTTTATGAATTTTTTTTACAAAAATTTTTGATTGATTCGTTTATAAACTATTTATTGACAAAATCAAAAATATTTAAAAACCGGATGGTACAGAAACCTGAGGCCATATTGCCGTAACGGACTTCCGTTGCATTGTCGTCCAGTTTCCTCCTAGTCGCGTCTAAAGAAGTTTTATTTCAAAAATCAAGAAGTAATTAATTAGATAGAAAACTAATTTTAGATTTGAAATGCAAAAGTGAATTGCTAAATAAAATATATATATAGTGACTATTATATTATTCATTACATTACATATATTTTATATTTTCTTAATGGATATAAAAGACACATTAATCGTTCGTTCGTTAAAGATCGTTTGTATTGGGATAATAAATGGACAATTAAGCTTAAAGCACTATACATTTAAACCTACATATGTATATATACTATTCATTATAAAAGTACATGTATTATAGATAAACAATGCACGTAAATGTTAATAAGGATTCTTGTTAGTAGCAGTATCGTCATGGTGCTATTAATTCGTAATCAACTTTACATATTTGCATGCTTTTACGTTAATAAGTTACTACCTGCTGACGTCAATTAAACATATGTATTTTATTAATAACTCATTACCATTCATTTGTATGACCCTGTCTGATATATGTATATTGTAATGAACAATAGGTTTTATAGTCAGGGTGTGTCTAAAAAAATGCTGACTGCATAAAAAGCAAAATTAACTTCAAATGTTAATAAATCATATATTAGACGATAGTTATATTCAGCTCTATAAAAAAAAGTCGACGCAGTCATAAGGACTGCCGACAGAAGTGAAAACTCAAAACAATGGAACTTAAACTGTGTTCTCTTTTGAATTTTGAAATTAATTATAGTTTCAATTATTTAAATTTCATAATTTGTAAATTGACATTATTATCATTCTCTTTCACATATATTGGCACTCTGAATAACTTTTTTATACAGTTTATTAATTTATCGAACATATGATGGTCTGCACAATATCAAGACAAACTATCAATATTAGATGTACACAGGCGTTTATACTACGCGTCGATAGGGGACCATCCATAAATTACGTCACACGTTAAGGGGAGGGAGGAGGTCGACGAAGTGTGACATTGTGTGACAAGGGGGTGGAAGGGGTCCTAAATTTCGTGACGTCACATTTCCAAATATACGAGTTAAAATACGAATTTTGCATTATTAACGAAATACTCGAAAAACATTTTCAACCCTATCTGTATAAACATAAGATTCAAATTGTTTTGCCGGTCACTCGCTCTAATAGCGTTATGCGGCACGCGCCGATGAACTAACGCCTTTTTATAAATGCCGCCAAACATACCGCATCTGCGCGTAGCGATGATTTCTTTGTTTCTATTTCATTAGACAATTGATTCTCCTAGATTAAACGACGTAGTTGTTTTAGTTCTGGTATTTCATGTTTTTAGCTTACGAAACAAATTTAAAATTAACAAAAATACTGATTTAGGTAATCTTTATCATAAATTAAAAGTTTATGGTATTCCCGAGAATCTTTGCTTGTGGGTAACGAATTTTTTGTCCGGGCGGAGCATAAGAGTTGTTGTCGATGGCTACACCTCTGACGCCATAGCAATAAATGCAGGTCCCCAAGGCTCTGTGCTATCCCAACCTGTTCGTTCTCATATCAATATCTTTTAATATTTTTAATATTCTTTTATACAAATAGCAAAAATATCCTATAATCGGGGTGTGCAAATATCTCCCAGGTACGTGTGGAGCAAAACCGAACTAAACTTATGTCTGATGTTGAGAGGAGGTTGAGACAGGGCCTCTGAATGGGGAGAGGTAAACCTGGTCCAATTTAATCCTTCAAAGACACAAGTCCGTACGTTTTCTATGAATAAAAGTCCATTCGTTATACTACTTAAGTTCCAGGGCACTTCTATTCAAATTTCCAGCAATATTGGGATTCTTAGTATCAACATATCCAGCGATGTGCAATTCCGGTTTCATTTGGAAAGCAAAGCTAAATTGGCAGCCAAAAAGTTAGGTATCCTCAATCGGTCAAAGCAGTACTTCACCCCAGAGTAACGAGTTGTGCTCTATAAAGTATACGTACGTCCTCACATGGAGTACTGTTTACCCGTTTGGGTTTGTGCTCATGCCTATCAGCTATCCCGTTTTGATTCCGTGCAAAGGCGAGCTATCCGCATTGTTGACGATCCCAAACTAACATGTGGACTAGAGTCATTACAACTGCGCAGAGACATTGGATCTCTGTGTGTACTATACCGCATGTACAAAAGAACTTTTTGTCATCAACGTTCCAAACTCGTAGTTCCCGACGCTGGCTGGTAGCTCATCCACACACTCTAAAACTTAATAAAGCAGCAACAACTGTAATTATGCGTACGCTGACATTGTGGAATGGGTTACCCGGTACAGTGTTCCCTCAAAATTATGATATGGGTCTCTTCAAAAAGGGATTGAAACACACTCTTCAAGCAACAGATCACTGTTGCTTCGGGTATCAACCCCTGGTATTGTAGGTGCCCATCGGTGGCGGTACCCATTTACCATCAGATGGGTCCTCTACCTGTTGGCTGCCCTTTACCATAAAGAAAACTATATGAAGCTTACAGTGCAGCCTATGCTGATAAAAAAAGCAAAATGTTCAAGAAGAAGTTATTAGCTTATGGAAACGTTTGAAAACTGGTGACAATATTGAACATAAAGTGGAATCTAAGATCAAAGAATTGCAAATAAAAATTATGAAATATGAATTTTTTTTCAATAATTCCTTCGACGCACAACACAACACAACGAATGTTCCCGATATCAACAACATAAACGAGAACGAAGTGATTGCTATGCCAGCTATAAATAATTCAATGGAGTAGATTCAAAGCCCATGGACTCAAGATGAATAAGTTTACTTTAATTAATAAAGTTATCGTTTTTTGTTTTGTTAATTTCTTAAAATGTTTGACTTGATATTAATTTTTATTAAAAATAACTTAAATGGATATAAAACTAATTTAGGACCTGATGTTTGAATGAAATAATTTCTAAATGTAAAATTGCAAAATATGTGACGTCACACTAGGGACCCCGGGGAGTCTCACAAATGTGACTAGCTGTGACAAGGACGGGGGAGGGATCAAAAAAATCATGAAATTCGCGTGACGTAACTTATGGATAGCCCCTAGTCTGACGCAAGCCGCGCAAGCGCAATACGGTCGGTCACGCTTATTAGCATGTCATGACGCGAAATTATAAATTTATCTCCTGCTAAAAAAATACCGCTCGACGCGCTTAAAGAAGTTTTCACTTCAATAATTTATTTAAAAAAGGTGTGTGTATGATTCACACACGATAGAAGTGAAACTTCAGTAAATCGACAAAAGAATGAGATGAATATATATAACAAGGGTAGGATAATTACAAAGTTTATTTGTTTAAAAATGAAAGTATTTTGATTAATTTTAAAAGATATTTACACTTCAATAAAATAATAAACTTACGATGAAATAAATTTCTTTACGTTTTAATCCAGTTACTCTACATCGTAAATAAAAAATCCGTTCGAAAATAATAACCGCCATAATTTTGGAACCGACGAACGAAAATACCGCGAAAAGTTGTTACGTCGCTTAGCTGTCGTTTTTCCGTTGCATCCGGTTTGAAATCACAACGATTATAAAGAAGTTTCACTTCAAAAATATATTTTTACAACGCTGCACTGGATCGCATCGTATGTATGAATACATAATGTATAGAATTATCCCATCAAAAACATAAATGTCAAATGAGAGCCAAGTTTGAACTTATAATATTGATATTATGATATATGCCTTGGTTGTTGACTTCAATGACAAAAGAAGTGATATCTAAATGGGTGCCAAGTACAGTGGTCAGTCCTGAAGTTTATTTATAACAACATAAAATATGTTATAACAACTTAAAATATAATTTCTTCTTATAATTTAGGATAGTATATATAAGCCTAAGGTCTGCCTTTGCTAGTTCGAATATACGTCCGTTAATAAGGTAATAAATACGAAAGTCGACTATGTATAATTAGTAATAAGTGCTCAAACTGATAAGTTTGGATCAAAAAAAATCAAAGGTGGTAGTCCACTCGTTATATTCACGTGAATACCTTAAAGACCGGCTGTCATAAATTTTGATTACTTATTCTTACATTACAGGCACTATAAGAAAGTGTTACTAATGGAATCAATTAATTGAAGAATGATAAAAATTTACTAGTTTTTCTTTTTATTCACCCAACTACCTATCTGGATGCCAAATTTGAACTTTCAAGGTCATCTGGAACTAGGTTAGAATTTTGGTCTATAGGTCAGTCAGTAATAAAAATGACGATTTTTGGACGTTAAAATCTAAGTAACTGTTTGAGGTGTATTTATGAAATTTGGAACACGTATGTACCTCGTAAGTCTGAATATACGAGCCAATTTGGCATATTTATGTTAAATAATTTTTGAATTATGGGGCGGTCAAAAGTGCCTCCAAATGGTACGTGTAATATTTTACACACGGTATCGCGCGCTCGCCAAGCTTGAACTTAGCTTGACATGCTAACGCGTGTCTAGATTCATAGAAAATTCACAGATTCGAATTGGGGAGTTGAAAAATACAATGGTATACTGTGACATCCTCGATTTCTTGTTTTTGTTAGCATTCATAATCAAAATGCGTAAATATGTTATTAAGACAGTTAAAACGAAATAGCAATAGTGCATAATATGTATAGGCTTGTTACATTAGAAGTTATATTCCTCTTATTCCTAGCTTCAACTTAGCATATATAACACGTCTGTTGACCATTTGATTTATACTATCTTATAAATGAAAATTACTGCACAGATTTTTGTTTTATACAAAGGCACTTTCTCTTTATCTTCTTAAAGTTTTAAGATTTAACGATTTTTATAAGCACCAGAAAACACTTTTTTACAATTTTTTAATTTTTTTTCTTCTATACATAACCTATATTGTTAAGATATTAAACAACTGAGCCGAAGTCGTGGGTATTAACTAGTTATATGTACATATATATTGAATTACTAAAAGATATTCAACTTGCATTTGAAAGTGCCCGTAAATATTATACACATTTTCTTCGGCTTATGTCGTAGAACTTAGTTATTCACTACTTGTCATAGAAAAGTGATCTAGAATTCTAGAAAAATGTAAGAAATTTATTTTAGTAACGGAGCATTTTAATGTATGAATCAAGTAGTACCAAAGTATGCAATATATACTCAGACATCGTGCAGACATAGGGATATAATTCTCGATTTATATTAAAATATTTCGATTCCTATTTGATTACGCATGCAATATACTATAAATAAACATAATAAATGTTGTAACCGTTCGACTAGGATAGCATAATTTACTGCAGTAAATTAAATGCATTGCTTACTGTTTAAATGAATGCGCATAATAATACTGACCAACACAACGGACTAAATATCGCACGAATAATGATGACTATTCGATTCGAATAACACACTTCTAGTAAAAATTGTCAGAGTGTGAAGACTTTTACATATTATATGCGATATCGCTATTCGACGCTGAAAATCGATATCCGATACTGTTTAGAATATACCACCTTTTCACATCCTCCCGATATCGCTCCAATTTCACAAGTTACCCGACATAGTTGTTGTTCTATCTAAATACCCTACAGTATATTACTACATACAAATACTTACGACGCAAGCATTATCATTAAATTACAAACATTATGTTAAAATATAAATAAATAGATTTAGCTTTGATTATCAATTTATTTTCAAAACAATTTCATAAGTGAAATGTTACTACTTACATATTATTTAAGTTCAAATGTTGTTTACGACGAAACAACGCTATTAAAATTACAACACATTAAAACTGTAATAAGGATTATTTGCAAGAAAGAGCCTAATTCATAATTTCTAGGACCATTACTGTGACACTAGCAGTACGTTATTTATAACACTGGGCTTTCTTTATCTGTCATAATTAGTTATAAATTATGAACTAAACCATTTAAAATACCAAAACCCTAAGTGTAACGTATCGATTTTGAAATCAATCGGATCAGTATCCCATTAAAGGGATAAAAAATAGTAGGTTCTGACAAAGAAATTCGTGTTTTGAGAATGTTTTTCTTCCACGATATTCACTACTGCAAATCATTTTATTTCACTCATAAATACCATGTTGTAATCGAAACAAAACCGGTGAAGCTGTTAAGACCTTGCCAGCTCAATAGCATAGTCAGTTCGAGAAAAAAAAATCGAAACAAACAGTAGTTCTCACAGACTAACGCATGCATTAAGATGTTGCGCTCATACTAACAGCTGACTATTTTTCATGTCTGGCAGTGTGTTTGGTTATTACAATCTGCCTGGCTGATAAAATATAATTCATTAATTTTTCTGTCCGCTTTAAAGCTTCTGGCAGAAGTTGTGGTCAGCGGCAAGTGTCTAGCCATACTATAGAGTGATATTCTACAATATATATATATATAAACATCAGCCATTTCAATTTAAGTCACCTTTCCCACCTGGTATCTGTATACTGGCCACAGACTCAAAATCTGTGAGTACACAAGCGTTCTAAGTACATGAAACACTACTGAGAATGTAAGGTTTCATATATTTAAAAATAGTTGCGTGATAGTAGTGATCGCTCTGGGATCTTAGACTAGTACGGAATTCAGACCGACGTTTGCACCTAACCCCGATATCAACAACTTTTTATAAATTATGTTATATCTTTCATTCTACAGATGCAAATAGATCCTTTTCATTCTTAATCAAAATAACTCTATACAGAGGAATTCTGAATGCTATTTTATTTACTATACTGAATGTAAAATTAATTATTTAAATTACTATTATAACAAGTTAGTTACAGGTGTAAGTTATAAAATAATTTTTACGATTGCGATCGCTCATTTACACATTTAGATTCTATATGTTAATTAATAGTTATCGATGTGGCCACTATGGAGCCTAATTTTCTTCCTACTTGTCTTTTAGTGTCTTCGTTGTGGTTAACCTTTAACACGACAATTAGGAAACCTAGCGCATATAAAACAACCTTATAGAATAATTCAAAATGTCGATTATCTATGCAAATCACGGGTTGTTAGGTGACGTAGTAATATTGAACAATACTAATTTGGTTTAACTGAACTATAAGTGTGAAATGTAGTTGTAAACTTACTAGCATTTTTCGGGATAAGCAATTTTTTCGGATCAAAGGTCCTTTTCTGTACTCCTGAGAGCGCGTGTGCAAATATTTGAATAGATAAGACGTGAAAGCCTAACAAACTAACAAACATACATACGCATTTATAATATTAATTACAATTAGGATGACATGTACTATCCCATGACATTGTAAATCAGTTATCCTGACATATATAGGGAGTTTCCATTGAAAAAATATATTACAAATTAATATCAGTTTACAATTTCAAATTCATAAAACTATGGTATTTTTTTTTACTATGTGGTAGGCGATTTACGGATGGCTTTGTTCAAAAGCATCATGCACGCTGACTGCCTTGACAAGTGACTTTAATTAGCAATCAAATACAATGTATGTTCTTGTACAATATCTCGTATAATTAATTTTTCCCGATCTAGAATAATTTTTCTCTTTGTTAATCTAACGGGTAAAGCTACGCCGAAATACTCATACTAGATTAGTAGGTGATTAATGCTTTAAGGATAATGCACTTTCTTTGAAATTACTTTAAGATGTAATATACTTAATATAAAATAAATATTTTGGACAATATTTACAATTACACGCACCAAAAAAGATGTTTTGTGTGATAATCGTTAGGTAGCTTCAGCATATAACTTTAACGAACTGTAATTATAATTGTACCAAAAATGAATCTAAATCGTTAAGCCACTTATGGTCTTACACTAGAACATTGCAAGCCGCTAGAAGGGTTGCTAGTACAATAAAAATAACATACAGTAAAAATTCATAACCGAACTGATTCTCGAGGACAACCCTAATTATTCGCAAAATCAATAAAATGTATTAATTTAGACGGTTGACTAAATTTGTAATAAGTACAGCGAAATTCTAGCAATTGAAATAGTTACCTAATAATAAGTGATTAAAATTCTCCGATAACGAAAACGTCAGGTAAATCTCATAAGTTTTCCTTAAGTCTGGACGGAAATTTTTTAATCGGATATTTATCTCAATTCGCTTTTGATAAGATAAGACACTCCCACTTTCACGAGACGCGTGACACATTGTCGCCTTTATATGACTTACGTAGTAGCGTTATCTTTTGGTCTTCCTATCACTGTGAAAAACTACAACTTATTATGCATATATATTTTTACACAACTGTGTCATGACTAGTCTACCAGTCATAATCACAAATCTCTCTTATCACAAAATCTGTTTAAAATATTCATGAATGTTATGACTCATGTAATAATAATAAAATAAAAATGAATGTTCTATCAGATAGAAAAGTAAGGAATTATTTAGGGTAAATATTATGAATTTGTAAAAGACACGACGCGACGCTATACAATTAATTATTTTTACTGTAAAACGAACGCATCGAATACATCGTAGCAGCCGCGCCGCAACTGCGTGAGCGCATTCCGTTAAGGAACGTTCGAGATTTCTGTCTGCGCCTGCTTGTATTTTTCCACTGGCATTTTTGACTCTGTGACGTATGTGTGCCTGTAAGTTTATTAGAGTGCGTCTGTGTGGCGGAATTAGCGCGCGGGCTTTCGTTAGAATAGTGTAATGGATATCGACGCTTATTTAACATGACTATGTAATATGCATAAACGTAATTCTATCTAGAATATTATAAATTATGCATATAATAGGTACATGGAAAATTCTTTAAATTAAGGTTTCCTAGTAAAAAATATAAGTCATAATTTTATGAAACAAATTTTATATTATAATTTTTTTACACTTTATAGAACATAATAGTTATTACATTATTGTAGAAATGAGACGGATTTGCAACATTAAGATTATTATTTTTATTACTATTGGTCCAAGAATTCACGGGTATAATTTTATTTGGGATGAGTAAAAATAATTAATAACACTTTATTAATAAAAATAAACGTACAATATTATAAATAATATATTATAAAAAAGTTGCACCCTCTTTCAAAACTTGCTTCTAGTTAGACGTCTCGTGCTGTACCAAATTCGGGTCACGCATATCGACGTTGTATTTTTGGACCAGAGACTTATTTTTAAGCCATCTCGGCATCGTGGATACTAGTGTATTATATATTGTAATTAATACGGATTACCTAAAGATAAATTGCTTTAGTTTAATTGTAAGATACGAAATATGATTTCGTTAGATACACATGCTGGGTACACATGTGTATCTCACTAATTCCTATATGTAATAATAGTTGGCTTAGTTTAGCTTAGCTTGGTTAAATTTGCGATGTTATGTAACGAGGCAACAAGCCCAAGGCGAGGTATGCCGTGCATTTTGAGCTGGTTGTCAAATAAAATCAGCTGAGCGCCTTAAGTGTTTGCCTTAGCAGTCCGGTTAAGCTTTAAAATCCTCTCAGGCCAATAGCGTAGTCAGTTCGAAAAAAAAAACCTAATATTGATTTATGTTTAGATCCAACTTCCGAGCTCCTTAGTATTGTAGAGACTTATGTTTTTTTTTAATACGAATATAATAATAGTTCTAGGCCCCATAAGTTAATATAGGATTTATTTTGATGTCAGTGTGCGTTATAAATGCTTGTGTGTGTGTGAGTGTGACAACAGGGCATCATAGAGCTTTCGTAGACGTGCGTCGGAGAACAGACGCCACAATATCAAGCAAAGCGCACGTGACGTGGCTCATGCGCTCATTCATACCAAAATAAATATACACATATGCGTAGGTCATGTGCCCGCTAACGGCCTAAATAAATCATTTTTGAAGGAAACTCTAGAGTATTTTAGTATTTACACCTTTAGAAAGTAGCTCAAAAATCTCATTTATGAATAGTCATCACCAATAATTATATTACGAGTATACTCTCAATCTAAATAAAGGAATTTCCATACAACATTATTACTAAGAGCGTATCAGCAGCCAATGAACTGTATTTATTCAATGAATTATATTTACATGCAATAGTATTTGTTTCATGCTTCATTCATATTTTTTTTTACAAAATACATTACTTCATTGAATTTCATTTTACATGCGATTAACTACTTTCTATTTTTGTAAGAGTAAATTTGCTACATAGCCAAAGCAGAGCCAAGAGACAGTTCGTCATCCCCAGCAAGGTCAGTAACGTCAAATATATCTAAGTTTTCGTGTTTATCAAAGCCAGTAGATACATATCTTAAAATGATCTTATCAAATACAATTATAAATAATGTTAATTAATTTTCTTAATGGATAATATTATACGGACCTGAACATACAACATAAAATTTTATATCAAAAGGTACAATTTGGGTGCTCATAAATACAATCATATTTTTAACTATAAACGATACCTATGTATATAAGTTTTTATCAAAAGAAGTATCCATTACTGATATCTTAATACGCGATATAAAAATAAAAAAAATAACTTGAAATGTTTGACAGAGATACATACAAACGCATTCAGTCAATTGAGATATAATGCGTTCGGTTCAACAAAGCTATTGGTGGTCAGCCGATGACGTGGGCTCCCGCCTACAATTGTATGATATAACAGTCATACTATATTATGAGACGCACCGCAAAACCACATACTCGCCAAAGAGACGCTTATTCAGACACTAAAGTTATTAATAATTTATTTAAAATAGACTTACATTACACTACATAAGTATAGGTACATTAAAAACACAATATATACCTTATCATATAACCTTATCATCTTTATAACGTAATCTGAATACCCTTTTATATCTCGGTAATCGAAATTTGATGTCGGCTTACTAAGAGTATGCTATGTAATAAAATCGACATGAATTCGAGCCTATAATAAACTTAACCTTTTAGTAAATGAAAGCATAGATTAAACGATACCATAGTACCTATTAAATTTTCTAATAAAAGCCTATCAATGTCAAGTTGAAAATCTGTAATAGCAATATTTAAAGATCAGTCCCATTCTTACACCAACTGATTTCGACAACACAATTACCTAACTTGTGATGATAATGTGATAAAAAAGTCTAAGGGCTTTCCTGATTATAAACGATAGCAAAAAAAAGTCAAAACAAATCTAGTCCATAAAACAATGCAATGAACATTAAGAATAGTAAAGGTATACTAAAACAAAAACCTAACATTCCTATACTTAGGTAATAAAGCATATTGATATTCGAATCTACGTAATGTTATTATTATTACACGAATATGAATTAGTATTACATCTACATTCGACGTGTTGCATTTTTATACACACTTTTCTTTTTTTCATATCTAAATCCAAACGGTAAATTAAATCCCGAACATGTGCACATTATTTTGACAGACTCTTTAACACTTTATTATTAAGTAATAATGGATGATTGTAAAAAAGCGATGAATAAAGCCAATGCATATTGTGAGAGACACACCCCCCGACACAAGACGGCGAAAAGACAAGCAAATCCGGTTCGAAACTTGACAGACATGTAATAGATGACTATTGATACTTAATATATGTATTCAACTAAAATATTAAAAGAGTGCTTATAGGAAAACAGATTCAGATGTTGTTTGGCAAGGTCTTGTTGGTGATTATTAATTAAATTATTTTGTATTATAAACAATTTTGTACGGTCTTATATTGTTATAGTTTATATTTGCGAGATTCCTCTATTGTACTGTGTATTATGTTTTATAATGAAAAACATACTTGTATAATTTTGAAATTTAAAACTTAAAAATCCTAAAACTGAAACGAAATATTCGAATTTATTATTAATCGATGGACATTTTTAATTTTAGGCGAATCGTGTATCTAGATTGCTTCCGCTGTACAAATTCTAATGGCCGATGCAAAATATACAAAGATATTCAGGTGCAAACAAGTGACGAAACGACAGTGTGAGTGTTTCAGTGGCGCGCACACCAACAGAGCCTCCACGCACACATTAAACCGACGGCGATTGGTCGACTCGTGCGGGGCTATCGGAGAGGCTCGGGGGGAAGCCGAGGTACCGCCATAGCTAACTTTTCTATATAAAACTGCGCTGCCATCTGCAAGTTTCAATAGTTAACTTGAGCTCTGAAGAATTCGGTACGCGCTGCCAACATTGTCATTTGTAGAGCACACTTATAAAAACTGAATGTTGTACACTCGTGTAAGACTTTAGCGGGAGATACAATATTGGTTAAATGAAAATTTATTTCGTAAAACATAATAAGTAGAATACGCGCCGGTTATTACTACTTTATATTGATACTGTGACCTAGCGTTCGCGTTTATTTAATGGCGAAATAGTATACTTTCATTATAAGTAGTAAAGAGTGATGTGTGTTGTTTACTGGTAACACGCGATCCTGGATTTTAATAAACATTTAAAACACGGAAGAAATTGTGCGATCAACTGTGTTATTTTTCATAGACATTTCCATTTGGACGTTCCTTGATCTTCTATAACTGTATTCGAGAGAAGACATCAAGATGAGCTTCAATAAGAACAACCCCAACCCCATGGGGAAAATTATGGGATACCTTAAGCAACTTTCCACTGAAATGGTAAGAATATAATTACAACATTACTTTTTTTATTTTTGATTTCAAATTTCACAGGTTGCATTTAATATATTTTCTATATCATAAGTAACTAACCACACCAATAATACTTGAATAAGCCCAAACGCTATAATCTTATAAAATTTGTTTAGGAGATAAACTGTAACAGTTTATGAATTTTCTATCATGTTTAGAAAGCTCTCGATTGTCTGCAGCGTGCTGCTAACTCACGGCGTGCGGCAAGCAGTCACGGCCGACACTATGTGTTGCCGGGCAACTATAATAATGAATTAATAAACATTTTTGTTCCTGGAAGTAGTTATTCAGTAGGTTAAATATTAGGAATTACTCTATATTCTCATAAAAATGTACATTCGTAAATAATAATCACTATATAAACAGAGCAAGCGTGCAATGTGACACGTCGACGATACATATAAGGCTCTACTGTAACACCACAAACGTGAATTGTCAATTACACAGCCTTTTGATTTCAGTAAATTTGTTATAGATCAAAAACTGTGACAAAGGTCAGTAAAACAGTAGTGCAATTGAAATAATAAATACTACTAATAAATTTTGATGTATGCCTTTGAAATTTGGAGCGTAGGAAAAAAATCGTTTATGATTAGAAAAAATTGTATTGCATTCACTGAAAAAAGTACAAAGTGCTGTGAAAACATTCCAAATCAATTTAAATACTTAAGTTTGAAATTATATATTAATAAAAACAATTGCCTGTCAAAATAATGTATAATACTTGCTCACGCCTACTAATAAATGGAACCATAATTTTGTAAAGTCATACAGTGGTTTTGTATACTAATGTTTTTAATTTAAAATGGATTCATATTAAGTGTATAAACCAACACAAGCAAAGTCTACATGGATCATAGAAAAGTCATCTATACTCTTATATATTTCGTTAGTCAAAAGTTATTTATAAGAAAAACAAATGCCAACATTTTTAATTAATAAAATATTATTTTTGTACTACGATAGATTACAATACGTTTATTACGGTTTGATAAAAAAGATATTACAAACATATAGCGCTTATTTTACTTTCATTACACATGAAATAATGTGAAAAAACGACTGTAGCGCCAACGATAAAACCGGAATATACGTGAAATCACGTTCATGACCGTTGCACCTGCTGTGGAGTCTTGTACAAACAGCGTACACTTAAATTTCCGGTACCTCGATAGATGGCGTTTAAAACAATACAGAGTAATGGAGCTTAGTTCTATTATCAAACTAGTTAGGATCAAAGCTCGACGCGACGAGCTTAACGTACAGACCAACAGATTAACTTCCAAACTACTATTCGCTATTAGAGTTGTTATTAAATTTATTCGTAAATTCTGATCGAACATACTAACTAATATTATAAATACGAAAGTGAGTTTGTTTGTGTTACCGTTTCACGCATTTACTACTCTGTTGTCGTTGTCAGGGGTACAAAAAGCTTCCGAGTTCCTTAAATCCAGAAATAATGCACTGTTTCCGAGGATAGACCAAATGTGCATTAACGCGAACGAACCCGCGTGCAAAAGTTAATTGTTAACAAATTTATAACTACATACATATACAATACTATAAATACTTAAGAATTAATAAAATTCATAATAATTATAAGTACAATCTACAGGAGTAACGCTTTTGGTACAATATAAATGGTATAACCCATTCAATACCATTACAGTGTTCAGAAAATCGATTCAAATACAATGCAAAATAACTACGTCAACCGTAACTAAACAGTTGCATTATTATGGTCGCACCCCTCGTGACTTCTGACAAACAAACTCAAGGCTGTAATCGGTTCGAATACTCAAAGATGTACTTCGGTTCATAGAAAATTCTTAGGATTTAATTTTGTTCGACTTATTTTTAAAAGAACATAAACATAATTTCAAATCACCTAAAATTTATTAATTTAATCAGGAACAGAAAACAATTGAGAGCTATGGAATATTAAACAATATCAAGTCTTCTTCGCAAGAAAAAAAACTATTGAAAACTGTTATTTCAAATATAGATGATCCATAAAATTAAAAGAATTTTTACATCCAACTACGTACAACACTTATCAAGATGTAAATTAGTATATTATGTATAATTATTTAACTATACGATAACTTAATAGCCAACCCAAGATAAGGCAGGCCGGTACAATAAAAAAGATCACGCTACTGGATTCTAACATTTTACCCTTCTATACTAAATCTGTACCAAATACTAATACGCAACGATGTCTAAAGAGAAAAATATAACAACGATTAAAAACCTATTTTATGTAAAAAGAAAAAGTAGGAAACAGGCATGCAGTATACATTATAACTCATTTTGACTAACCTCAAGCTCCCAATATAAGAAGTTATAAAATTATTACAATTGTTACGATACTGAAACGTGACGTAGAATGCTTGTATACCAGAAAAAGAGCTTAGCAGGTTCGGCGGTGATGATAAATGAATGATATGAATAGTTAGCTTAGCTCAGATAGGTCGCGAATTGCATGTATCAGGCAACAGCCCAAGCCGAGGTGTGCCGTGCACCCTTGAGCTAGTTGTCAAATAAAATCTGCTGAGTGCCTTAAGCGCTCACCTTAGTAGTCCGGTGAAGCTGTTAAGACCTTGCTAGGTCAATGGCGTAGTCAGTTCGAGAAAAAAAAGGTGATGATAAAGTAGTCGAGCTTTGTACAAGTTTTATGACACTTTGTTCTTGTATAATTACCATGGTCATCCATCCTTAACATTTTAAAGGTCTGAGACCTTTTATAATTTTTGAAATCGTTTTTACTATCCGTACTTTAAAGAAAGGTATAAAAAAGACGATTCAAAAATTTTATTAAACATTTCTCTCTTAATGTAAGTTTATGTTGTACTATTTTGTTAATAAACAAAAAGAAAATGAACTGCATAAAACATAGACAGACCTTTAACACTATATTTACATAGTATAGATACTCGAGGTCATTTACTTCTGAACTTTCAATGCCATTGATAATAACACAAATCTATGAATGTTTATTGACGGTACAATGCAATTTATAACGTCAAAGAAATTACTGATAGATACAGCAGTCTACTCCGGTTGGGAGTTGGAAGTCTGTACCTTACCTGTATCTATAAGGTCTTAATAGCATATATGAATTTTGTTTATAGCAAAAAATAAGAATATTCTTTCAGTCTGATGACGTACTTGGTCCGGGTCAGGATGAACGCCACGCATATCTTTAGGTTATCTAATACATGCAGTAGTCATATGATGGTTCGTGGTCTGTAAGCTGCCTGTTTTCTTAAGTTGACCTCTGCCTTCCTCAGCAGTCTTATCATGTTGAACAAATTAATACGCATATTTGATAGCCGATACAATAAATAGGGCGTGTTTGCAGATGATTACTTTAGTATCGAATGTCCAGTTTGCTTGAGTGTCTAACTTAGTTTAGTCCAGTACTGTGTAAGAAAATCAATTAATTTCAGTTAATTAATAGTATGTAAAAGCGAATAACATTTATAATTGTGTTTCTGGCTTTTCCAGGGTGGAAGCGAACAAAGTCGCCGCGGTCAAGGCGACGAAGAGCGCTTGTATAAGGCACGTGGGCCCAAATACGCTCGGGTACCGTCGCGACCAACACTCTCCACGTCAACGACGTGCACATCCCTTGCGACTACATGCGGATCACAAGGAACACTTGTACCAAACTATGATCCAATCCCTGAAAACGTAACCACTGAAAGTAGCAGTGAAGACGAACAGGACTCCTTTGAAAAAACACGTCGTCACTTTCAACAATTACGACAGATCAGTCTAGGAAACGAATTCAAGTACAAAATGGAGATGGAAATAAAGAGCGCCAAGGAGGAAAACCTACGCAATTCCATTCCTTTCGTGAAACAGTTGAGTTCTGAAGGCCCTAAAGTATTGACTGATTATGCTATTAATGGAGATATTCCACCATATGCACCCACAACTAAGAAGATATTTTTTTGGACACAGGTGAGACAATTACTTTAATTAAAATTATACTACAGATAACAAGCAAAATATGTAAACACATTATTCCTTAATATTTGTACCCAAAATATTAAATAGTAATACAAAGCATAAGTAACTACCTAATCATAACATACGTTTATTGATTCTTTTCTTTTACAATTTCAGACTAGAATACCTAGTTACACCTAGTTCGTTGTATTCAAATAAAATACATTTTATTCAAATACTAAATACTATAGAAAGTCGAAAGTTCGATTTGGTTTAGAATTTCCCAATATTTAAAGAGAGTTGCGGTTGTCTATAATTTTCTTAACGTTATACATATGGACGTAGATCGATTGTACGTATATATGTGTTTCAACACAAATAAGGGTGAAGCCCACGGTCAACACAGCTTTGTGAAGGAATGTTTGCAAATAACATACGAGAACATTGCAATAGAGATCGCCTTTCATATAAATAAGAAAATACTTTAGTAACTAATTTTATTATGATAAGGGTTATAATTAAATCATATTATGTTTTTACAGCTTTTGGCCGCTTTTGCTGTGTCCATAGGATCACTCAATGTGGGTTTTTCATCTGCCTACACTTCACCTGCTCTGCCCACCATGAATGGAACGATAGAGATTACTACAGAAGAGGTAAAATTAAACATATGTTTTCATAATTACATCTCACTTACGTTAAATTTTAATCTAATAATTATCGCTCTATTATCATTAAAATGTAAAATAAATGTTTCGTAAAGTACACATTTCTTCTTTGCAAGCTATTAATTTAATTATTAGTGCTAATAAAATTCTTTTCTTTTCAGAAAACTTGGGTTAGCGGACTTATGCCATTGGCAGCTTTAGTCGGTGGTATCGCCGGGGGACCTCTTATTGAAAGATTCGGAAGACGATTTACAATTATGGCAACAGCTTTACCATTTTTCATTGCCTGGATGTTAATAGCAAATGCAGTCAACGTATATATGATATTTGCCGGACGCATTGTTTGCGGTATATGTGTAGGAATTGTGTCCCTTGCCTTCCCCGTGTACGTCGGAGAAACAATACAGCCAGAAGTTCGAGGTTCATTTGGATTGTTACCAACAGCATTCGGTAATACAGGTATCCTGTTAGCGTTCTTCGTGGGTAGTTATTTAAATTGGTCAGGGCTAGCTTTTTTCGGAGCGGCAATTCCAGTTCCGTTCTTTGCGCTAATGCTCTTAACACCGGAAACTCCCAGATGGTACGTGACGAAAGGTCGTGTTGAAGAAGCACGAAAGGCTCTTCAGTGGTTGAGAGGAAAAAATGCAAATATCGATAAGGAGATGCGCGATTTAACACGGTCCCAAGCTGAAGCAGACAGGACTAGCGGAAATGCCATTGGCCAACTTTTGAACATGAAGTTTATTCCTGCTATTCTGATATCACTAGGATTGATGCTGTTCCAACAACTGAGTGGAATTAACGCAGTTATATTTTATGCAAAAACAATTTTTCAAAAGTCCGGTGGCAGCATTGATGAGAATACATCAAGCATTATCATTGGCGTTGTTAACTTTGTGTCAACTTTCATAGCGACTGTTTTAATAGATCGTTTAGGCAGAAAAATTCTGTTGTATATCTCATCTATATCCATGATAAGCACGTTAACGATTCTGGGTGTTTATTATTACATGAAGGATACTAATGTAGATGTCAGTACTTACGGATGGTTACCACTTGCCTGTTTAGTCATATATGTATTGGGATTTTCGATTGGATTTGGACCAATCCCCTGGCTCATGTTAGGTGAAATATTGCCTTCAAAAGTCCGAGGTACTGCCGCATCAATAGCCACAGGTTTCAATTGGACATGCACATTTATTGTCACAAAAACATTCGAAAACATAATAGAAGCTATTAGAATGAGTGGCACAATGTGGTTGTTCGCTGTTATAACATTAATCGGACTGTTCTTTGTGATATTTTTTGTACCTGAAACTCGCGGTAAGAGCCTTGAGGAAATCGAGAAGAGACTAACAGGCGGATCTCGAAGAGTACGAAATATGAATAGTAATAAGAACACACCTAACATATGTTAACATTTTGATGTTAAATTTATTTTTGAAATAAATTACATTCCAAAGTACATACAAACGCGTTAAAGTCGTTTGTAGATTAAAAATCCTTTTTTTAAGGCGTTGAATTGTGAAGCACAGAATTTTAGTGCGAGCTGAAGACTGATTCGGAATGTAGCCATAGATTATTTACTCTTGTAAATATGTGTAATTATTTAGATATTAGTTTAGACAACGCTAATTGTCGTAAATAGTTCCTTTAGAGGTAAATAAATGTAGTTCGGTAAATTTACATACTTTGCTATGTTGTTAAGTTCCTTGTATATTATTAAGAGCTACTGGGTCTGTTTTAAAAGAATTCCTATTATTTACTACTCTGTGTCTTAAAAACGAATATAGCAAGCGTGACTTCGAGAAAAATAATAGTAAGAATGATTTAAGTGCAGTGCTTTTTCGCTCCCTCAGCCAACTAACTGATCTGATTAGAATA
This sequence comes from Antheraea yamamai, assembly GCA_036509395.1. Taxonomy (NCBI): domain Eukaryota; kingdom Metazoa; phylum Arthropoda; class Insecta; order Lepidoptera; family Saturniidae; genus Antheraea; species Antheraea yamamai. Next base: position 11,521,965 of record AP028428.1, on the reverse strand, counting down.
AGTTATATAATTATACTTAATAATATCGAGATTAAGTTGAACATAACAGTAGTTCTGATAATGTTGTAACAAACACAAACATAGGGATTACGTAACATTATTTTTATACAGATTACTCTTGAATGTGATTTCTTATTTTACTTAAGGATCTGTAATTAACTTTATTGTTGAACATGACAAATATATTAATGTATTTCTAAACCAAATGTTTAAGCTATACAGTTTAGTTGTAATACAAAATAATGAATAATATTTTTAAATTAATTTTACTGTAATTTTAATAACTGTCTGTATTAATTCATCGTGGAGGTAATATTTATTTCATTTGTTATTCTTTTTTAATATATAATATTTATTGATAAAACGACATGCTTTTTATTTTCCTATAACTATTTTGTAGAACCTTGTTACAGAACCTTAATATTTTAATCAATAATACCTACAGTTTAGAAGCTTCTAAGCAGTCATTTTCACACACGGACATAGCGAAACCTTTATTTAATTATGATATATGTTATTACAGTAATATGAAGTAATAACTGTTTGATGCCAAAAAATCACTGTCGTGATAACCTCGATATAAAGTATAAACCTCGTATGATAATGATTGTTAAATGAGTTTATACTTACAATAGTACTAACTTACTCCTCGTCTAGTCTTCCAAAAGGAACGGTATCCTTTTATGATATAGATTAACATATTTATCTCGATTCTTGCAACATTTACTTACCAACGAGAATGGAGTACATAGTTGTTATTGTACAGCATAGAACAAATGGGCAACACTGAATAACTTATTTTCATCTTCTTTTTATTACAAATTAAATGGCAAAGGGTATATTTTTAGTTCCAAATATTAATGCTATATGTGTATGTCGAATCTGCAACTATTTATGTTTAGTGCCATAAACTAGAACTATTACTAATTTTCATTATTTTATTTAATTATCATTACTTATGTAACATGACATTATATAATGTATATAATATTGGATTATATAATATTACAAATCACGTACAAAAATTATTCCTGATTTAATTTCTGCCTTAAATAAAAAATATTGTTTAAACAGCAATTATATCATAAATGTATATGAGAATTCTTGCTAATTTAATCTACAGATGAACTAACAAGAATAAACATTATCAAGTTATAGGTGTTTGCGTTCAATTCTAAGGATACACTGCAATTTATTATGTTTCAAATTAGTAAGCGCCAAACAAAGGCTTATTATGGTCATGTAAAAACCAAACGCAAATTATATTAACCAGACAAGATCTAATTATGGTGTAGACCCGAAACTATGCTGTACATATTATTGGCCATAAAGAATGCTATGATTAAAACTGTGAATCGTCTTCAATATCGTATTATACTAATAACATTAGCGTACGCTGAGACGGTAATGGCTACTTAATTTCCATTGAAAATGACTCAGATATAACTTTTCCTGAAGAATCAAATATTGCAAAAAATGAAATATATTTTTTTTATTCTTTTTTAATTCCGATTTCATTTATAGCTTTTACCTCAATCAGGAGTAATTGCAAGACAGTGTGAGGCACGTAAACTATTAAAACATACACTATGCAAACTACGATAAAATTCTTCGATACAGTTATGTACTATAATGAAAATTTTAACAACGATGAATGTGCACAACAGATGGTTTTAATGATCATGTATACAAACTGTTTATCAGGAGTCATTTATTAGCAACATAATGTGCAAGAAGGTGTAATGAGAGAAATATTGTGTACTGTACCGATATCAATAAAATTCATACTAAGTATAATAGTTAGATATAACAAGAATAAACCATCCAATAAGAACATCTTTGGTCATTATTTCAATTTTAATCAACGATTAGAAATAAGCTCTATTTATTTTGTATTATATAGTGGCTGACCCGTGCCCACTACGTTGGGCGGTAAACATCTATAAAAAACTACTTTTTGTCACTTAAATATAAAACTTAGACATAGGCTGTCGCTGACTTTTTTGTAGGCATTGTCAAGCTCTACAACTTTTCTGTGGAACTCGAATCATATATCTCTCATCGTTACGGCAGCGTTCGTAAAAAACGTTTTCAATCGACCGTTTTTTTTTTCAGACTTACTTTGCAAATCCAACTTTCACAAAAGTCTTTTCATTTTTCGGGTTAATATATAGCCTATGACACTCACAAATAACGTGGTTTTCTATTGGTAAAAGAATTTTCAAAATCGGTTTAGTAGATCCAGATATTACCCCCTACAACGTCACAAACTTTACCTCTTTATAATATTATCTATATCTATACTAATATTATAAAGAGGTAAAGTTTGTGAGTTTGTGACGTTGTGGCGTTGTAGGGGGTAATCTCAGGAACTACTGGTCCGATTTGAATATTTTTTTCAGTGTTATATAGCTCATTCATCGAGAATTGTTATATGCTATATATCATCACGCTACAGCCAATAGGAGCGGAGCACAGATGAAAAATGTTTCAAAATCGAGACGTTTTTTTCTTTTTGAGAGCTTCTGCTGCGTGTCAGCGTTAGCCCAGAGTAGTAACTATTACTACGCGGACGAAGTCGCGGGCAGGGGCTAGTAGTATATATAGTATAGATTAGGTCATTGTTTATTAAAGAATTTAATCATACATGATACAAGCATCTTTTGTTTTCACCACTTCTTTCATTTTTTCTCTTTATTACTATAACATATATTATTATGACGTGATTTACTTCTTAGATGATTATTTAGTTTTTTTATTCATCATAACCATAAAGTTATTGTTTAAGTTTTGGCAATAGACTATTAATTACGAACTCCATTTTAGTTATCTACGTAATCCAAATAAAATCATTTTTGGATACGAAGTTAGAAGAAATACGGTTCCTTGTTTTCGCATGAACACGCTAAAAAGTTTTCATAATATTTAAGCATTACAGAATTATGTATCTAATATCTTATTCATACTTAGTATACGAGCTGCGGATTGGTAAAACGTACAAAACGTCATAATCACAATGTATTAAACTCATTTTATAAAAAGATCTACTTCTGATTATTTATATCCTAATACAATATATAGATTCTTTATTCATAAACTTAATGCTTTTTATTAGTTGTTTTAAAAATTACACTTGGGTTACTTAATTTAAGATATGATAAATTGTCGAATATGATCTATGTATTATTTTATGACCACTAAAAACTGCTTATTAATTCAATATATTTATCTAAATAACATCTTATGTTGAACTCAAATGAATCGCGTGTAACGTAAACTTTAATACGTTTGTTTTGAATCACACAGCCTCGAAAACCAATCTTATTTGTCAATCAATTGTGCCCATATATATCGCACTGAACGCCGCAAGATATTCATTTCTTCAGTAGCTCATGTCAGATACACTTTCAGTGCGTGCCGGATAATAAATATTACTAATTCATTGAACAAGTGCAGTATATTTGTTTCGATTTAAATAAACGACACGTAAATAAATATGAAGATATTAATGAGAGCTGATACACATTGCAGTATAGCTGTAAGGAGTGAATATGATCCGAAATATACATTTACTCAGGTGCGATACTCATATTTTATTTTTTTATTAAACTTGTAGAATTAAGTTTTACTAATATATTAAAATTATACTTATAACCTATATAACAGAACTGAAATTGAAAGTTTAGTGGCCGGTATCTGTTTAAGAGTCGCCAATTGTCTTCAATTAATTAAGCACACGCTAGCATTTGCATCGTTTGATGTCCACATTAATTTAGAAAGAATTTTAAAACTATTTGGTATTATTTTATGAACTTTTGTTAATAAAGAATATTAAATACTTCGTTACTGTGCACTGTGTTAAAATAATAATGGAGACGAGAAATTTTCTTATAATTTGTGGTCAAAAATCAATCATTACTTTGGTATACATATATTCGTAAACCTCTTTGTCCAGACTCAGATAATTGTCACCTACTAGCATTATTTCTCCGAATAACTTCTATTTGACGTCAATTTATTTAACATGCCATATTTGGATGTCATTAAACATCAACTTCCATACATGATATATTACGTACGTGACATTTGTTGGAATTTCTAGTTTATAGATAATACCAGCTATGTTTAAGTTCTAAAATTATAGTTCGCCCGTTTAAGATTACATACTGAAAAGGCATAACAAACAGTACACAGCTAATTTTTTGTTTCTATATTTTGATTTTCAAACTTAAGCGACTTTAGTGTCGATAACATATGTTATACCCACATTGAGTATGTGGCATACATTATAAAAACGTTAAACTTATATATAAAAATATATGTATCCAAAACATGTACCAATAAATAAATATCAATATGAAACCAAACATCATTACGATGAAGACAAAGACAAGATTAGCTGGGTATGATTATAGCAAAGCATAGACGTCTATTACATAAGTACCTATTCTATTCTCCGGTGCCCTTAACTATTGGTTTCGTTGAGACTCGTGCAATAGACTCAATCAAAGTCGATGATTACTTAAATTAATATCGTGGGCGTTTCGCATCATATCGTACACACCTCCCTACAAGACATACGTCACATTTATTTACAGACGAATGAGGGTTTTCATTGATACAACATTTACATGGAACCATCTTTGAAACTGTTTTCTGGTAACATAATTAAACTGTATCGAAAATAGTTGTCCAAAATAAAATAAATATAATTTGTAAAATTATTTCCCTGGAGAAAACCCACAATTGTGAAAACTAACAGAAAGAGCGTTTACTTTACAAATGATTCTGTTATAAACACGCCTTATAATTCAATATGACATCTCAAATATTGAAAATCACAATTCCAGATCTTAGCCGCCATAGCAGTTTCAATGGGTTCAATGATCATTGGATTTTCTTCAGCTTATACATCGCCAGCTTTAATCACAATGGAGAATAGTACGGTCATATCAGTATCAAAAGAACAAGTAAGTCACGGTAATTACATTTTATAACCAACAGTTCGTTACTTAATAAAATGTCCAAAACAAATAAGAGATTTAATCGATACTGATCAAACGATCGATTTTCATCTTAGATTTATGATTTTTATTTTGCTCCCTTATAGGCTAGTTGGATAGGCAGCTTAATGCCACTCGCTGCTCTCGCTGGCGGCATAATCGGTGGGCCCCTTGTGGATTATATTGGACGTCGAAAAACTATATTATTTATCGCACCGCCATTTTTTCTAGGATGGATCCTAATCGCTACAGCAAGGATTATCCAAATGGTTTTTGCTGGGCGGGCTATATGTGGCCTGTGTGTTGGAATTGGATCACTTGCATTTCCCGTATACCTTGGTGAAACTATACAACCTGAGGTTCGAGGAACATTAGGATTATTTCCAACAGCTATTGGAAATATTGGCATATTAATTTGTTACTTGGCTGGTAAATACCTAGACTGGTCTCAGCTTGCCTATCTAGGAGCGTGTTTAAACATTCCTTTTTTTATTTTGATGCTAATTATACCAGAAACTCCACGTTGGTATATATCACGTGGCCGGACGGAAGAAGCTAGAAAAGCTTTACTATGGCTCAGAGGAAAGAATGCTAAAATTGATACCGAAATTAACGACATTGCTTTATCAGATGCAGAGACTCGGGCAGATGACACTAGCTTAAAAGATCTTTTAAGTATGAAATATATGAAGGCTCTGTTAATATCTCTTGGACTAATGACTTTCCAACAATTATCCGGCATCAACGCAGTTATATTTTACACAGTAACAATATTTAAGATGGCTGGTAGCTCAGTTGATAACAATTTATCAACAATTATAGTAGGGGTTGTAAACTTCGCATCCACATTTGTTGCAACAGCATTAATTGACCGAGCTGGACGTAAAGTTTTATTATACATATCATCAGTGACCATGACTATAACGTTGGCTATTTTAGGTACATTTTTCTATGTCCGATATCAGTTGAAAATAGATGTATCAACTTTAGGCTGGTTACCTCTAACATGTATTATGATTTACTTATTAGGATTTTCATTAGCTTTCGGCCCCATACCTTGGTTAATGATGGGTGAAATATTACCAGCTAAAATAAGAGGTAGTGCAGCTTCCATTTGTACTGCGTTTAATTGGCTTTGTACATTTGCTGTTACAAAAACCTTTCAAAACATAATTGACGCTATAGGTGAAGCTGGTACTTTTTGGTTATTTGGAAGCATTTGTTTTATCGGATTATTTTTTGTAGTCATTTGTGTACCTGAAACACGAGGTAAAAGCCTTGAACAGATTGAAACCAAAATGACAGGTAGGTCAACTGGTAGAACACGCAGATTGAGCTCAATTGTTAATATTAAGCCCTTACCAAATGGGTGTTAGTACTGCCCCTATGTATTATAGCAATATCCATTACATCAGTTACTAAAATAACGATTAAAGTAGGCGTTAAAAAATGAATAATGTTTACATCGATATAGGTACATTGTTATATTTGAAAATATATTTTTATGAGCACATCATAAATTTACAATTAATTACAAATTTTCAAATACATAGTAAAAATAACTTTTGTGTCCTAAGCATTTAAGTTTATCCATATACCCGTATAAAAATATTCAAACAGAGCAAATATGACAATGTTGTTTATGTCCGTTGTTACTATTTTGTATACCTTTGTTCTACTTAAATGTAACGAGTTTAAAGTATTAATGGAGCACAGAATATCTGTGCCATATTAGTATTTTTGTAGTATATTCTTATCACAGTAATTGCATGGAAATGAAAAAAAATATTGTGAGTGGACAAATATGTAAACAATGTTCTATGTGTTGATAATAGTAAAATTTATTTCAAATTTCTCTATCTACAATTAAATAAGTAAATAAGACCTTATTCAAAGATAAACATAGCAACACATAATAACGGATGAATTCAGTTTATAATATTCCTACTTTATATCGACACCGAATATCACCCTAATTTGTTAGATCATGATATTCAGGAGAACAGTTTTATGGAAAAATTTCAACTTCTTTTTATGTAAAATTGTGTTCTAAGCAATGAAATGTTATAATTTGAATATTAACTATTTTGAAGTTGTTTCGATTTGTTTTAGTCTTATTAAAATAGAATAGAAGAAAGTGTGATTTTAACATACTTATAATGTAAAGATATCTCATATCTTAAAATGCATAACATTGTTTCTAACGTGACAGTGGTTATAATAATTTTAGAGTAAATAGTTTATAAAAAAAAATCATTTTAACTCGTTTTACAACTACAGTTAACATATATTTCTTTAAAAGATTTAACATTCTCATGTCAAGATGTAAAATCATAACAAATTAGAAAAAATAAAATTCAGTTATATTTTTAAAATTCAATCAATTTAAAATAATTACTATTACTATGATACTACTATATACTATTATTATGATTTTCTGATGGATTTTTACGCTTTAATTATTTTACACTCCAGAAACAAACTAAATTAATGAAACAAAATTAAAATAAAATATTTACTTAAGTCTATCTGACACGTTTTGTAATGTAATGATTTAAATAAAATATCTACATAGATGTTATTTTGTTTAAAGTGTTGTTCGAATAACATTGTTACTAAAATTACAATGTAATTAAAAGATTCCGATTCAAAAACTTATATATGAATTAGCAATGTTTTTACAACTCAAAGATGCCTCTTTTGCTGAAGTTTGGTATATAGCGAGTTACTGAAGGTATTGCAAATGAGATAACTTTGTTCATTTATAAAAATGTCACTCAAGGAAACAAATTGATCTATTAGCACAGGAGATATAGTAGTAAAACTGAAGTATAGAGCTTTTTTCTGCATTTGTTTATTTTATAGTTGTATTTTATACTGGGCTTTGCCCTCAGAAACGCCTAATCCGAGACTTTGTTTAGGGGAGTATCCAATTAATTTTGTTTCTTTTTTTACTTTTTTATGTATTCAATTTGACGACATGTTTTTATTCTTTGCTTTCCTTTTGGGGTTGCTCTGTTTGTGTTTTATTGTGTGCCGATTTTGTTATTTCATTGTCCGGTTCCTTGTTTATGTTAAATATATTTTATTACTATATTCCATTTTTCGCTTTGTTCTTCCTAGTATTTCTTTGTGATTTGCATTTAGATTTAATATAATTTCATATAAATATGTAATATTACGATTGTATAATACTATGAATTAAACAATGTCGCTGTTTATTTCTTGAACAAGGAATTAAGATCTTGAAGTTAATACATATTCATTTATGTAGGAGCACATATTTATCTAAGTTAATTGTTATAAATTATTATTAATTTGTAAATAGCTGTTTAGTTCTTAAAACTGATAATAGTTATGATATTGATTAATAATAAATATTTTTTTACAATGGAATTATGTATAATTTATAAAAAAAAATCCTATCTGACATAAAAACCAGATTAGTAAACCTTGTGGCCTATAGTGTTGTAGTAAAATTTCTTTAAACCTGCTAATGTAATGACTTCTATTTTAACGAACGAATAAGTTTATAACAACAATTTTGATACAAATCCGAAAGACTTGGCTTAAGTGCAAACAGCATGATTTACGAGTAGATTAATTGCATTTTAATAAAAAAAATATATAACTTTTTGTATAAATCATAGTATATATTACATATTTTGTAACAGATAAAAGAACACAACAATAAAGTAGTCTTTATAAAGTACAGTTTTGGGATTAAGTAAAAAAATATATAAATCAACAACATTAAATATGTAGTATTTTATTCACTGTCACATGTCTTTATATTTAATATTGTCTATATGGTCATACACTCTGCTTTTACAGCCTGCAATAATTATTTTAATATGACATGGATCATTTGTTTTAGAAAAGCTAAACTAACATGACAATTGATATGAACAGTGGAAAGGCTAATTATGTAATAAGCATTTAACAATTGTTGCATATAGTCAATTAGATTTTCGAGCATCAATATTTTTATAAAAAATAATTCTATGCTGTGAGTATTTAAACTTGTAGAAATATTATCCTATTCTGTTATGACTAAGCATAAAAAAAGCTTATAGTTTCAAACCCCAGTGAAAAGATAATGTGTTTTTAATTTATATATGTTGATGTTGGATCAAAAAAAAAAATTAAAAAGATACACAATAACAAAATTTACAATAATATTTTTATTTCCTAGAACAATACGGAAAAAACTGACACGGCTGCAGATAAATTATATCTTGTAAAATTACAAAAATTTAGATAATTTTTAACCAACATTTTTCACAAGGAGAAACAATATTAGAATATTATTTTTTACTTCAATAAATTCCTCATAATAATAACATCAATATATTGTATTACTACGTACTGCATACCCCAATACTACACAATGGGTTTAAGCTTTAAGTGAAAGATAATATTGAGATGAAACCATAGTATAATGTGTGGAGTGTTTCCTTAGCTGAAATTGTCACTTAATGTCATATATAACACCAACTAGAAGCAAATTTTGTAACACTAGTGTAATATTTACACTACTTGAAGTAGAACATATGGTTACACTAATACTTGACATTTAAACTAAAATTTAAAATAAATTATAAACTCATGCAAGAAGTATTTAGGCATAAAAAGTTTATAGGTATTTTTATTCACCATAGTAAAGTATATAACTATTTATTTTAAAGAGTCGTATCCATATCATTTTTCTAATAAATATTTATTTAATTTAATATATTTAGATTTTTAAACACGTCATTTTATAAATTCTAGAGTCAGAATATTGTAAACAGATAAGTTTTATATTTCATACTGTATAAAGGCAAAAATGAAAATAATATAGAGTATATTATACTATAGATACATGTTCTATAAGAAGGATTATTAAACTGTAATAAGTTCAGTTTCAGTTTTTCTAACATATAGCTGTCCCGTTTTCGCGCACATGTCAGAATACAACTTTGAGAGATTACAAGTTATTCAAACCCGTTTCTTACGAAAGGCGACCGGCGCCCCGTGGTACGTCCGGAACGAGGATCTCCATAGAGACCTGGAGATGCCCTCTATCCAGGCTCACGTAAAGTCACTCACTATTAGCTACTTTGAAAAAGCTGCGAATCATCCCAGTCCGTTAGTGGTATCCCCCGCGGATTACGAACCCGTACCGAACGCTGCGCGCTATAAAAGACGTCCGCGACATATTTTCACCGACCCTCCCGACAAAATAACGGTAGCGAACGATCAGTACCAGCCTGTCTCATCAAACAGAGCGTGTTCACGCCCACGCCGCCGTGGTCTGGGGGTGAATTTCGTTCCCACACACCAAATTAGGCCCCCCTCGGCAGCGGCTCAAGCCTAGGTCCGATCCCTCGGCATGGAGTCCTTGAGTACGCTGCTCGCACGATACAATGACACAAAATTTTACATCACTGCTAACAACACTACACATATCACCTCCACACACGTGCACGCCCACACGCTTACACTTGGAAGGGTTTTTTTTTTCCTTATCGAACTGAAATAGTTTAGAAATTTTCCGATACAAAATACACATAAGAGTTATTGAGATATGCATGCCTGGTACACATATATGTTTCAAAAACTCATATATGTATGAATAGCTCAGATAGGTCGCGAATTGCATGAATCAGGCAACAGCCCAAGCCGAGGTGTGCCGCGCACCATTGAGCTAGTTGTCAAAATAAAATCGGCTGAGTGTCTTAAGCGCTCGCCTTAGTAGTGCGGTGAAGCTGTTAAGGCCTTGCTAGGACAATAGGGTAGTCAGTTCGAGAAAAAAAAAAGTTTCAGTTTTTTTTTGTGGTTTAAGAGATGGCAAACAAGCGTACAGATCATGGTTGGCCTGGTATATGGTTACCTAAAATATTAAATTTGGTGGTATTGCAAAAAAGAAAATAAGGGATGAGGTTGAGATTATCCTTGCTAATGATAGAAATGAGAATGTGTTTGCTTTTATTGCTTTTTGTTATATTTTCACTCCTTAATACACTCTGTGCCACATGTTGGCATGTGGCCTGAAGATCAAGTTTAATGTGTACACAAGGAATGGCACATGTTAGCTACTTAACCAATCATCATTAAATTTGTCATGGGTACACATCAAAATCAAAATACTCTTTATTCAATTTAGGCCCTGAGAAGGCACTTATGAACGTCAAAACTACCACCGGTTCGGAAAACAACTCAGTCATCGAGAAGAACCGGCAAGAAACTCGATCCGGTTTATCTTTTCATAATAACTAACATATTTTTTTATTATTACAACATAATAGACACATAAAGTTACATTATTTTTAGTGGTTGCACAGAGAGAGGCGTCACTTCCAGACGTCGCTATCGTTCACATATTGATCCACCCTGTAATAACCTTTATGTATTAAGACCCGCTTGACATAACACTTGTACCTACTATCCGGCAAATCGGTAATGTGCTTTGGGACTTTGCTATAAAATCTAACACTATTACCTAAAAAACTGTTACTGGTCTTAGTAAGCCTGAAACATGGAGTAACCCAGTTTGATATGGTTTCTGGTATTTACATTATGTCGGTCTATTACTAAATCCAGATTATCTAAGTTTTTCCGGATGTACATCAAATTCTCAAGAATATATTGAGAGGGCAGAGTTAAAATACCGAATTCCGGAAACTTAGTCTTTAATGATTCACGAGGTCCCAAATTATAGATTGCTCGAACTGCCCATTTTTGTAGTACGAATATGGTGTCTAACTCAGCTGCGGCCCCCCACAACAAAATGCCATAAGACATTAAACTATGGAAGTAAGCGAAGTAGACCAACCTGGCAGTGGCAATATCTATTAGCTGGCGAGTCTTTCGAATGGCGAATGCAGCAGAACTTAATCTTCCAGCCATTTTTTTTATATGATCATACTCATTGTCATGGGTACAGAAAAGGGCATAGTAAATAGGCAAGTATTGCTTTTGGGGGCGAAATCTACATTAACTACGTGAAGCAGTGAACAAAAATTAGCTTTTAATAAATTCCTTGAATTTGTTACATTATCTTTTATTTTTTACCTATTACTAGCGGGTCTGGCGAACATTGTTCCTCCCTGATAATAAAAAAACCATGACAAGTTATATACCTAAACCTTTCTTGTGAATCACTTTATCTACTGGTGGAAACCTCATGAAAATCTGTTGAGTAGTTTTTGAGTTTCTCGCGAAAGGACAGACAGACAGACAGGCGTGGCAGAGGACTTTGTTTTATAATATGTAGTGATAATCGGGGGTAGATTATGCTTAAACTTTAACCTGCAATTTATGCCAAATGAAATTTCAAACCCATATAATGCTTTTTGTGGTAATTAAAGGTTGTTTGGGTACGTTTTTTATTGGGGTTGGTTACCCCTTTCAAAAGACACCTACGTCACCCCCCTGAGATGCCTACTTTTTATTATATGTGTTTGAATTTATGTGTAACTTTTATTATATGTGTTTGAATTTATGTGTAACGTAAGTGATTTTTCATTCAGATGCATATTTTTAAGGTTTATAATACTATAATTTTTATACATAATCATTGTTGTTTTATAATTGCTCAGTATTATTTAAAAAAAAAAACAAATATAAATAGTTTGTATGACAAAGGGAATATTTTCCTCAATCTTATATTTTTTGTTTATTTATATTATGTTTAATCCAAAACTCAACTGTCTCAATCTTAGAATAAAATATAATTTAAATTATTTGTATGATCAAAAAGCTTTCTACATATAACACATGTGAGCAAGTGAAGTGAGCGTGCCTACTAGCCAGAGCAACTCCGGCTGAATCACATTAGGTTAATAGAGGAAAGCTGTGCTCCTGCCCTAGTCCTCTATGTAGGTTAGTATTGCGAACACATAACAGATTCCTTGTTGTTTTAGATTAAATACTTTTTGACTACATAGTAAGTAGTTAGTAGTTTAAATATGAAATATTTGGGTGAAATATGAGGGCAGAAGCTTATTGTATATAATTTTTTTTTATTCTCTAAATGTATGCTTTTCCATCAATAATTTATTACATCTACATAGTTTCATAAAAGTTATTATATTTTTAGTTGAAAACTCAACCTTTTTTTATGCAATATTACTATAATATTTAGTACTGTTACAAGATTTTTACATACTTAAAATTTATATTTTCCACAAAATTTACATTTTTCCCGCAATCATTTCTTGCTCTATTAGTATATAGATATAGTATTGTACAAACTGTTTTATTTTAACTGAAAAATCACCAAGTTGTTAATATACAAAATTACCAATGATTGTTCGGAGGTGAGACATCAAAACTTTGATCATGAATATCTCAGTAACTATAACCTTCTGCAGTGGGGGACTGGTATAGGGGGGTAGCCAGACCTACCCCCTCCCCTCTCGCCCCCAAACCCTAAATTAAGGATGCAAATTTCTAATGCAGCCCTGCTCTATGTAAACTCAAAGAAAACGAAAATACTGCAATCCTGAGGTCAATCAATAGTAGGGTGCTACTCATGGAGACAAATGCAATAACTCATGCTAATATACTCTATGTGCAGGTGAAAAAATCCTGAATTATCCAGGTTTTCTCAGAATCTAATGCTTTTCTTTATCCAGTCGATATTATTATCGCTTCAAATAAAAAATAGCAAATGTACGTCCATCTCAAAACGCACTTCATTATATGTCGAGGAACGAAGTATTTATACATAATGTAATTTAAAATACTTATAATACATACAAGAAACCAGAAACACTTACCCATAACTTGAACACGGCAAATTGCACAGGTGTCGCATTCAACATCCCAACTCCACATAGCTACTGCATTCCATTTTTTTAGTGTGAACATTTTATCAGACTTCAGGCCATCGTTGTCGCCACGATCTAATGCATCACAATCTTCGCTTGACATATTAGTAATTAAAACCGTAAATATACAATATAACTTCACTCTTTGTTTACTATCAAAACGCTATCAGAAATTGTAATTTTAGAAATCAGCTGTAAATAATTAGAGATGTGTAACACTGCGCTGCGCCGTGCAATTGCGCCAACTCAGTTCTCTGCGCTGGATGTGTTAACTCACTTCTTCAAAATGAGTTGTCGCACAGCGCAGGACCGGGATATTCGAATATCATTTTTATAAACAGCAACTCTGTGAAATGTAAATGGAATTATACCTAGGTAATCTTTACTTTCTAGATTGCACCTTACTTATTTTTCTTCTTCTTTAATTTATGGCGCGGTGTGTAAGCAATACACAATTCCGTCAATGTAATGTAGATACAGAGTGTGCGCTGTCTGTGGCAGATAGTGTCATAAACGAAGGAGACCGATTAAAAAATGAAATTCGAAAACGAATATAATTAATTTGTGTTCAGACCGAGTTATTGTATTATTTCCTAAAAAAATTACACATAAGCAAACTTAGATACATATTGATTAAGAAATAGATAATCTGATTAAAGTTTGATCTTGTTCATTTTGATAAACAATGACAAGACCTGTAAAATTAAAGGGTTATTATTCACTAATGCTAAGACACACATAAGGATAATAGGACGGGGAATATAAGGAGGGATATTGAAAAGGGAGAATCTGTTTCTCGAACAATTAAAGAATATATGACCTGGGGAACCGTCGTCATAGGCCGCATTCACAGAAAGAATGGTCCCTAATCCTTAATTTAGACAGATGCACTGGTGTACAAGTATGACCTAGACGAAGACGACAGATGATGGAAGTAACGGCCTTACTTAGATATTGGAATTTAAAAAATCATGGTTTTTGGGGAAATTCATTTTGGAAAGAACCTTAAGGTTTTCCCTTATATTTTCTGGAAAATTTTCAATCCTTGCGCCATGCTTCTAATAATCTAGTTTATCTAAAGAACGTAGATCTGTATATAGTCTATAATAGTCGAAGGAACCAGATTGGCCAGCATTCTTTGCGCAAGAATCCACTGACTCATTCCCAGAGATACCGCAATGGCCTGGAAGCCAAGCAGGGTTCTGGCCATAAAGTTTTATTTTGACAGATGGCCGAGTTGACAGTTTTATGTAAAACAAATGACGGAATACGTTTACGTTCGAAAATCAAAACGAATGAACTATAATCGATTCTGTGGGGACTAGTTGAAAGAAAAACAAGGTTGATTTATTTTAATTTGTTATTGTGTTTTAGTGTACAAAAGTATTGTTATATTGTTTTCTAAAGTGTATTAAAGTAACAAAGACAAAAATTCATTGAAATACATCATTTTTACCATAAATATACATAACACTACCTGAATTAGCACAGTCAAGTCTATTCATGCCCGATATTATTCATTATTTCTCTCGCTGTTTGTTCTGAGTACCTGTGAGCACGGCTTACAGATGGCGCGCATTACGTTGCTCATTCGGCATGTTTTCATTTTGTTGTTGTTTCGTCATGGCGCAATTATGAGTTAGCGCAATGAGCCGGCGTAGTTAAGTGCGCTTGAGTTACTGAGTTAGCGCAAGGATTTTCACTGAGTTACCCATCTCTATGTAAATTACTTGCTAGGGTTGCCAGAATCGAATAAAAATGTACATTACTGAATATCTACATATGTACCTATTCGTTTTCGGTTGTTTGAACAGATTGCCTGAAAAAAGCTATAATAATTAGTTGAAACCAGTGATTCATAAGTTTCGTTTAATTCAAATCAACATTATACGGTTATAATACAATGAAATAAGAAATTAATATATCTGCAGGATCAAATTACAATTACAAATTTTTGTTACTTTCTATTTTTAACTCATGAGAGCTTTTTAAAACTCATAATTATTTATATTTTTTGTGATGATTATGAAATAACCACTACTTTATAATTTTGTGTCAAACAAATTATTGAAGTAAAACTTCTTTAGGCGCAACTAGGAGTTAACTGGACGACAGTGCAACGGAAGTCCGTTACGACAATATGGCGTCACGTTCGTGTACCATCCGGTTTTTAAATATTTTTGATTTTGTCAATAAATAGTTTATAAACGAATCAATCCAAAACTTTTGAAAAAAATAAATAACTTGAATAATAATAGAAATCATACAATAAAATTAATTATGTTTATATGGCGCGCGACCGTGCTACTACCTTGTTTCAAGTAAATAAATATCAAATTAAATCAAAGCTTCATTATATGTAGCGCCATCTATCAGCTAATTCGCAAGTTAAATAACACAGGAAATATTATTAGCAACTCTTTGTTATAAAGTAAATAAAATATAGAAAAGTACGAACAGATTACTATGATAAGTAACGAATTAAATTAATTATAATTTAATAGAAGTTTTTTAATAGCCATCTCTTATAACGCCAAGAAAGTTTTACAATCGCGTGTGACGGCTACACACCCTAATTTTTTTGGTATTTTTTTGTTCTTTTTCAATATTTCTAGAACTTGTTAAAAATATAGTAAATTAATTACCAACCCAAAAACATTTAATTATTTTTCTTTTATATCGTCAGTTCGGAGCACCAGGTCAGTTGTAATCGTAAAGCATAAGTTAAATAGGTTTTACCAAATATTTTACAAAAATGTATTGTATTATAAATATATATCTTTGATATAAATCGTAAATATTTTAGTCAAGTGTTAATCGAATATTATTATTACTGCAAAATGACTACACATGCAAATTTATGATTTAGAAAATTTTGTATATCTACATCATAAGTTATAAAAAAGCGCATGTGACATAGGAGGATTATTAAAAAGAAAATACGTATTCAAAAACAAACATTGCTTTGTTTCAGTTCAAAATAAACTGTCGTGTTCTCATTAGGTCCTGTGTTTTAATTTTATTTTTATTTAAGCAAATGAATTTGGAGTGTTTTAATATTTATTTAATAAAAGAAAAAAAGGAAGGCCCAAAAAGAGGTGGAGTGATGTCTTTAAAGAAAGGTGTGGTTGGAAATGGCCAAGAATAGCGTCAAGGAAGGATGAATGGAGAAGTTTGGGGGAGGCCTACGCTATATAGTTCTTATATAATGCTATATAGTTCTTGAATAAAAAATAGAATAAAATGTAATAGTAGTATTATTATGTAGCAAATAAAAGGCTTTTTATTTTTTTTATTTTTATAAATAACACTTTACAAGCGCGTCCTAAATGTGCTATTCGAGAGCGTTAGGCACGCAATAAACCTGGAACAGATGTTAAAAGTCAGTATTAACAAGAAAGTCGACATTGTAAGATGGAGTGATAAATAAAAAACATCCAAAAATTTAATAAAGTTTCCTCTAGCTTTATCCATCAACATGCTTAAATCCTACCAGTCTGGTTAAATACTGTTTCTACTCGAATTATTTATAACCTTTTTACATGGCAACAATTTGTGAAGATAATGCGTTCATGCAATGCGAGAAATTTTGCTGAAGCTGTAAAGATGATGGGCAACGGGCTAATAGCGTTATGTTCGCAATAAAAAATGCAGTGTCCTTTTTTTGATCGTGTTTGAAATATAAATATAATAACTTACATTTTAATGCGGGTGTTATTTTTGTACACGATTTCTAAATTCAAACAAAAACAGCAGGAAGGAGACGCTGAATTCAAACAAAACGTAATTGTTAACATTTATCAGGCAGTATGACGGTGATATTTAAATACTTTCAGAATTGGTAATTATTATTTTCTTTTTACCAATATTTTTCTCTCAATTTAAATCCATTCGTTTCTTATTTTATTCATTGATATTTTCATGTTTATCTGCCTACCGAATGTATACCGTCTTTGTTAACTGGGGCAGTATGAGAGAATTCTAAATCTATACTAATATATAAAGCTGAAGAGTTTGTTTGTTTGTTTGGTTGAACGCTATGATCTTAGGAACTACCAGTCCGATTTGAGAAAATCTTTCGGTTTTAGATAGCTCATTTATCGAGGAAGGCTTTAGGCTATATATCATTACGCTAAGACTAACAAAAGCAGAGCACCAATAAAATGTTTCAAACGGCACTTTTTTCCTTTTATGTTAGGTAGTGATATACGTTCCATGAACGTGGTAAGTTTCTATCCAAACATTTTCAAAGTTTATTTTGTTTTCCTATGCAAAAGTATACTACTTTTATTTCCAATTTTTTATTTTTCTCTATTACGTATTATAAAAAAAAGTTTTGATGTACAATTAAAAAACAACTTTTTATATGGATGCACAAAACCATTTTTTTTATACTTTGTCTATATTTTTATATTATATTTTGTCTTTTTTTGTTTGTTCCGGGTAATTTCCAAAACGCTGGACCTATTTTAACGGAATTTTACTTTTTACTCCAATACCAAATTATACGTTACATATTCTATTTTATTTGTCCCGCTTCTCCGCATTCTATTTCCAAAATGTTGACCAATTTTCCATTCACTGGTAACTGCAACCTCATAAAAAGAATAAGGTTTTTCAGCCGCAGAAATATCCAAATCTTAATTAATTTCCGACTTCACTGCAACAACTAACTAATACATTTTATTTTAATATGGGCTCGGCAACGTTGTCCCGCCCTAAAAAAAAGAAAACCTTGACAAATTATACCTAAACCTTCTCCGTGAACCGTTCTACCTACTGGTGAAAACACATAAAATCCGTCTAGTTTTTACTTTATCGCAACAGAAAACAAACAGGACTTGTTTTACACTATGTAGTGATGAACTGTTACGTATCATTCTTTCGTGTAAATTGTCAAAAATAATTTGTTTAATTAAACAGCGCGTGAACGTGCGTTGTATACTGAACTCCAAGAATAAATGTATGTAATTTAATTATATTATCATTTTGTCAATTTGGGCAATTTTGTTTTATTTACCGCGTTTACATCTACATAACTCAGTGATTATACAACGAAAGAAAACACAATTATATTGACAATATGGGCATGATATCTATATAAAAACAATTAACACAAATTGTTCATCATTATAGTTTAAAATTTTCATTACTTTCTTATATAGTGTTAGTGAGCACCGAGGGTGGATATAGTGGTAAAGCTAGGTATGTTGTTATGATAAATCCCTTCCCATTCGATATACTATTCGTATTCACATATCTAATGTACACGTAACATAATACAGAAGCATGCGTGTCGTAGTTACAAATGTTTTTAAAAAGCATCTAATGACACACAACACAATTTTACATTTCTTTAATTCATTTAAAAAAAACGCGTGCGGAGCCGCGGGGGACAGCTAGTCATGGATATTGCGAAATTGTTTTAAATTCCTTTTTGTAAAATCAATTTCAAATTCAATGCGGATCGACTCAATTTCATATAAGGATTTTATTAGACGAGGTTGATTTTATTAGGCAGGAGAGCCGAAGTTGGATAAGTTTAATAAAATATTCCTGATATTGTTAGTTTTTATCACTACGCTTATTCCATAATTATCCAGAAATAAAATAAATAAAAAATAGTATAAAAAAGTATAAATAATTAGGTATAACTACCGCATTGTTACCTATTGTTATTACAAGATTAATCTCAATTCTCAATCTGAAAGCCGACATTGCGTATTTATTAGGCTGGTCGTTAAAAATTAATTTTTTTGCGACGCCCCCTGAAAAGCTTCCTTTTATAAAAACACGATTTTTTTTTTTTAATTCAAAAAACACGCCTCTAACATCTAAGTATTTTTGAAATCATTTTTTTTGAATTTTTCAAAAAAACAATTTTATTCAAATATAAAAAATTAAAACCAAATCAATAAAAAAACAATATTTATCAAATTAACAAAAACAAAAATCAAATTCAAAAATTAAAAATAAAATTTCACGTATGAATTATAAAATAATTCATACGTGACTGCTCACAGAAGTATAAAAAGCCCAAAAATGAAGGAGTTTCATTGTTAACGATTTTCAAATCTAAAATAATATTTATTTCAAATTTAATAAATACTTTCAGAGAAAAAATGATTAACCCAAAAATTAACTTAGATCGTCTAAGCCGTGTTCTTTTAATTAAAAAAAAATTCCCAGTTTTTTCATCAAAAAGAAGCTTTTCAGGGGGCGTCGCAAAAAATTTAATTTTTAACGACCAGCCTAGTATTTATAGTCTTTCGTTGTTGTTATATCATATAGGTTCTTAGAATAAATCATGCTTCCATGTAAATTGTAAATAATAAGGCGATTTAATATATCCTATTTATTAAGTAAAAAATATGAACATATACATAAGTACTTATAATTATATATTGTATGCATCTATAGAATTTTATTAGCTTGTTTTATAGGCGATTGAATTATTTCGAAACTTTATCAATCATTCAGTTACCTGTTCGTGCTTATATGCAAAATATATAATATATTAAATTATTAAAAATTATAACTACTTATTGTAAGAAAATCTACATACTATAAATTACATGTAAAAATAGAACTTTTCATTATTATTAACATTTTCGTATTTTGAATAAAAAGAATATTAAAATTTTACATTTCAAATTTCAACATGAAAAAATTCTCTTGGTTCTTATACATCGAAAGACGTAACACAATAATTACAAAATACTAGCAATAATCGGTAGGGTAATCTTATATAAAAATAATAACTAGAATTCTCTGTATATGATAAAGAATAGGGCAGACAGTATGAAAGTAAGACTGCCACTTATATTTCCAGTACCACTAAAACATCCCAATTCTTCTACTTGCACTTGGTAACGAATATTGTAAGGGAATCTGCACGCAGAGTTGTCTGCAAAATAAATTATTACAAGTTACTCTCGTGCTATCACGTACATCAATATTAATTTACCAAGAATAGAAGATTTTTTTTTATTGTAACACTGCAAAGTGACTGTACTATGCCTGATGGTAAGCACAGTACAATTTAAAAACAACGGCGACCACCAAGCGACACGCCGTCCCTCGCCGGTCGCCGTTGTCAACTTGTCATGCCGGCCTGCGCGATAGTATTATAGCTGAGTAAACAACTTTTAATTTTTTTTAACATTTGCTGATTGATTAATTATTTTATTTCTTTATTGTGATCAATCAATATCATGATTCATAAGTCAATAAATTGTATAAAACAAAGTCGATATTCCCGAATGTATTCTCTTAGTTCTTCTAGACTAGACAAAGGAAATTATACGATTTTTACTAACATTTAGATTTTTTTTATGTCAACTTTGCCTTTTACTGTATGTTATTTAAATAAATATATTGGAAGATATCGTAGATTTAAATTAGACGTTACAGAATTAAGTTGTTTATGTAATGAGATTTACGAAGCTACTTTGATATTGATAAACTACAAAGTACTAATAGTGGATTGGATGGTAATCGCCTGCGTACTAAATTACTAAATACATTGCACCCATGGTAAGCGGAGATGGTACGGCAGTGTTATAATAAATATCAACACATGAATTAAAAAAAATCACAAACCTGTGCAAATTGCGCTAGTGGCAGCAGTTCCACCAGTATCAGATTGCACGGATACATATAAAGGCGGACAAGAGCCAATCGTCCAGTAATTGTCGCAGGCGTTTTGTAAATTAATCTCTACATTACCATTGGAAGCCAACGTTTCACATGTCACCGCGTTCTCATCTTGTCCCACTATTGTGGAATTTCGTCTGAAACATTAATTATTATTATTTTGTTTCATATATATTTTTGTTTCATATATACAATTCTTCTGTGCGTGTATATGTGACTGAACTCTTAAACGGTTGGACCGATTTTGATGACTTTTTTGTGTGCGCTTAAGTCTGGGGTCGCCTGGGGGTCGCGACCCACACGTTGAAAAGCACTGCTTTATAGATTTTAATGCTTAACGACAATCTCACCTGATGTTAAATTTATTAGATTATAATAATCACAAGCGTATAGCAATATTGGCTCACCTGCCGGAACACTTATAAATGTTTAGCGACAGATTCGTAACTTGAAAGTGACAGCTAGTCAGACGGACATTAAAAAAAGTTCCACTGCCATGTTTTTCTTCACCGAAAGGTCCGGTTCATTGCAGGATTCAAACCACCGTCGATCGAAGCAATGCCCCAAAAGGCTACCACTGAGCCATTTCATTTGATATAAAAGAACCCAATTACTTCACTTAAACTCAACTATACAGGTGTTTTCCCCCCCCCCCCCCCCCCCCCCCACAACCCCCCCCTCTTTTTTTCTTCCCCCCTCTCATCTTTTTTTTCCCCCCCCGGGGGGGCCCTCCCCCTTTCACCCTTTCCCCCCCCCATCAACCCCCCCCCCCCCAATGATATTTTTTTTCCTTCCCCCTCCCCTTTTTTTTTTTTTTTTTTTCTTTTCTCCCTCAACCCCATTACCTTCTCTTCCCCCACCTCAAAAAAAAAAAAAAAAATTAGTCTTATATAAATTCTCAAAACTGTGGGAGCTTATATTTTCAGATAAATGCTTAGATTTTCTTTTGTTTAGAGTTGATTCATAAATTTGTCTTTTTTTTAATATTAAATAAATACCTTGGTTGTGTGACAGCACGTGAGTGACAAATTATTAGGCTGCCTATTCCACTACCACTGCGAGCAATTCTTACTCTTCTATTGTCATTATGTATATAGAAATAATTTGGACTTAGTGAATAAAAATTGATGTAACCAGGTTCCACGAAATCGTCAAATTGTCTGGTACCCGATAATGCTTCGGTATATTCAAAACCACAAATAGGGTTAACTATTCTTCTTCCGACTGAAAATAAACATTTCATTATGAAGTACTTAAGACAAGGGATAAAAATGATAAGGATTCCTTTTTTACAGATGAAAAGGTTACATATTTTTTATTGTAAAATACCAGTAGTAATATATACATATAAATGTAATTAAAATATCCATGTTCGTACGGACTACTTTTTGAAACGTTTGAAACGGTTATGTCTTATGATATACCATCACTTCATAACTTCAAACAAAACAAAAAACTAGCCTTCAATCAAGGTACATAGAAAACAGAGATGCCATCACACAAAACCTTTTTTATGAAAATGAAGTCAAGGAGACAAACTAGTTGTGAATTAAAGTTAAAAGTAGATTTAATATCTCTGTGGAAATGTTGTCTAATAAATAAAACTGTATACTTAAATATACTCAGATAACCTTTCTATGCATTTTGAAATCACGTAAATTCAATAATCTGTTCTTAAATTATATGGATGAGTAAAAAGACGCTACAGGAAGTCACTAGAAGATGTAAAAACGAATAATAAAATTTAAATTCTGTGAGAATCAAAGTTCGAGACGTCAGTCTTGACGGTGATGTGTCGATCCAAGTCTCCTAGAACATTTTTTATATGGGTTTTTTCTTATTCAGGATCGCCTAGTGGTCGATATTTGACAATAACTCATTACTTTTTACGTTTAAATATTAAGGAAAACTCGAACTATTTCCAATATTCTATTGATAATACCAAAGGTTGTTAATATCTGATATGCAAAAAAAATATAATAAAATAGTTCGGTTGAAGAACAGAGGAGAAACATGTATTTAACTGTTTTGCTCTGCTTTACATATAAATAATTTCTAAAAAGTTTTATTAATATGTTATAGCCTATCAGTTCCCGAATGACATATACTCCATGACTTTAAAATTTGATGACACAGTAAATTACGAAATAATAAAATAAACAGATGAATTTTATATAAAAGTTGATTTTCGTGGCCTGTAAAGTATACCCACATTGAATTACAATAAAACAAAGTAGAGTGTTATAATCGTAGTATAAAATATTACTATAGCATAGACTGAATAAACTCGAGCTTACGTGTAATTTCAAATGGCAATTTAAAAGGAAATATCCTACACATATTTAAAGTGCAATATTAGAATAAAAAAAATGTTGATCTACCCGTATAATTATTTTACGATGCTTATGAAAAAAATGTTTTTAATATCTTAATAATTTGGGTTTAAATATAGTTTAAATTCAAATTACCTGATTGAATCCTTTCCAGTATAGGTCTCATAACAATGTCAACATTATTTCCTGTGGTCGTAAGAGCAATAGTTCTGATGTCGTTGTGCATATCACGAACCAAATTCCACAGGTTGTCAAATTGATTTGTAGAAGTTGCAAAAATAATTCTTAAATCTAAAGTCAAATAAGACGTATTATATAACACATAATGTAATTTCAGTATTAAAATTATAATTTTGTAAATTACAATGATACTTACCAGGAACTGTTTCGTTGAGTATACGAGCTTGTTCGAAAACTATTTCGTTATTTTGTAAATTACCAGTATTAATTAAGTACAACAAAACGGATGAATTACCACCGACATAGTTAGCTCTGCTTTCATTTCCTAGCTGATATTGCATCATGAACCTAATGTTCGTTAAACTGGTTTGAAGATTGACACCTGTCAACACTGTAAAAAAATTTAAATTAATTATAGATATCTTTAACGAAAGTAATGATTTTATAATATTGTTACTTACTGCTCTGATGAACTGCTAATGTATAGTTTGTATGGAAGTCAGCTGGAGAAAACGTTGTATTTACCACTACACTTCCATCGAATGCGTTTAATAGAGTTATACTAGATCCAAATTTACCAACTTCAATTGATTCTACTAAATACGAGATAGCTGGATACACGGCTTGATATTGCCACGAGGAATCAAGTACGATATAAAGATTGGTCTTTAAACGGAAATCCACAGTTGCCGTTTCGGAGGTAACGCAGCTCAAGTCGTTTAAGTTACTGGCTGTAAACATTTAAAACTTACTTAAGCTTTTGATTTCACTTTTATATTATAATCAATTATAAAAGAGTGTAAACTTACTCGTATAAGATTGGAAATTATTCACAGCGCTGGTGACAAGTTGTTCCAAGCCTCCGATTATTGTTCCTCGAAGTGGGATGTTAGTATCCAAGGCAGCAGCAAAAGCGTAAGTTTCGCTGATTAAATTAGTGTTAGTTATATATTGTTGACTGAGCTCGCGTCGATTGCATGCTCTTAGACTAGGATTCATAACTCCATTCTAAAAATGCGTATTATTATTATTTGGAAATATTATACAACCTACTACAATATCTACTTATCCGTAATGTTTAAAAATATTTACCCTTGGAGAATAATACATATCTATAAGCTGTGATAGTCTCAAAGAACTATATGAACTTAATATAGAAGATATAGCGCTGCCAAGAACAAAACCATCAATATCTCCTCGTATTTCTGGGTCAGTCATTTCGACATTAGTGCGGCTGTTAAGCATGAAATAACGTGGTGCCTGAGTACTATTCCAATTTCCTGCTGTACCGATGGAGATTGACGAACTTCCTCTATCCGTTCCTTGAATAAGTACAGCTTCTGATAAGTCACCTGCAAGATAATATGTAATATAAGTTATATTTTTCAATAAAGTTTTTTAGAATAATCGCTATACATAAGACATTTTTTGTTTTAGAAAATTAAGCTTCAACAAACTTTTATACTTACCCGATAATGTAGCTGGGTATATAGACGTAACAGTTTGCTGTACATTGTTATAATTCAAAACGGATCCTTTAGTGAGTTCCAAAACAGGAACTCGCTGTGACTGTGCTCCAGCAGCAATTCCTGCTATAAGGTTTCCAGCTGATAGTGCACCCCACTGAGAGAATACTACACCGTCAAGAATAGGGCATTGACTGTCTCCAAGCAACTGTCGCTCTAATTTCGCACTACCATAGTTTGAATATTCCACGTCATCATTTGGATTATACTGCCTCATTTGTCTATTCTTGCCAGCAGCTTTTCTAAAATTAAAAAGTTTTTAGAAATAACAACAGCTGAACATATTACTATTACGGGAGTAAGCAATATAGAGACCCATATTTATGATTCATAAATTCGGCCTCTTAAAATACTGCGCGAAAATAAATATATATACATATATATATATATATATATATATATATATATATATATTGCTAGCAATGTATATATATATATATATTGCTAGCAATGTACAACAATTTATTATTCGTTTTCATACAAATTGATTACCATAAATGAAAAACTTACAATTGGGATGCATCTAAAATTTCAACGTCATCGCTTATAGAACGTCCAGTTCTCATAGCACGATACTGAGATAACTGGTTACAGTTGTTTTCGTCTCCTCTAACTCTTGCATCTACGGTAGTAGACAACATATGATGAAGGTTGCACTAAAAACCAATAAAACAATATCAATTATTAACATTCTTATGGTATCTAGTCTAATATAAATCGCATCCAGTTATAAGCGATCGAGCAAACAATCAGTCAAATTTCGTAGATTTCATACCTTCAATACAGAATTGACAGTATCGTTTGCTAACACTTGTAGATTGTTGGGAATAAGTCTTGTAAGTAATAATCTATGCCGGTGGAATGAATGGAATGTTGGTGCATAGGGTAATACTATTGATGAAGTTCCAATAGTTGTTTCTGGTTGATGAAATTCAATACCGTCTTGTCTGTACCTGTAATTAAAATAAGTGAAAAATTTAAATTACCATAGAAATTTCTCATAATAGAAGATAATTCTAGTTATTTGATATTTATTGTACTAAGCCTCATTGCATACTAGCTGTGCACACGACTCCGTCCGCGTGGAACCTAATGTAAAAACCTAAAGTAACAGTGACTAATAAAATCATCTGAATGTGTTAAGTCCATTTACTTATCTCCTTTTCGTACTCGCGTCGTCATTAAAATTACAATAACTTTTGCAGAGTGAATCAATTTTAATGAAACTGGACTAAATGCTACTCAAGAATATGCTTTATGATTTTTTTGGTGAAGTTTTATCGTGAACGCAGTACTTTAGCAGTGATGAATGCTCAAATATACAGACAGACAGACATTTCTAAAAATAATTAAAATGTATTCCATTATTTATTCCTAGATACCTGCAATAATTTTTTTCCCAAAATTTAAGAAGTATAAACACGTTTGATTTATATTCTTATTGTATGTATAGGCTTTACCAATATAATTGTATACATTTAGTTTTGCTACACAATTGCGAGTTTTTACGTACTTTTCTTAGTTACTTCCAAACACGCAGAATCTTACAAAGACAAATACACTTACGTATGTAGTAGTAATGCAGATAGCTGTCTCAGATCCATATTGACATTAGGGTTGTCTTCAATTTTGCGAATAATGTCAATGAGAATTGGTATTGTGGTGGGTGGTAAGTTGTTTCTGTTCAAGAGAAGTGGATCAAAGTAGCATTCTCTTAGTTCAGGCGCTATACTAGTCTGCGCTGTTAACTGAGCGTGTGCACACCCTAATGTGGCCACTAAAAACGTTAGTAGCCAAAACATGGTGAAATCTGAAAAAATAAAACACAAACATTTAAATGAATTTATATAGGTACCTAACTGGTACATTTATATATAACTAATAGTGATTTTTTAGCCTTTTCTTAATTCAAAATAAAGAGTTCGCATCATGTTCCTAACATTTTTTAATCTCGTTGTTCCTTTTTATATTTTCATTGTGTGAATGTTACGAGTTACGTATAATCAGTAATGCAAGTTCCCTGTACATAGGTAGGTTGGCTACTTTTATATGGCATAGAGGTAGCTAATCTCTAGTCATGTTAGAGTAGGTATAAACGAAATTGTCGTTAACAGAAAGAGAATTTGCCACACCTCCTAATTCTAGTCCGATATTTCCAATTACACAATGGAATACATGAGTTTCTCTTCTATAACCTAAGACTAGAATCACAAATTGTCAATAACAGTAGTAAAATTAATAGAGAAAACAAAATTCGACTGCAAAAACATAGAACACTATTTTTAGTTATATTAATGAACGAGGTAGGACGCCATACTAAGCGTTTTTAATTATTTTAGCATATATTACTGAGTGGTTATTGGCTGAAAATGATGAAGAATAAACGAGTTATTTAACTGAGTATTAGTAAGTTAAAACTATATAAATAATCTTACATAACCTAAAAATAGACATATATAAATAAAATAAATGTTAATCCTTTCATACGTACTTTTTATACTTAACATTATTGTACTATTAATACAAATAAATAGTAAAGAGAATATTATTCTATGTTTCTAGAATTTATTTAAAAAAATAATTATTGTTGATGGTAATCGAATAAGAATTATTGTAAGTTGATAATGATATAATAATATCGATGACGAATCGTATATGGCATTCATGATTATATATTTTATCAGTAAGTATTAGGAGTGGCCGAGGAAATCCTTGTTCTAAATATACTAAATAATTAATATTTTCATTATTGTCAAATTTCAATGATATAGTTTAACGTATGTCTTAATAGACACCGAATAAAAAAATATGGATGTTATTTAATACATAATCGAAGCAATATAAATTAATTTTTGTTAGATAGGATAGATATCTAC
The DNA here is from genome assembly GCA_036509395.1 of Antheraea yamamai. NCBI lineage: Eukaryota > Metazoa > Arthropoda > Insecta > Lepidoptera > Saturniidae > Antheraea > Antheraea yamamai. Next base: position 11,493,575 of record AP028428.1, on the reverse strand, counting down.
TACATATATTTATTTATTTATTTTATGTATTAGATACTTTCATAACTATATCATGTTTATTTATTGATCAACATTATAAACTAACGAAGAAAGAGCCCTATTGCTCTACAAACATAAGCAGTATCAAGTTTCACAATAAAATTGTCACTTAATTCATTGTTACCGTATTTGCGCGCTCTAGTTTTGATAAGGGCTGTATGTACTACGTTTAGTTCATAAGTATATATACGTGTTGGGTGAATCATAGTTCAAATATTCACACATTACTCAGCAGGTACTTTCGGTTATATTAATTTATTATTATTATTATTATTATTTTATTTATTTATAAGACAACAAGGGTCCACAAAAACAAATTATAACAAACAAAATGGAGAAATTAAAAAAAAATAAAAAATACAATAAATGTTTAACAAATAAATGAAAGGATGAAAAATGAACACACACTATTATATTACAACAGATATCCAGTGCTTCATAAAGACTGTCGTACATGTTTACCATTGTTCTCATTATATTATTGGAACTATCGCGAAGTCTACCCAGGATATCTATTCTCTTACGGATTAAAGCATAGAAATCATCAACCCTAGCATTTATAAACATCCCAGACGCACTACAAAATCGTGGTAATCCCAATAACATTCTGAAAATATTATTATATTGGACACGCAATGCGTTCATAGTCCTCTTACTGAAGCTGATCCATAGGCTGCTTGTATAAAAACATTGACAAAATGCTTTGAATAATTGGATTTTAACTTCATCACTGCAGCGAGCAAACCTACGAATCAACATATTCCCTCTAACTGCGAGCGCTCTACGTTCTCTTTCAATATCATTATTGTCTTTCATTTCAGCCGTGATAATGTGGCCCAGATATTTAAATTCATATACTCTATTCAAGGGCATACCATAAAGATAATTTGCAAAACCTAAACAGTCAACTAAATATTGTTATGGTTACGTAGTTTCATAATGTGCGAATTTGCCAAACATGCTTACAAAATTAGCTTTCTTTTCAAATAAGTAAATTCCTGTTGGTGTTTATTCTTGTTTGAATTTTCATGGCCAGTTTATGACATTCCTTTTTTATTACTAGACAATTTAATAAGATTTAAAACGTTTTCAAATGTCAGAATGAAAATCTCAAAGGTTACATGTGAAATAAAATTGTTTCGTAATTGTTTTTAAATTCCATTCTGTGATATAAAAAATAAAAACATTTGTACTTACATTCGAGATTAATAAATTATGTCTTACACACTTTCTTTGTCAGATATAGCTACAATAACGAACAAAATGTCTTAATCACAATGCATGTCTAAGACAACAGTATTATTATTTGTAACACAAATCGTTCAATAGGTGAATTTTCAATGAAATCCGTTATCTCGTGGGCCTCTCATGCGGTCCAGACTCGTCCAACACCAAAGCAACTTTTAAAATAAAGGGTGCCAGGTATATCCGATAAGATAATGGAAAACAGGTCTAGATAAATTCGTAACGAATGATAGCCTTACATAGGTACTTGTGCGCGTATCTATTTTCGCTTGTGATTACAAAGATAACTCCCGATTAAAACGAAAAACGTACGTTGAGTTGTTTGAAATAATACGTATTTACGGTAATTCGAATGATATTAACTGTGTGGTATTTATTATCCTTAATTTTTTCTTTGTTTTTAAAACTATTCTTTTTGCGAGATCTATTTCATCTATTCCATTACTATCGATTATCATGGTACTTTCATATTTCGACGTTATTAATATCAATAAATATATAAATAACAAAAATTACTGGGCCTTATCTTCTAACGGTCCCTGAATTTTTAATAGTGACCATTAATATCAATAAATATATAAATAACAAAAATTACTGTGCCTTATCTTCTAACGGTCCCTGAATTTTTAATAGTGACCACTAGTAAATTTACTTCTATCGCATAATTTACATTGGAATTAGAATAGAATATTCCCTAACAAAAAACGATCGACGAGGATGGGATTCGAACCCACGCGTGCAGAGCACATTGGATTAGCAGTCCAACGCCTTAACCACTCGGCCACCTCGTCGCATGAATCGACATATAAATTTTATCAACAGTATAAATATAAGCGAATTTATATTTTAAATAACATAATTTTCATTTAAATAAAATAATGATAAAAGTTTGATTTAGTTAAAACGAAACATCTGAATTATTAATGTATTATATGTATAAGAGTATGAATTATTTATACAGATAAAATAATAACGATGAGTATGGAAATATACATTAATATACATATGAATATAAAATCCCCATTTAATTTTGACACTTAATTTTTATTTTAAAAATGTTTGCATACAAAAGACACTAGCGAACTCTATGTTTACTTTTGGACATCAATGTCAACTAGCTACTAACCCAACGAATTAAGCTCATACCGTTTATCAATTGAATATAAAAATCACTAGATGGCAGTGTAAGGCAATAATGTCAATTTATTGTGCGTTTCGCTTTGTTGTATATATTTGTACAATACATACATTTTACAATTCTCTTATTTTTTATATTAAATACAAGAGTTATTAATTTTTATATATTTTTAATGTATGAGCATAGTAATCATAATTTCCCAGTATCATTCGGTTACTAAACAATTCTTCTACTTGAATCATATATTAATTATTGATATTATAAGCTGTTGAGGGTCATGACCTTCTGGGATTATTCGGTTTTCGGCAGGTATTTGATATGTTTTCATTCATCCCAGTAGAACTAAAGTTTTCTTTCGTTATTGTCGTATATTTGAAATTATTTAAGGCGTTTCGTAAATTATCGTGTCTTGTATAACTTACAAATAATAATCGTTTATTAATTATTGAACATATTTTTATTGCCTCATTAAATTCCATGTAACATTACGTACAGATGTGTTCTTGGCGAGGTGAATAACATGAGGATGAGCGACCCCAGGGTCACACGGTCAGTTCTACGGGTGAGTCGAAGAGGGATGCGTTGCTTAGCAACCGATTAGACTCGGCGACGGCGGCACGTTAAGATGGCGCGGCACTCCCTCCATTCACGAGGCTGGAGTTCCAATATACACATAAATAAACATTGTCTTGGAATAAAAACGTCTAATAATACTGCACTATTTTTTTTTACATTTTTATATTTTTTTATTACAGAAACTTAGATGATGAATAAATATGAAATTAAGTATTTGGTAAGTATACATTAATTCTCTAAATTACTTAAATACGTTTAATAACTTTTTTCAGAACTATTTATGATTAAATTGAAACTCAAAAATTGTAGATCATTTATTCCTTTTGGTGACAATAACGACGCAACGGTAACCATAGGTTGAACGTTGTCTTGATGTATGTATAGAATTATGAAACCGCTTACACTTTAGACTGCGCGCATCTTTTACTCTTTGTTTTGATGGCATGCATATACTAACTATATAGCTGTAATACGGCTGTTTGTAAAAGCTATCGTCGAAATGTTGCAAGTAAGTCGCTCCGTGTACAGTAAATACAGTCATAAGTAAACTTTTAGTTATTATTAAAATTGCTAATTGATTAACATAAACTAAATTGTAGCGTTAAAATTTGCTTTCGACGCTTTCATTTCGTATTTGTAGGTAATATATTAGTATATTGCTAATTACAATTTATTATTTGAAATATATAAAGTTACATGAAATGTATCTTTAAGATCGCTATTATTAATAGGATTGTGCTTTGATTTAGTTCGTGTTTTTCATTTGTACATAAAACTATATACTTTATAGACTTTTACCCTTGACAACAACCTCATCTGATGTTCAATGACGATGTGATCCAAGATCGTAAACACGCTAAATCTAGAGTGGGACCGGTTCTCGAGTGCAGCTTCCGGAACATAGCAATAGGTGCTTGGCGATAGATTTTAAGTTTTTTTTTTGATCCAGGCGATCTTAGAAAAGTCCTACCACTATGCTATGGTTTTATCACGATGTTTTTGTTCAAAGAAAGCTCCGACTCAGTTGCTAGGATTCTAAGGAGTCCGCGTTAAATATTATGGCCGCCCTGAATATAGCTGCGTAGATCACAAATTTACACGTAATAATAGGTATTTTATTATATGCATAACATCCTGACAACTTAAGGATAAATAAATGCCAATTTAGATTCCCATAATACTACTTTTACTTTGTTTTGTATTCAAATATTAATGATATTATGCGCTAGCCCATACTCACTGGTATATTCAGAGCGGCCAAAAAGTTTGGCGCGGACAATACGTTCAACGACGCGGTGTCCAAACACACTATCAACTAGTCCGGGGCACTCAAACGGTCGATCGCCAGTGTTTTTCGAGTCGACCTCGACAAGAAATTGGCGATATAGAACTATTCACAGATTTTGTTTTAGTACGTAAGTAACTAAAACAAAATATAATGAATAAACAGCTAAAGTTTATTTGATCCACAATTAGGCAGTATCCCCCTCGTCACTTTCCTTTATCGTTTTTAGTGGAAGTTACCTACACCTACCTAGACGACAATCCTGTATCACACATACTTAGAGACTTTCAGAGTTGATCGATCGAAGTCTAACAATATAGAGGTGGATCGCCAGCAGTTGAAATTTGAGGACCCCTGAACTAAGCCATTATCCTTTATTAAAATAAATTATTAAGATAATAAATAACTCTGACGAAGTCGCTGGTTTCATCTAGTAGTCAATAAAGCTCAAAATAATATATGTCGTTCATCCTATTAGGTTTATTAATTAAGCTGCAGTGTTGACATTTAGTCTAGACGACTTTTTATTTATATTGCCAAACTACGCTACTGTACACCACATTACATTGATTTGTGCATTTGTCTCGAGCTCTCCGCTTCGCTAATTCAATCTCTATAATAGAAGAACAAATAAGGTTCATGCAGACAACGTAATAAATTTATGTCGATACTTTATCTCCCAGTAGCGAGGGATCACAAGAAGAGGTATTTCAACGAGTTTAACATCCAAGATAGTTTTGAAAAAATCGAGTAAGTGATTTAATTCGTACAAAACTTTTTGATGTGTTACTAAAATCTTCGTATTGGTTTCATTTCGGAAAATATTGCTCCCAGAAATAATTTGCTAATAGTATCTAAGGTGTGTGTCATATTTGGAAATTTAGCAATGTGTTTATATGTTACAAACAATCGTATTATAACAAAAAGCTGTAGATACGTCATAAGCGCCTCAATAGCGCCTTGTTAACACTTGGTTAACTAACTTATTTTTGACGGCTGTCCCGTCAATCAGCCCGTAACTAAGCAACATATAACAATTTCTTTTTCACCACCGATATTGAGAAAATGCCAACTTACTTACATTTTATCTAAGACAGTATGGCGTTACAATATGACTTTACGTATGTGTGCGTTACCGTGCCATTTTTTTTGTCAAAATATCATGTAGGTAATGTATCTACAGCTTTTTAGTTATAATAGCATTGGTTAAAAAGCAATAACACATAACTAACCTTGATTAGATCATCTATTAAGAGTAATGATCCAAATATTATATTTTTCAATTGTATCAATATACCTTTTGATTTAAACCAAATAAGTAGTGTATTTATTACCTAAACTAGCTTTTGCTTGCGGTTTTGCTCGCATAGATTTGGTTTATCTCCCGGTATTATATTTTTTCAGAATAAAAGATGGCCCTATGTCCTTTTCTATACCCCTGACAATGTGTATACAAAATGTTCTAATGATCGGTTGACTAGTCAACGAAGCGTAACAAACAAACTCACATTCACATTTATAATATTACTTAGGAAGCTGGGATAATAAAGATATATTGAAACGACAAGGTTAAGATGCTTTATTCGCTTACCTATACAACTAGAACAGATGCATACCCTAAATCATTATTATAAAACAAAAGAGTTTCTATTTTTAATTACATAATTCTCAGAAGGTGCTAGTAATATTTGAAAAAATGCTTTTACCTTAGCTATCCTATTTATTAAGTAAGGATATAACCTTAAACGCTACGAACCTTTGGAGCGGAGGAGACATTTCACACGGCAATTTAACACGGAAACCATGAAGCAGAGCTTCGGGTATAATTATATAAGCACTAATTAATATAGAACAATTAAAAAAATACACATACTTTTGTTCAGTGTATAGTTTACTTAGTAAACGGTGGTAAAAGTTACAACTAATTTATTTAAAAAATATAAATTCTGAATTTAGTTCTATAGTCTTTGGATTTAGAATATAAATATCTTGAAATATATATTATCTGTAGTAGACAGTACAAAAATAAAGCCTGTTACTACTGCGCATAAACTGTTTAAAAGAAGTCATAAGACTGCAAAGTCTTATGTTGTCACTGGCCGGCTTTTATATGCTTAGCTACCTACAATATGAATTCAACCTTATCAGTATGTAACGTTTTTAATTATTTTTTTTAGTTTCAAACCGTACGCAGTAATACTTACTCCGGTGTTTTTGGCAGGATTTTGGTCATGTAGTGGATTTTTTTTAATTCACAATCTTGTGTTACTTGACTCCATATTGTGTAAAATTGGTGGTGTTTTATGTAATATAGTTTGTTTATTGTGCATAAGTGAAGTGAATGGAAAATAATACCACGGACCATGAATTCTGAGATGCCACAAAAACTCCATGGAAAGTTCTAACAAGATGGCCACCATCTTGTTAGTTCAGTGAAATGATATCAAGAAACTTGTAATATCAATACTCACTCGACAATGGCAGTAATAATCTAAAAGATTGGTTGCCAAAAATAAAGTTAAAAAAAAAACTTACTCTACGTTCAAGGTGATTTTTCATTTCGATATTTATTTCGGAAATTTATATATAATCTTTATTGCTTCCAACCATGACTTTTGTATTTTAGGCATAAGTTAAGTTGCCATTTATTTTTATTAGGTAAGTAATTATTTCTTTCGTGCATAGGAATAATCAGTCTAAAGTGTTTATTATGTACACAAAAATTGAATTATAAATTATATTTTAATTTGTTTGCTGTATAAGTTCAAACAAACAAGCAGTTAAAACCACAGATAACATTATATTTGTACGTATCTATCTATATCATTATTATAGATAAAACGGAACCAGCATTACATCTAGACCAAATATTAAGCGTATTTACACGTACTGGACGGCGATGCTGACAAAAAGTCGTCATAGTGCTTCGGCTGCCTGTAAAAAAAAAGTAAAAAATTCTAAAAAGAGAGAATTACCGCTGCAATATATCCTCTACTGAAATCAAAAATACTTTATTCGGTTTAGACCATAATAAGGCACTTATGAACGTCAAAACTACCACCGGTTCGGAAAACAACCCAGTCATCGAGAAGAACCGGCAAGAAACTCGATCGGGTACATGTTCTTAACATATATATTTCCAATACATCATACAATCGTTTTTAGTGGATGCACAGTGAGGAGTCAATTCCAGACATCACCAACGTTCATATGTTGATCCACTCTATAATCGCCTTTTGAAACCAAAACCCGCTTGACATGGGGCTTAAACTTACAGTCCGGCAAATCGGTAAAACCTAACACTATTACCTAAAAAACTATTACTGGTTTTGCTAAGTCTGAAACATGGGACGACAAGTTACAGTTACAATGTCTACTAGTACTAGTTACAGAAGTGTTACAGTTTGTAGTATTTAGCTTATGCCGGTCTTTTACTAAATGCAGTTTTTCAAAGTTTTTCGTACATACATTAAATTATAAAGAAGGTAGAGTTAAAATATTTCGCCAGACACAACAATATTTACCATGAAAAGGTCAGGTTATAAGTAGCCATATGATGATGAACTGAAAAGGCGCTATAAAAAAGCAACGCAGTTTTATATAAAAATATTTTTCTAGTTAGGTATATGAATATAATAGAGATTATTGCCTGATTATGTTATACTGAAAGACAACTTTCTTTTATTATGTAAGTATTATCCTTAACTGTATTATGTATCTACACTGTGGGCAGCGGAGTTAATGTTACTTTGAACATTATGTATATATTACAAGACTAGAGAGACCCACTGTAGAGCCATAGGACCTGTGCCCTCCTTCTTTCATTGTGTCCACCGCAGTCCACGACATATTGACGATTTCAAACTCCGAGAAATCCACAGTTATATATTTTCCCACACACTATGATACTACAAAAACATTTCACTTGTTCAAGTTTCTTCAAGATGTTTTCCTTCATTGTCAGTCGATGGTGTAATCAATTTCAATCGGTAAATGTTTGCAAATTCAGAAAAATCTGTTGGTACGGTCCTCGGCAAAATTTTTGACAACTCTGAATATAGATGAGCAGAACACAAATTTTGATAGAAATACGTATTATATTATACTAGCGGGCCCGGCAGACGTTGTGCCACACTAATTATAAAAAAAATCCTTGACAAATTATATACCAAAACCTTCCTCATGAATCACTTTATCAAGTTCTCAAGTTTATCGCGAACAGACAGACAGACATACGCGGTAGGGGACTTTGTTTTATACTATGTAATGATGATGCATCGAGGCATCTTAATGACAAATAAATGCCAATTTTAGATTCCTATAACAAAATTTTAAGTTTGTTTTGTATAAAACTCTTGGCTATTATATGCACAAGCCCGAACTTACGGCTATATAAAGAGCGGCTAAAAGGATTGAGAGAGGCTTATACAGGCCGGAACGTCAATTTACGGAGATTGAAATGACAGTTCACTGTTCAAAGCACTTCACCACTACTAGTACATATATATGATATCACTACATATTATAAAACAAAGTCCTCTGCCATGTCTGTCTATCTGTTCGAGATAAGCTCAAAAACGTATCTCATACGGTTTTCACCAGTAGGTAAAGGGATTCATGAGGAAGGTTTAGGTATATAATTTGTCAAGGTTTTTTTTATTATCAAGGTGGGACAACATTCGCCAGGCCCGCTGGTATTATATAAGTATAATTATTTGTTATCCTCAAGTAAGTGAATAGAAACAATATTTCGGTATCATATACATTAACGTGGTCGCTAAGTTATTTTCGTGTATTAAATCTTAAAATTTATCTTTAGATTAGGTTCATATTACTACTTTTTCATGAGAACTTACATAAATTTATCTTTTATTAGGAGTGATGCATTATAGTACCGTAATCTTTTATTCAATATTTCATTATAAAGGAAACTATTATCCCTTGAACATGGGCACCTTTTATAGTGTATTTCAAAAGCATAACGTACTATTACGGTGCGAGGCGGATTCTGGTTGAAGGATTACCTACTCTTCTGGAATAGACTTTTCCGGAATTCTTTGCAAACGAATTTCTTATAATCCATTGAAATAATCAATGAAGGAACCCCATCATAATATTTAACTCTGTCGTCATAGAATGTAGAATATATGTTATAGCTGAAAAATTTTTAAAACAGTGCCAAGAGGCTTGTGCACTATGTGTTATATATCTAGTGGTAGTTAATAACAATAGCAATTATTATAACGTGAATTTCAGAAATAATTTTATTCGTTATAATTTCATAAGCGATAAACGTTCTATAGTTATAATCTATTTTACATGTGGTACTACTCTAATTGGTCAAATATAATCATGCGTCAATTTCGTAGAAAAAAAGCAAACTGCGTTTTATTTCATTGGTTACTCAGTTGGTGTTTACAACTTGATTAGTGGATTTCAGCGAAATTATTGCGAAATGCTATTTTTGCTATAACAATGATTAGACGTTATAACTATTTCGTCTAACGGCAGATGTAACAAATCACATGTATTCAGTACAGTGCGTTTCCTAGCTTATTATGACTACAACAACAAGCGAACTAAAAGTAACATTTCACATTTAGCGTGCTGAGTAAAAACCGCAATAACTCTTATCTTAATATATATATTTCTTGTGTGCGTGTGTATGTGACTGAACTCCTCCTAAACGACTGGACCGATTTTGATGAAATTTTTTGTGTGTGTTCGTGGAGATTCGAGAATGGTTTAGATTGACAATTGGACTCGGTAGGTGGCGCTGCAGTTGACTTTTAGGATTTTTTTTATTATCAAGGCAGGACAACGTCCGCCCGGTCCGCTAGTATTTCTATATATCTAAATCTTATACCTTTACTGAGCATGACGACCTTTTACTTCTTGTTTTTTATTTTTCACATAATAGTCAGTGAGATGTTTATAATAATAACACCACTGAACGATTTAAACAGTATTGCAAGAACTTACACAGCAGGTATTCAATATAGGATCAAGCAAATTGTCCGTAGAAGAGCGGAAATGTGCGCCGAAGCGAGCAATATGCTTTCGTGCGGCTTTCAAGACCGCAGACTGTCGTCGCCCACGCAATCACTATAAAGGTGCTTGATATATTAACTTTTAAGGATTTTTTGAAGAAAATAAAATTATAATAAAAATGAAGCTAGTAATAATTCGATATTTTCTTTAAAAGTAATATCGCCTTTGTACATTGAAATTTGAAGCGTGATGCGTCTCTATGATCTTCAAAATGATTAGATATTCATATTTTTCATTTAGTAATATTTATTTAAATCTGAATTTATTATAAACAAAATACATAATTCGTGTATTGAAATATATGGTGTATAGACGGTATTACTATAAGAGAAAATGAAACGGATGAATTAGATTATCTTTATGTAGGTATAACTTTTATAAGAAAATACAAAGTCACTTTTAGTTAGTTTTTTATTTTACAAATTTTAAATAACTGTTCCGATGAAACTTGATTATTCTTAACTATTTATTATGTATATGATACCTACTGAAAATATAGTTTAAACCTTGTACCTAAACCACGTCAATTTCAATAAAAACAATAATTGTTCATTCAAATAAAATATATGTCTAAATAAAATGTAATGGTAAAAATAGAATACAATATGCATATATTCATAAATATACCATAGATAATATGAAAAATTTGAATGTATTTACACACCGAAATTCTATAACGTTGGAATAAACCAAAAGAGTTCTTTTGTGACCTAAAAATTCACAACAACAGTTATTCCTACTGTTACGTATATTAACATATATTTCAAAGCTAACTGAGCATAAGAGAAAGAGATTATTTCCATCAAATTATGGATACTATCAGAAATATTTTTCTTTAAAGAGCTCGATTTATCAATATAAAAAGTGAAAATATATATACTTTGTATCATAATTTAGAAACCAGCATTTGCTATATTTATGTAGTAGACGTTTAAATTAATTGCAATTCATGCTGAACTTCCCTAATTAGAGTCGTCGGACAGCCTGGAGCATGTTTCCGCATGAACTCGCCGAGATCCACTACTCCCATGCCAATTACCTCCCTACTAACTTTGAGACAGCCGTCCACACTTTTACTGCTTCTTTACTTAAGATAATAGGCAATCATCAGCCAATATACTCTTTTTGTGATTGATTTATGTATAAGAGCAATTTAAAAGAGCTATCTGATAATACCAGTTATATATTAAAATTTTGTACATAGTTCCTTTGGTAGTAAATCCGTATGTATAGCATAAAAAAGACTTTCTATGCGTTTCTTGCTACCATCATATTATTTGTAATACAGTCAAAATCTGTTATAACGACATCGAATGGATTACTCATATTTGGTCGTAAAAACCGATAGTCGTAACAACCGGTAATGTTTTCGGGATACAGCATTCAGCCGGGACCTTTGTTCTGGGTCAATATAACCGGTATGTTGTTCTAAACGATGTCGCCATAAACGGTTTTGACTGTATTGTCAAAATATTCGTATGTAGCGTATCCAGTATTAATACTGGAATTCAAAATTCAAATAATTTTTCTCTGCTTAAAAGCGTACGAGGAACTAATCTATAACTAGTCTTATTAATTCAAAACAAGTTTGATAATTATCATTACATTCATTATACTGGTTATGTAGGTAAACTTTTTGAAGCACAGGAATATTTAGCAAGGGTGCAAGGAACTGGGTGAGTAGTAGTATGTATTTTGTGATAATGAATTACTATGTAGACATCATATCGTATTTATTTCACTTACTCTTCATAGAATTATGTTAGAGCGAGTAGTGCTGTCAAAGCTGTATACCATGACGTCACAAAATCTGATATACATACTACAAATTTCATCAAAGCTTTTCGAATGTGTTACAGGTTTTTGCTTCAAACTACAAATGTGATGGAATTCATATATATTGGGTGACTGGTTACTCGTTAGCAATATTTTTACAGAATACTCCTCAGTACGTGATACTCGTTCTAAATCAATTAAAAAATAGGTGCTTAATATTTGACCTAATTACCTAGAAAATACAAAAAATATAGTCAATCCTCTACCTATATATGTTAAAGCACAGTGTCATTGACCGTCGGGTATAGTAAAAGTGAAGCCAACCAACTAACAAAGGATAATTTTTCGAAGTTTAAACAAACAAAAGGGTTTATTGTCCGTTTTATTATTGAAGGTTATAAACTCCGTGACGCCGCTCGCAGGTTTTGTCAGCGGTCATTCAACCTAGGTTTATTTAAACCATACTTTTGAGAGTATTAGAACAAACTTTAATTTCGGTTTTCTTTGTTGTTTATTAGTATTTGTTTTAATATTATTATTTTATATGTTGAATGTGCCCACGAACTATCACACGATTACCACTCTTTAAATAGTCACAGTGTATAATATATATCATTGCCAAAACTTTCATATTGCTACAATAAATCACCCATCTGACTTAAGGCGTCCCTATAAAAGAGTCTGTTTTAGATTATGGGCAAAGTTTGTTTAGGTGAACTCTTTTCAAAACCGTCTTGAAGGTATAAAACACTTCTTGGCACACATTCCATGAACGTGGTCACGTACGAGGTTTATAAAGCGAATAATAACCTTTTATCGCGGTCAAGGTTCGTTCATATATGATACTTGGATAAAATAAATGTAAGAAAAGTAAGAGGGATTCTGATCTCATTAGACTAACATACTTCTTCGTATCGTTTCTTCGTGTACTGATTAAATTATGAAGAATTTCACGGTTTCTTGCGAAAAAATCTCAAAATGAACATTTACATTGATAAAAGCAATATTGAATACATTTCGCATACCTAAATCTATTTTGTACAAATTTGATTATGTAAATAAAGTAAAATGTAATGTTAATTCATCCAATGCTTTTATTAAACAGACAATATATTCATTAGACTAAATTTATTCGAATCTAATAAATAGAAAAAGCGTAGAGCTTTTACAAAACAGATTTTATACAACACTTTATAAAGATTCCATCTTCTAAAATTTGTAAAGGCAATGGCTCAGTTATTTCAGATAGAGGGTTACGTGAAGGTGAATTAAGGTTATTTATCTAAATAAAGACAAATATTGGCGGCTATATTAATTTAATGCAAGTGTAAGTAGAGGTCTCAAGTTACAAAGCATTCTTAGCATCAGTTATAAGAGATATCTTCTGAATGTTAGAATCAAGTTTTTTTATACTTGATAACTTCGCCCAGATTAAGGTAGATTTGGTCAACCTTCAAGAACAAAAGTTTTTTTTTTCTAGATAAAAGATTTAGATTTTACTTTCTAGAGAAAGAATTTCTTGACAACGTGTATGCAAAATTTCACGATAATCAAGCAAACTCACTTTCGAATTTATAATATTATATCTATAGTGGGAATTGTTCAGGAAAATATAAGTGGGTATTACTTTAGTTATGAAATTGGTGAACAATTCAGTAGGAAGTGTCAATGCAACACCAATTTTTGCGTAGTCGTGTTGCGATTTGAAAGCTGTAGCTGTTAATATTGATTGACACACGAAGTTTCTAATTTATCTCTTAAAAACCTGAAGAGATGTATGTAGCTGGTGTTATTCTTTTAGTGGTTAATTCTGTATTGTCATGGCTTATGGCGACATCTTAGTATACAGTTTCTAATACATTAATCCATACAGAAAACATTTTAATCTTCTATAATATTAATAATAATATTTGTTCTCTCACAAGAAATAAATTGCTGATATTTATTGTACATCGATAAAGCTAAATACCTGGTCACAGTAATAATAAATTGTTGAAATGACTGTTCCCTTACTTTCTTTGTCTTTCGGTCTATGCATTTTTAATGGTGAGAATAGTACTGGCCGATACGATTCTAGATGTTAAAAATAAATTGTTATGCCCTAACTAAATGGATAGCTTTACAAGAAATTTTAGTTAGACACACAGCTAAGACAACTACTTATGTATTTTTTGTTTCATTTTCAATCTTTTTTTAAAATAATACATTGCTCGCTATACCTGTTTGATTCTCGTCTATGCCCATTTTATAACCTTCTATACATATTGTAATTTCATATACTTATGTTGTTAAAGTTTTGTTCATTTCATTTATAATGCATGTCGTGGGTGTCTATAAATATTATTACATTATATATTATTATTATATTACATTTAAATTTAATTACAAAATGATTCCTATTTTATTATATTATTATGTTTACAAATTAATGTCATGTTGCTGACCCATGATAAATAAATAAATGAAAATCGTAATATATATATAACTACTTAGTATTTGCATAATATATAGTTCAATATAACGGTATACACTGAGCCACGTGAGTAGAATCAACTTTAGATAACCTCGAGTGCGAAGACTTGTGCGTTACCCTTACGACATTGGTCCTTAGGGTGTCGACCTGGCTGGCAGGGTCTTCGCCCTCCCTGTCTGTCCTGAAGTCGCCCTTAATGTCAAACCTGCAAGGACAGGAGTCCAACCACCAAATAATACATGCTGAAGTAATAATCCTTATAAATGTGAATTTGTTTGTTAAGCTTCAACCGATCAATATTAAATTTTCCAAACACGCTGTCGGGTGTATAGAAGAGGACATAGGATACCTTACATACAGAAAATATACTATTCTCGTGGGACAGATTAAATATATATTAACGCCAGTGAAGTCACAGGCAAAGGCTAGTATAGAATACAATAATATTATCGACAATTATGCTCTAATTTAGTATTAAACATATATAAAATATGAGACAATTTGAAATAAATTATCCATAATATTAAACGTTGGTTAACGCATATGTTACTCAATTACAATACACATAATATTCAGGATAATCGTACATTTTCCTGTTTTAATTAATGGCAAAACATATAATCTATCTTATTAATAAGCAGTAATAATTAAACATTCAATTAGACAAATACTAAATAATGTTGTTAATTAAAATGATTAAATTTAGTTACATTTTATTGCATGAATGTTTTTTTAATTTATAATAGAAAAGACAGGCTAACTAGCAATTCTAACGTAATCACAGGAACAGTACCCTCTTATAAAGAGTTCTTACATTATGTACGCGTATACCCACCACATTCCTCATGTGAAAATAGTCATAATACAGTCACGTTTTTTCACCCCCTATGTCGACGAGACGACAAGTTCTCTACCGTCGAGCGAGGTGTACTAGCCCGGGGCCTTTGATAACTCATGAAACATTCAAGTGTTCCCGACAATATCACATATATACCTACATATAGTATACGTACGTATCTTGTTTACGAATTCATCGCCACTTCCTTGTAAACAAAGAGTTTTTCCTTTGATTATATACATAACCAAAACCTTTTTCATTGAATGATACATTTCGAAAAGCACGTGAATAGTTAGTGTATTAACAGAAAGGCGCTTTAAAATATTAAAACTGTATTCGTATAATATCTATAACCAGCTTTTGCTTATTATTTTGCTCTATCCCTCGAAATAAACAAACATTCGCTTTTATAATATTAATAAGGTCAATAACTAGTAACTACCGTCGACTCTGCATGTTTTTTAAGAAGTAATGACTTTCAACTCGTTATTTCATTTCATTAGAATTGATGTTACAAGTGTGGTCGATAATTTTAATAGGCTATCAATTTTAGAAAGACCTAAAGTCTTCCCGTGTAAAAAAATTCATGATATCGGTTGAGATTGAAAAAAAAAAATCCTTTTTGAATATTAGAAGTATTATTGATATTTTTTATAGCTTTTCCATTTTGGAATCACCTATAAGGTTAGCACAGCTAAATTTGTCTCCATGGCGAAGGTTTTATGATAACAATTTTACTAATAACGATTAGGCTATAGCATATTAACTTTTATCCTGTTTAACCCTGTGGAACTCAACCTTTTTATAACGGGGCACATACACGTTTCACTCATGGTGTCGCGGGCCGCAAACTACAAATATTTAGTTATTAAATATAAAAAAAACGTAATTTCAAATTAACAACGTATTAATATAGTGAAAAATGGTTGCCCAATAAAACAAGCTTGGTATAACCATTATATCATAAGGAACGCATTGCGCTCGGGTTATCTGGGATCTACTTAATTTACTCAGCGTGCTTATAGTATTTCTAATGGACACGAAGTTTAAAATGTTTGAAAACAAAGTATAATCGGGTGGCCAACTATAAAGACCCGGCGGGCCGCAGGTTGAGTATGGCTGGTTTAACCTATGCTATGAAGCCTGGTTATGTGTAAATATTCGAGCATTAAGAATATTTACACATATTCATCTGGCAAAACTCGATTATATACTACAACAAATAATAACAAACACGAACAGCGCTGCGGGCACTGTCAGTATATATTATACCTACAAACGTATGCATAATTATAATATTATTGTATGTTATATAAGATGTTATGAGGAGAAATGACTGATGTCCGTTTTCACTAACGTTCCCTAAATTTAAGGGACACTTAAAACCTCTTTCTTTCCTTTTCTTCCACTGACTATGGACTAGGTTTATTAACTAACTAACGCTTCACTGGCATGTCGAGGTTATCGGTGACGCGAACTCATTAGTTTTTCCCGTCACAAATATTTTTTTAAATCGCTTAACGCGGCTAAAGAAGTTTTCATTTCAGAAATAATTACTTTTTTCATTATTCATTCATTCATTCATTAGCGGCTATGAAGTTATGCGAAATAAATTCGACAATTGATTTTTATTTATATGGAATATTCAAATGACTGAGCAAATAGTGCGTGCACTGACATGAGAAATGTTAAATCTCCTCATATACATGCAAATCATATACCCTTATTCTGATGGTAGAGTATATTTATTTTCATAAACCCATGTAATAGTGCAATCTCAGCGCCCTTCTCAGATAGCTTAGATATATTGCCTCCATATCTGCCACGAGCGGTAAATTGACTGGAAAATGTTGTTGATATCTCTCGCAGAATAATACATATTTCATCAACATTCGCGTATATATTATCGCAATAGGTTTATCGGTGAAGATACTTCTAATGATATTTCAAGTATGAAACTAAAGCAAATAAAGGATAAATTACGTCGTTCTTCAGATTTAGTTTTAAAGTGGCTTTTGGTTTGAACAATATGAAATAAAATAATTCTAAACGAACACGTAAAGCATTGGAACATTTTAAATTATATAATATTAAATTGTTAATGTTTATTTCTTTAAAAATCCCGCCAAAAATATGTAATTAGAGCCTTATCGCTTGCTATTTCAGGTGGCTATAATAAGATTAGACGGAAATCATGTCGTTAGACGCGATCGCTTTCGAGTTGTGCGACTCGCCTTCAACAAATCTTATTAGCAAACAACTCAACGGAAGATTGTTCTGAAATAATATAAAACAGTCTTATATATTTTAATTTTTTATTTCGAACTGACTACGCTATTGATCTAACAAGGTCTTAAAAGGTTCACCAGACTACATATATTTTAAGTCTTCAATAAAAAACAACTAATTTTAATGTACATATTTGCTACTAAACCATACGATATAACGTCGATATGTTATATAGATCTATGATGAATTTACCAAATTTATACAAATAAATGAAATTGAAGTGTCTGTCTGGAATGTCTAAATAACAGTTTTTTACTAAATTCATATAAAAGTGGTACTACGGTAATACGGTACGTATTATACACGGTACAACAAACAACTTTTTAAATTTTTTGTCTGTCAATCTGTTTGTTCCGGCTAATCTCCGCAACGGTAGGACCGATTTTGACAGGACTTTCCTTGGCAGATATCTGATGTTATTTGGAGTAATACAGGTTACTTTTATTTGAGAAAAAATAGCGTTCTACGCAGATATAATAATATATAAAGATCTTTGTATCCTCACGAAGTCATGGGCTGCTGCTAGTTAAACTTTATTACTTAAAATTGGTATTAAGTCATTTTCTTATAAAATATATAAGTATACCATAAAATAATTAAAGTTATTTGTTATTGGTGGCTGCTTGTTTTATTCCAATCATTTCATTTCTATACCTATTCTCCTCATGTAAATAGATTTCATGTAAATCATGCCATTAAATGCAGCTGCGATCGAGTTGCGCCTTCTACTAATTGAAAATAAATCTTGTTAGGATTCAACTTGCCAGGAGCAAATTTTCCCTCCCTTTTCCGAGTCTGGAATGGTTTTGTTGTATAAATTAAGTATCTTTACTATATACTTTACAGCAATAGGAAGCAGTACATATATATCAGTGTTGTAACAAAATTAATAAATATGTATTACACATTCCATTAAAGATTAACAAAAACACATTTTCAATACTCTATTGATATTAACCCAATGACATTATAAGTACACCTTTTTACTTATAATATCATTGTATTAACCCTGTTATAAGTTAGTAAAAAGAGTCATAGAAATAATAAAAACAAAGTATGGTGAAGCTTTAAAGCTTTTAATACTAGAAAAAAATGATGTTCTATAAGTTAATGACAATTTTGTATATCATTTTGTTCGATGACTCGTTACATTCATTGTTACTAATCTATGGAACAATAAGACATTTTTTTCGATATATACTCAGATTAAAACTGTTAATAACCCTAATAGTGACTTACTTCAGTACATTTACTTTAGGAATTAACTAGAATACTAGACTTTTAGGTGGTCAGATGTGTTGTTCTTGTTGTATTGGCTCAACATCTAAATTTACAGTTTATAAAATTTGTTAGTCAAACTATATACAAACTATATCCTATCTATACCTATCTGCTCCTATTTAAGTCCTTGTTTTCGTTTTATGTCGTTACAATGAACAACAATAATGATTGTATTCGATAAAATTGTAAACAATGATTCGGTATAAAGTAGCAATATCTTTCACGGGTTTCTAATGATACAAAATTAATATTTAACGTGGATATGCAACCCTCCCAATGAGAGACTAATGTCCGTATAGCGTGAGTGTTCACCTGCTACCGGAAGCAAATTATTAGGGTAAAAAAATATATATAACTTTGAGAAAAAGTTACATAGAATACTTTTTCTCTAGCATATATATACACAAGAAACATAACCTATGTTACTTAGGAATAACGTAAAATCTTAATAATAAAAGAATTTTCAAAACTGGATGAATACTTCCTGAGATTACCTTCTAAAAACAAATAAACTTTACCTCTTCATAATATCATTATAGATATACATATTAATTGAAAATGTGGATAAAATAGGATCAAAATTATCATCCTGAACTAGGATACTTGAGATATACAAAGAAGGAACGCGAAGCGAGAGACTTCAACTCCGATAATTAATGTTTGCTTAAAACTTTCAGCCCCGAGTCGTAACCGAGCATAATCAATCTCGGAATTGAACGGTTCACTAGAAATTAGTGACAAAGTGTCTTTAAACTAATCAAAAACAAATTATAATCACATAACACCATGCAGGTTTCATCTTATCTAATATTTCTTTTTAATTTGAATGCTATATTTTTTCTGCTCTTCTTTTACATTAAAGTTAACAAATCATATTATAATTGGTTTATCTCCATTACTGGGAACGACTGGTTTTGTATTCGTGATTTTGGAACATGAAACCTTAAAAAGGGACGATTTTATTAAAATCGGTAAAATAACATAATTATTCATATATATACTTTTTTTCGAACTGACTACGCTAGTGACCTAGCAAAGTCTTAACAGCTTCACCGGACTACATTTTTTTCATATATGTATACAGATTCTCGAACTTTATAGATAGGTATGTGCTTCAAAAGCTATTTTATGGATGTTTATAATATTCTCATAAATATCCTTATGTATTTACATAACACGCATCAGTATTGAGGAAATATAAATCCAGGAAATATACTAGTACACAAACAACAATTGTGTATTGCTAAAAGAACAAGGTTTCGAAAATACCACAAGGAAAATGATATATAAACCAAAAATTTGAAAAACAATGCGTATATAGCCATTGTTATTAATTATTATCATATTATGTCTAATACAGACAACAGTATATATGTTACGCTTTTGTCCTAAGTAATCTCTACCTTTACGTTTTACGTATTTACACACAGTGGGTACCTGTTAATGGCGGTATTTTACTGACACTACTTAAATACTATCCGTGTTGGTAATTTCAAACCACAAAAAAAATATGATTCTGTATTTTTCTATTTACGATAATAAAAACAACCGTGTGTCGTAAAGACACACAATAGAAGGGAAACTATTATATTTTAATTTAAAGAATACAACAAAAAGCCAACGTCATGCGGACTTCTCAGGCGGTCACCTATCCGAGTACTGACCGCACCCGATGTTGATTAACCTCGGTGATAGGACGAGAATCTTTGTTTTCAACACTCTACCTGACACAGTGTTCACCCCGATCTCTTTTCGTCACCCATTGATATCGAGATTTTTATATGTTAACCGTACATAGAGTATGTACTCGATCCTGCTAACGTCGAATCGAACTTTACAGCATTCAACCATTACAATGACGATTCATTAATAACGAATAACTCCAGAACTATACAAACCCACGAAAAGTGGCTGTCGTAGAACCAACATGAAAATAATTACCATCTATCAAAAATAAAAAAAAACACTAGCAACACCAGGGGAGCCGCGAGTGCGTTAGGAGGAGAGGGATAGGAGGGGAGAGGGGGGAGGTAGACCTTCGGCGCTGTCATTGACCAAATGAAACGCAATAATGCAAGCATTGTTACTTCACGTCGGTTTCCTGTAGGTCGGGTGGTACTACCCGGGTGAGCCGACCCATTCATGCTGAAACCAGTAATAGCTTTAGCGTGCCTCTACCACCTACCTGTCTGTTACTACTACCATATTCTCTACACGATGGATGTGATCAACTTTTTGGTAATATGGGTTCTATGGACTTCCTATAATTGAGTGAACGCAAACATTTATAACAATTTATGAATGTCAATAAATGTTACCATGCATTCCTTGTTAGATGTTTTGTGAAGTAAATAAGCAATTAAAAGTTATTTACTTAATTAAATCAGAATATAGAAAAACAAACCTCAAACAAAACAAATATTGTAAAGTAGGTAAAACAGATGTTCATTAATATCATTGGTTTCTGCGTTTCAGAATTAATACCTGCTGTGTCATACAACGTAAATTACACTTAATGGTGTATCTGGGTATTAGGCACATCTGTGAGCAAATTTCATTTTGATATGTAAAATATATTAGGTTAAAATTGCTAGAAGCATATTCTATAAAATGTTTCACAGTTCGTCCCAGTTATTTAGCAGTAAGTACACAAAATGGAGTATGTTATCATAGTCGTTTCATCTCAGAGTAGGAAAGCTTTGTAACTAATTATTATAAAAGACATCACAAATATTAATAACATCGTTAATATAATTTACTTATATTAATAACTACCTCTACAGTCATAGTATTAAACGAAATGTGTCGTTGCCGAACTACTATAGTATATACAATAACTAGCGGGCCAGGCTGACGTTGTCCCGCCCTGATTATAAAAAAAAAACCTTGACAAATTATATACCAAAATCTTCCTCATAAATCACTTTATCCACTGGTGAAAACCGAGTGAAAATCCGTTTAGTAGTTTTTGAGTTTATCGAGAACAGACAGACAGACAGACGCGGTAAGGGACTTTATTTTCTATCTTGTTTTTTTTTTATTTTTTTATTTTTTTTCCCTTTTTCTTTCGTTTTTTTTTTTGTATTTTTTTTTTTTAAATTTCTTTTATACTATGTAATGATTGGTAGTACAACAATATCAAGTTTTCAGATTCTAGAATTTTCATTATATACGGTTTTAAGATATTCGTGTTACTTCATGTTTTATTTTAATGTAAAGTCCTACAAACTTATTAGAGCAAAGATCACTAGCAAGCTAAATATTGATTACTAATTAAACGAACTGCACTAAAGCTAGTCGTTAACTCTATCATTCATCATCATACCTATAACTATTGAGGGATAGTGATTGCAATACCATCTTAATTTACCGTGATCCATTCGGGTACACACATTCTATCATCTCGAGAAGCCACACCCGACTTCATTGATCAGTAAATGATGAAATTCAGACAAAACTGGTTTTAAAGTTTCACAATGTTGGCATCATTAAAATATTAACAGAGAAGTAATCTTCTTCGCTTTATGAAATCTAACATTTTATGCTTTCAATACTATCTATACGTAAATCTCACTGAAACAAATAAATAAAATTTTCACAAACTCTCATTCATAACATTACTGTAATAAACTTTATATAATCATGATATTGTCGGTGAAAAGGCTAATTGATTAACGAAGCATAGACATCCATAGCACATTAGTCAATTAGTATTTCCATTGTCAATATATTAACGAAGAAATTCTGTCTTATCCGTAGGCAATTACTTAAAATTGAAATATGGAATTAGGATAATAGGCAGGGAAAATAGATAAACAACGTTGTAAGCTAAAAAGATTTTAAAAAGAAAATAATACATTTTATATTCGTTACTAAAAACAAATGAAATTGAAATAAATAACATCGAGAGTGAAACATAAAACGAATGTTATAGCAAAATAATATTTAAAAAGAAAAACGGAGAGTACACCCTTAATACGTAAAATAGATCGTGTAAATAAAATAGTGTAAAATAGTTTATAGGAATCCTTTAATTTTTAGTTCAAAGAATTTGGCATCCTGTAAATTTACACAGGAATTATGCTTATAAATTATGTTTTATTTTAATCTATATTAACAGTAATATTTGTATTATAAAAAAGAAACCATTTATTTACAAAAATTAAACCAAAATTTAAAACTGGACATATACAATGATTAGAGTTCATATGTTATTTTATTCAGGCATATATATTTCTAATACAATTAACCAACATATAACATTTCATATAACGTATAAGCAAAAGCACCAGATATATTTTAAACTTTTTCGTCAGTGCTTATGTTGTTTGGAAAACTAAATGAAACCTGCGCGAAGGGTAACGAAATGAAATTTGACTTGCACACAAGTAAAGCGGAGTTCATCAACCGTTCACAAAATAAAAATCCCAAGCGAGACTAAATTTCGCCGACCTTATCGTCTGACTAATTGCAAAAAAGTTTTTTTGCTTTTTTCATGGATAGGTTACCTTTATTTGTCCTTATTATCGAAGTTACAATAATGCAATGGAATTATAAAATTGCTTATTGTGTATTATGAACAGGGCTCTTGGTATTGTCAATATACTTATATAGTGTAGGTGGTAGAGTCACGCTGAAATGAAGAATACCTATTACAACTTAAGAGATTAAAGGAAAACTATTGTTTGACCCAATGATTTTAACATATAAATATTACAAAACAATCAATTTAACTACATGAAGCGATTTGTTTGTTAACGCTTGTAAGATTAAGTGTAACTTATTAAAATATCCCCTATATAGTTATATAAGCCTTATACACTATACTATATATTTCACTAATAAAATAATATACACAACAATATAGTAATAATTACATCAAAAACTGGTTTAATAAGATTGTATGTAACAAACACATTCCTCAAAAAGATATATTAAGTACTAAAATTCCATTTACACCAATTTACTGCTCTATTTGAAACTAGCTACGCCCGCGGCGACGCACGTGTTTTTGTAGTAATTATTTAATAACTTCTACAAGTGATTATATTAAAACAAAAAATACTTCTGTACACTAAACGTGTTTGTAATACAGATTTTTTTTTTGTTATTATTTTTTCAACGTATTACTGATAGTTAGTTAATAGATAGCATATTAATTGCAGAATTATATATACTTCGCGGGTATACGATTTTATAAAAATTGGTCTGAAAATATATAAAAATGTATCTTTTTGTAATTTCTGAAAGCATTATTGACAACTTTTATAGCCTATCAACCAATGAATAATATAAGCTCCCGTCTAAAACTTTCATAAGAAATTAAACAGAACAAAAATTAAACAAACTTCAAAAAATCTGTATAAAAATGCACCAGACCGTTTTTGACCATGGTTAGGTGCCTCGAAATCTTCGAAATAACAGGGTCATATCATTTCTAATGAAAAAATAATTTACTAAATCGGTCTACAAATGGCGAAGTTCTGAGATAACAAACCCTAAAAGAAATACATTTGACTCGAGAACATCGTCCTTTATGAAGTTGGTTAAAATCTGTAAATCTGTTTGAGTATCATCAAGAAATACAAACAAAAAAACGCTCAGGCATTTATTTTATTATTCACAGCGAGTGTTCTTTATAGTAGATCATGAAATTTGAAAAAACACATTATGTATAGACAGAACTACATATTTATATATTACAAATAAGTTCACCATAGGAAGTCTATAAATAAATGTTTGTTACACACAATCGTTAGTTAGTTTGTAGCTCTCATTGCGGTAATTCTTATAGATTCATATTTGAATAAAACACTATGTTATTATATACTTTAGTAATAATCCATTTGGGATTAATAACTTCAATTCGCGGACAAGATGATAGTAAGTAATGAAAAAGTGGTAATTATTGTCATGAAATTTCGTAATTCAGCAACTGATTTTTCCAGGTATAAATATAAATGATTTATTCGGAAGCCTCTCTCCTGAAGAAATGAAAAAGAATTTTTACTCGAACGACGATGAGGTAAAAAATTGTTTTCCATATTCGTAACATTTTTTATGTTAATTTGTTCTTACGTATTTCAAGTGTTCAAATAATTAGTGGCTGCAACGTTGGATTACATTTTTAATTAATTGTAAGTCAACTTATATTATTAAACCTTCCTTACATCTGAAGTATTACAGTACTAACAGGCTCTTAAGTTTAAGAATCATGTCAAGCGGGTTTTAATGTGTAAAATCTATTATAGGGTGGATAAATATGTGAACGATTGTGACGTCTGGAAAAGACGGCCCTCTCTGTGCATCCACTAAAAACGAATGTAGTAACTATTTATGTTAAAAAAAAATAACATGAAGTGATAAATCAGATCGAGTTTCTTGCCGGTTCTTCTCGACGATTGAGTTGTTTTCCAAACAGAAGGTAGCTTTAAGGTTCATAAGCGCCTTCTCAGGGCCTAAATTGAATAAAATATATTTTGATTTACGATGATTAAGTTCAAAAAAATCACAATACGATGTCTCTACGTTTCTTATTAGTTAAATTAATATGCTATTTGTCAGATATATTTATCATTTACCCTTTCCACAATACTACCTAAAGTATTGTTGAATTTCTGCGTATTTTGCCAGCTCTAATCAATTTAAACTAATTGCGTCGGTCTTATTAGTGCTTTACATATTTTTCCTGGAGAACCAACGACATTATGCACCTTATTTATAAATCACGAAATAAAATAAGTAATCAACTCGAATTCGTACATGAATAACCGTAGAAGTAAACGTATTTACAATTATTACAATATTTCACTGTACAATTTCCATTAACATTTTATACATACCTGCTTTTTTTATTATTACGTTACGAATGCTAACAATAAATTTAATTTATTAACATTATTTTCTTGATAATGAAATCAGGGAGTTCTTTTAAATATTCTTTAAAATATCATACCTAATTATACTGGATACTATGACGAGTACATTCAAAAATACTAAATAATATTTATTATGTTTCCATTTATGCGATATTACACATATGCTTAATTCAATAGACATATATACATCTTCGAATACTTTATTCATATAATTTATCATACAACGCTTGAATCAATATCGTCTGCAACGTTAAAAATTTATATTATACTTGTAGTGACTTTACTTAAATGTATGTTTTATATATACTAGCTGATACCCGCGTGTTTATCTGCGTCGTTTATTGGCTTGGCAAGATATTTTATGAATAGGGGAAAATATAAGTGGTACTTATATTTTTGCTTGCCGCATTTCTCCACGGCAAGTGAACACACATCACTGAATGCTTAGTGGTTATAAACATCATGGTTTCTTAAAACGTTAATAACTTTATATTAAATGAAAATATAGTAATCATTCTTTTTTAGATAAGGCCTAAGTGTCGAAGAAATAAAATAAAAAACATTGATCGAAATATATCCACTACTTTTTGAGTGAAGCTCGTACGACGGCTATCCTAAACATTTTTAGGAATAATAATTATAAATAAGAATAATTATTAATAATAAGAGATTCTAAATTTTAATATCGAATTTTGTATACAAATTTTAGATATATTGGCAAGACCAAAAAAATGTTAAACTACAAGTTTATTACGAGGCTTTATGTCCAGGAAGTAAGTCTTTTGTCAGCACAGAGCTGAGCTCAACGGTTCAGAAATTGAGTCAGTACCTAAACATATATCTTTATCCGGCTGGAGGAGCAAAGGTAATTTAACTAAATTGAATAAAATATATGTACAGTTATTGTTAACAAGTATTTAATATTTTGATTGAAAATACGCAAAAATTTAAAAATTGCACCTAATGTAGCTAAATATATTTTTTTTATATTATGTACTTTGTATTTTTGGTGTGATAGTTGTAAACAAAAAACGTAAACAAAAAACGCGTACTTCAAATTGTGACACTATACTTTAGGTGATTTTTATTCTATATTTTAGGTGATAATACCTAAGTATTAACTTTGATTTAAGTATAAAAGATGTTCATTAAAAAAAATGTTTTCATCTTATTAACAGGCGACCGAGAAAGATGGGCATTATGAATTCAAATGTCAGCACGGACCCTTAGAATGCTATGGTAATAAGTTACACGCTTGTGCCATCGACGTTCTTAAAAACATGACAACAGCAGTACTATTCAATGGATGTATGATGGAACCTTCAGGTGATAATCTTGGTTCTGATGATCTCACTGCAGACCAGGTACCTATAATTTCTTGGATTTGTTAAATACTAGCGTTTGCCCACGGATTCGCTTTTATTAATGTAGTAACAGATATTTTTCTATATCTCGGGATTCTTTTTGGCCCTCTAGCTATATTATATATGTATACAAAATTTCATGTGAA
This sequence comes from Antheraea yamamai, assembly GCA_036509395.1. NCBI lineage: Eukaryota > Metazoa > Arthropoda > Insecta > Lepidoptera > Saturniidae > Antheraea > Antheraea yamamai. Next base: position 11,466,196 of record AP028428.1, on the reverse strand, counting down.
CGGTTGAGTAGTTGAAGAGTGAAAGCGTAACAAACAAACAGAAACATATTCGCATTTATAATATTAATTAAGGCGTTCGGATATAATTAGTTTATAATTATTTGGATAAGATTGTATTTTATGTTAAATTATTTTGCTCAGTAGACGTCGATTTGCTTTTTCTGGTAGTTAATAATCCGACTAGAGTGCCACCTATAGCATACTAAAATAGTTATAAACCGTTATATCTACTATTGCACCTATTATAACGTGTTTTGGTAATGAATTAATACACTGAAACTCATCTATTGCATTTTATTTCACACTTATGATAGAATACACAAATAACACAGGTACATTGAAGATGTTTCCAATATGAGCTAACTAGACAAGCTAGTGTTTGCTCCTTATAATAACTAAAATAAGACCATAACATCCGCAAATATTAGTGATTTAAATATCAAAGATACAGACAGGGACGCGATGTCCATATAAGTCCATAAAGTATGAAAGGCATCGTCAAGTTAACTATAACGAAGACGAAAATATAATGGACGTTAAAATTTTAAAAAGTTAATGCTTTGACTAAAAAAGGCGCGTACTTTAACTCAAAAATAGCGCCTATTAGGTATTTCGTACGATGACGCAGAAGATGCTTGGCGCGTCACTGCTAAGACGTGTCACTAGGCGAGTGCCAAACCTGGTGTACTGTGGTAGTCATCCAGTTGCCACAATTTCCATCTTCTACCACATACTAACTTTATTCTGAAGCTTTAGAAAATTCAACACCCTTGACCGATCACCATAAAGATTCTTTTTATGCCAAAAGGCAGCACACAGGCAGACGGCTCATCTGATGGTAAATAGTTACTGACGTCTATGGACACCTGCAACGTCTGCAATACCAGCGGCATCACTGTTGTGTTGCTGATCTTGAAGAGCCTCATGTCAACCCTAAGAAAAATGTTTTTTCTTGGAAACATTTTGTACAGTATCTATTTTATTATAATATGAAACTAGGTAACGATAAGCTATATTTTATCTATTATTATTAAGCTTCATTACATAGTATAAAACAAAGTCCCCTTCCGCGTCTGTCTGTCTGTCTGTTCGCGATAAACTCAAAAACTACTGAACAGATTTTCATGCGGTTTTCACCAGTAGATAAAGTGATTTATGAGGAAGATTTTGGTATATAATTTTTCAATGATTTTTTTTTATAATCAGGGCGAGACAACGTCTGGCGGGCCCGCTAGTATACTATAAATTAACGCAGACGGTTATTGGTGTTATAGATAATAGTTATGAAAATAAAAACATTTTATTTGCAGTGTGGTAAACGCTTGAAAATTGATTCAACACCTATTAAAGAATGCGCTAAAGAGGAAAGGGGTTCAATACTTCTCAAACAATATGCGGATGATACAAAGAGAGCACGTATAAAGTATGTTCCGTACAAATTAATAAACGGCAAAGAATCTTCAGGAGATTTCATGACAGAAGTCTGTGCGGCATTCGTAATCCCTCCACCGCCATGTTCTACTGAACTATTACTTGAACAGCTAGAATGGAATGAAATTGAAAAATGATTAATATTGAACATCTCCGTGGCCATGTCATCTTTATTATTGTATTTGTTTATAATTGTATTCGCTAATATAGGTATAAGACATGTGGTCGTACACACAAATTAATCAATATACAATAAAGATTCACCCAGCAAATATATTATTTCATTTAAAACTGAATGACTTATTCCCTGGTGGATATATTTTACTTTCAATGTTATTCCGTATATTGAACGTATAAAATAAGTACTCATTTCGATTATAATTTGTGATAATTGCATTTGCGTCAGACGTCGACGCGTCGTATACTAGTATAGCGGCCTGTCTACATGTAATATTTTGTATTGAGCTCATGCAGTCTACCATATTTTTGATTAATTATTAAACCGTATACCTAAAAATGTTATCCTATATAATACATAAATGTGAAATGAGAGCTAAGTTCAATGGTCAGTCCTGAAATGTATTTATTGCAATATAAAATATGTTATAACAACTTAAAATATCATTTCTGATTATAACTTAGGATAATATTTTCAAGGTGGTAGAGCCACGCTGAAGCTATTACTGGTTTCAGCATGAATGGGTCGGCTCGCTCGTGGTAGTACCACCCTCTCACAGAAACACCGACGTAAAGTAACAGTGCTTGCATTGTTGCATTTCGTTCGGTCAGTGGGAGCGCCGGAGGCCCAACTCCCTTTCCCTTCCTCCTCTCCCTTCTTCCTTTCTTCCCTCCCCCAACACAGGCTGGCAACGCACATGCGACTTCCCTGGTGTTGCAAGTGTCTATGGACGGTGGTGATCTCTTAACACCAGGTAACCCACCTGTCCGTTTGCCACCTATGACATAAAAAAAATATATTGAAGTCCAAAGTCAGACTTGGCTGAAGAAAGGTATGATGATTAAATCATAACAGAGTTGTAAGGGTTTTCTAAGCTTAGTTATCTCTCACCTGAAAGTTGGAATGTGTCACCAGGCAGCTATAGGTGTATTCCAACATCTGCACTTGGGAGTCAGTCTCCACATCTAGGTTTACCGTGTTTATGATATTTTTTAAACTATATTAGATTAGACCACTCTAAGATGGTAAACACACTAAACCTAGAGGGGGTTTGGTCTCAAATGTAGCTACCGGAATATACTGATGATTTTTACGTATCATACGAGGCAAACGAACAAGTGAGTCACCTGATGTTAAGTGATCACCACCGTCCATAGACACTTGCAACACCAGGGGAGTCACAGGTGCGTTACCAGCCTATTTGCGGGGGGGGGGGGGCGAAAAGGGAGAGGGCTAGGGAGGAGGGCCTCCGGCGCTCTCACTAACCGAAAGAATCGCAACAATGCAAGCACCATTACTTCACGTCGGTGTTTCTGTGAGAGGGTGATATTACCCCGGGCGAGCCGACCCATTCATGCTGCAACCAGTGATAGCTTCAGCGTGGCTCTACCACCTACCAAACGCTGATTGGCCACAAATTTTCAATTTGTGGGTGGTAGTTAGTCAAGTGGTCTTACAAAAAGCCTTTCAACAAAAATGGGGTTCTCTTCTCTTTGAAAAATAAAAATTAATATACGCAGATAGCAGAAATAGTAGGTAAATGTGATAACCTCGTGTAGTTGTTGGATCGTACTAAAATAGTATTGTAAGTTACAGGAAATGAATTAGCTATCAACTTGAGGGTAAAGACCTGTTTATTTTTAAATAACAGATAAGGTAACATTTAGGTATGTAGGTAAGTGTGTAAGATAATAAAAGTTTATCTGCTCTCGGAGTCTACTATCGAACGTGGTCATGTGTTACTCTGCCAAGCAATTAATTACTTGCAAAATTATTCATCAGTCGTGAGAAGGCAGCGACACAATGCCTTTTAAGCGTTTATTTTTTATTTGCTTTATTGGCGTTATATTATGTAATGAAACACTTCTGAGAAGCAAACGTAAGTTTTAATAAAATTTAATAATTTTTAAGAGTATATATTGTTAATCGTAGATATCCAAATATGAAATATCCAGTTAAAGCAATATCTTAATACTTTTCTATACTTTTTATAACTTTAAAATACTAATTTTATAAAATTCAAAACAATTACAGATAATGTTACAGGTGACTATATTCCAAGAAATAAGAGCATATGGACACCAAATTTAAAATATAATTTTGCATCAGTAAGTATCTTTAACCTGGATATTACTTAAGTAAGAATAATTGTTGAAATTATATTACGTTTATTGAAAATGTCTTAATTTTACATTTCGGAAACTTATATTTAAGAAATACATAGAGAAAATAGTTGAAAATGATAAGTACAATTACAAGTTAGAGAAATTACCATATACCAAAAAAAACTGTGATAGGTATTATACCTACGCTAGAAAGAACGACAATCTTAGAACAGTAGAGCTAGACAAAGAGACTCGAACACCAAAGAAATAGGAGCTTCTATGAAAGTGTTTCAAAGAGATTAAATTTAAAATCTTAGAGTTGAATAAGTTTTGAACGTTATAACGATTACTCGTTTTGTTATAATGCCCTTCATAATTTTTTATGATACTTCTTTGAAAGTACCAACACGTTTTTCATTTCAAATCTTGTAAATAGTTTCGTGTGTAATAAAAATTGTATTGTTACAAAATATCACGACAATCTGTAAGACTTTTCATTGTATATATGAAGTTTACGATCTCTGTAATTTTAAGTCTTTGTGAGGCTGAGAAACATTATTTTATACTTTATTTATTTTTAAAATCTTATCCATTAGTATTTTTATTAATAATATTTTCTGCTTTGTGCTGTCTGTGAGTGAAATTTCATTAAATCTGGAATAGAAGATTGTTATAAATATCTTTACCAACAATATAACTCTTTAATTCTTCTTTCTCTGTATATTATTGCATTTTTATATCTTGGGCTATGTTCAAAATTTCAAATCTCAAGAAGACATACAAAAAGTTAATAAAAACAATTCAATAATATTTAAACATATTATTACTAAATATCTAAAATTAACTTACTTGTATCACAGGGCACAAATATAACAACTATTAACAAAGTGAATATAAAGTTGTATTATGAAACCCTTTGTCCGGCGAGCGTGAGGTTTTTCACGAGGCAGCTGAAACCTGTTATGGAAAAACTATCTTCATATGTCATTGTTGAACTTGTGCCTTATGGACACGCTCGGGTAAGCCTGAATTAATAATAAATTGAATAAACCTATAACCTAAATTTGTTATTAAAGTATTTTTGACGGCATTAATTCTTCGTTTCACGGTGGATACTGTACGTCTAACAATTTTTTATTTAATTATTGATTAGTCAAAAGTTAGTAATATTTGTATTGTAGTGTATATAATTTGTATTGCATCTATTTTACATCGTTTTACTGAAAATTAAGGCAAAAAAGTTATTCGTTAACGGGATTTTAATATAGAATTACTATAATAGTATGAGCCTGTACTGATACTGAGACTTAATAAAAATTGTAAAGCTCTACATTCCGTTACACTGCAAAATTTCACTGTCGTCTCAATATAGCTTTTATTTTTTCTCGTAGAGTTTTTTCTTGGACAATATGAATAAACTAACATGTAGGTATTTAACACATTTATAACATGAGGATGTAGCTGGATAAAAATAATATACTTTAATAGACATTAAATTAAAAAATTCTACTTATATTCCTTTTATCTTGGTTTCAGACGTCAAAATTTGAGAATGAATACAAGTTTAGATGTCAGCACGGTCCCGCTGAGTGTTACGGGAACATGTTGCAGGCATGTGTCATTGATGCTATACAAAATAGCACACAAGCCGTTCTCTTCAATGCTTGTCTAATACAATATCCTCCATATAGAAGTAACTTCGGTTTTGACTATATTACTGTCTTAAATTGGGTGAGTCTGATAATATACACCGAGTAAATGTAAAGTGCCAATATAAAAAAATTGAGCCGTCACGTGACGCCTGGCAGATGTGAAACATCGAAATTGTTTTGTATAAGTTATATGCATAAAAGAACAGATTACGACAGAAATCAGCTATGGCATAATGAAAAGATAAAGCATTACAAATTTGTTCCTTAAAATTATGACTGTTTATTTATTTTAATATATAAATATTCATTTTTATTAAATACAAAAATTCAACGGTGTGTTTGGCGGTATTTATCAAAGGGCGCTAGGTCGTCGGCGCGTGCTGTTGACGACAACAGTGTTCTAGTAGAACGAGTTGCCGACAAAATAATTAGAATCTTATGTATATACAGATATGGTTGCAAATGTTCGTGTTTTGCGTCGCCACGTGTCGCCAAGCCAACAATCAGTTTTACCCGCGCCTATAGATGTTTCACACCAGAAAATACGTTATAGGTTTGACCACAATCTCACCTGATTTTAAATGACGATGTGGTCCAAGATGATAAACACGGTAAATCTAGAAGGACTGTTTTTGAAGAGCTGCTGTCGAAATACATTCATAAGTGCTTGGCGACATATTTTACTTGACACGGTGTTACGGTTTCATAACGATGTTTTCCTTCACCGAAAGATTCGGCTCATTCGAACCTACGTCGATCTATTATAGGGCCTTTAAAAAAATAAGTTTATAAAATAAACTGTTTGATAAATATTAAAACTAATATAAACAAAGTAATGACTGAAATTAGGCTCGTTTTAGGGCAAGTGTCACGCGCGCGGATGATGGATTCGAGCTAATTTATCTGAATAGTTGTAGCGAAAGCTCAAATCTGAATCAAAATAGAGTTCCTTCGCACTTTTATGTATGTTATAACAGATCGATGCGTAGCGGTGTCGCAACACGCTAACGACTGACACATCATTGCTTCAACTGTTCAGTACTATACAATTTATGTACTTTTCTTGTTCTCGAACTGACTAGTTCTAGGTCTAGGACTAGGTGACCTGGCAAGGTGTTAACAGCTTCACCGGGCTACAAATATATGTACATTTGTGTCTATAAAACCACTTTATTTTTACGTTACAAATTAACACTCATCTATATTATGTTTAAGTGTAGAAAAATCATAGATGTAATTACTTTAAGCAATAGAAATAAAAATGAAAATTTCTCTAAGCAAAATATCACATTACTATTTGACAATAATAAATATGATGTTTATGCTTATATATGGAATACAGTTAACTCTGTTCTCTTAAAGTTATAGTCCGGTGAAGCTTTTAAGGCCTTACTAGGCCAACTGCGTAGTCAGTTCGAAAAAAAAAATCTCTTAAAGAAAATCCTTAAAAAGTTTTTGTATTTCAATTTAACCCTATGAAATCTTAACACAGTATATTTTAATATTACAGTGTGGTTACAAACTAAACATGTTAATTAATGGAGTCTGGGAGTGTATGAACAGTAGCCGAGGACAGATTCTTTTGAAAAATTACGGTGAACAAACGCACGCAGTGAGACCTCAATATGTACCTTACCTTCTTATAAATGGCTCCAGGCGATATGAAAATGAAGCTCTCGGTAACTTGATGTCTACTATATGCCATATGTTGCATCCGTCGCCACCACCTTGTTACACTTCGTAGTAGAAGCAGATGACATTACTCGTAGTGTTATTTTTATGATATCCTTATTTAATTAGTACATCAATTATATATAAGTATTATTACCTGAAAATATATAGTTATTTATAGCAAAAATTGTCTATTTTGTTGTCATCACATACTTTTATATTTTACACTTAAATTTGCATCGCATACGATTACAAGATCACAGTAAAGCTGTAGTGACTTCTTAATTAGAGAGAATTTAAGCTATGAATCTTTTTAATGTATAAAATTTCTATAAAAATTTTAATGACTAAATAATTTGCAAAAACCAAAATACATACTATCTAACAGGGTAACACATTTATATAAGTATATAGCTAATATATTAACAAGACAGTTTACCTAACACAAATGACAAAGTATCAAATACTTGCTTTTACTAGCGGCTTCGCCTGCGTTATTGTAGATTGGACATATATGTTCTTATCAGTACCCCTGAGAATGGGCATGCGAAATTTCATGAAGATCCATAAAGTAATCAAAGGCGTCAAAGCGTAACTAACTTACAAACTCACATTTGCATAATAATATTAGTTAGAATGTTACAATACGAAGTTACGATATTGGCTACGAACAAGACTATGCCATTTAAGTCATCTGCTACATGTGTTCCGGTAATGGGAATAGAATAATAAGGAAAACTTTAATCCGATTACAACCCATTGTATCCGGTATCCGCACAAAAGAGAATCGATTCGAAACACGCGATATTCTCATCCTTGCGTATTGTGGTGTGCGAACTGGTGTAACCCAAAATCTAAACGATCGAAGTCATTGTTCTGCCGGATAACGAGACAAACTAAAAGGGTAGCCGAGTCTCCCGGGGAATGCATCGATCTTACCGCAAGTGGCCACATTCCCACAAGGTACTGGTGGCACATTTTAACCACGAACATGCCACAATTTACGAAACCCTTTACTACTTGGTGATGGTAATTCACATTCATAAAATAGGTTTTTATTTTAATTGGTTCGGTAAAATGCACAAGTTTCGCTCCGTTTGCATTTTTTATGCAGTTATTACTTTCGTTTCCTTTTCTTTTTTATTGAAATACGAGTATATGATATTTTATTATTTACAAAATTATGATTTTTATACACTATCAATTTCGAATTACATAATTCCCGTGTACAAAATGTCATGAAATCGATTGATTATTATATATCTGTATTAATTTCTTAACGATATGCGTATCATTAAAATCGTTCAAGCGCTTTTTGACATCTACTACAAAATTATGGAACAAAAATAATAGTACAAATAGAACTTAGTAGAAGACCGGCATAATCTAAATACTAGAAACTGTGATAAACTAGTGGTCCCATGTTTCAGACTTAGCAAAACCAGTAATAGTTTTTTAGGTAATAGTGTTAGGTTCTACAATAAAGTCCCAAAGCATGTTACCGATTTGCCGGACTGTAAATTTAAGCGTCACGTCAAACGGGTTTTAGTTTCAAAAGGATATTATAGAGTGGATCAGTATGTGAATGATAGTGATGTCTGGAATTGACTCCTCTCTGTGCATCCACTAAAAGCGTTGTATGATGTATTGGAAATATATGTTAAAAAATGTACCCGATCGAGTTTCTTGCCGGTTCTTCTCGATGACTGGGTTGTTTTCCGAACCGGTGGTAGTCTTTGACGTTCATAAGTGCCTTAATAGGGCCTAAACTGAATAAAGTATTTTTGATTTTGATTTTGAACTATGAATTTATCAATATACATAATTAAATGTGTTACACAAACATTAGTATTTTTGCGATAAGTAAAAGTTACGATATGTTACTTTGCTTACATAATTATGTCAGGCGTCTAATCAATTTTCTTTCTTTACAATACTCGAGGAGACACAATAACTTGATATCTCCATTTAAACCAAAGGTTATATAGACGAATGATATATGTACTTTACTGTCACACTGATGATTCAGATTAAAAATATTCTGTTTTCGTCATGACTAACAATAATTCTTATTGGCCATAAATGTTATAAGAGGCATTCCATTCATAATGAGTCTTTCTTTATGATTGTTTTGAAAGTTAAATTCATTTGTTTAATATACTTCTACCTTCCTTGTACCTAAGTTATACAAAAAGGGAGCGGAACAACTGCACCGATTTGATAAATTCTTAATTGTTTCATTATTTTAGAGGTACAGAATTCCAGATGGAAGTATGTTATCTACTATAATAATACATACAGATCTAGTAAAGTTATGGTGATATTTATCAGCTAAGTCGGAAAAAGTGTGTCATCTCAGATTTTATAAGAACTATTAAGAAAGCGATCAGTTTAACAGATTTGCCCTGTCTTCACACGAAAGCAGTTTACGTACCTATTGTAACCAGGTGAAACCGGGACGAGCCACTAGTACTAAAATAAACTGTTTATTTAACATAATATTTAGGCACATTTTTCTAAGGTTTTAATAAAACTGTACAGAATCGGTAGAATTTGAATTTATTCCTGCTTTTATGAAGTAACGATAACAACGAAGAAATTGTTTACTTCCATTTATGAACTACGAAGCTGGCGCGCATCCCGATGGGAATCAAACCAATTAATACGCTGGACACTGTTCAAACAACCAGCTTAATCTAGGACCGAGAAAAGCCCCAGGGGCCAATTACTTGGTAGGGTATACACGCTATTGAAACTATGAGTAAATTTCTGTAACTACGTAATTGAAAACCCTTTTAAAATAATATATAGCTACATAATTATGTCTGAGATAGATGAGCAAAAAATAAGATACAGTTGACGAGAGGTAGTAGCGGTCGAGGCGTTTAAACTCTGTTCTTAGGTAGGGCAATTTATTAACGACTGAATAGACTGCTCTATTAGACTCGAGTACTGTTTAATATTAGTAGTTAGAGAGCTATAGACTGCAATAAACACTTCGTATATGGCGGAGTTAATGCACGTTTACTCCTTTCTTGACATAACAGATATGTCATACACCGCCATCATCACTGGAATGTATATACACATAATATGTGATATGTATAGACGTTATACTACCTAACTAATATTATAAATACGAATGTAAGATTGTTTGTTGCTCTTTAACTAATCAACCGATCATTATGAAATTTTGATACACGGTATTTATAGGATATCATATCACATCATATCATGCGATAAAAGGACACAGGGTACCATTTGTCAAAAAAAAAGTTGAGTATGGTTTTTTTCGCGGTAGAAGTGAAACTAAGTATTCTGATTAATTTGTAAGAGAATGAGATGAATACTATGGAGATGGTAAGCATTTAACTTTAGTCAATATTTTGTAATATTTTAATATTAACAGTGTTAATAATATACAATACAGAATCATTCTTAAAAGTGCGCGATAGTCACTACGAGCCAACTGGAAATACGAGTAGTGTACTATAGATTTCAACGTTTCTCTCTCACTCACTATGTATGTATTTCGAGTACATTAAGAATATATGTATTATCTTATTCTTTCATAATCTAAAACCTATATATACATTTATAGCTATCTCTTTTACGTTGTGTGCCTAATCTATACTAATATTATAAAGAGGTTAAGTTTGTAAGTTTGTGAGATTGTAGGGAGTAATATCTGGAACTACTGGTCCGATTTGAAAAATTCTTTCAGTATTATATAACTCATTTCCCACCTCCTTTCCTTCTTGAACTTAAAAAATACCTTTATTTCGACTTTACAAACAGGACCTTTACTACTTTAATAGCTTGATATTTACGCCAGGCATGTCGTGTACTAAGTTGAAGTGTAAACAGATTAACGCTGATCTAAGTTCCAGCGAGTTTCGAGTCCACTGTTCTAAACTCAGTTTCTAAAGCCATCTAAAACTACGGCATATATTAACTAGCAAGTACGTAAATAATCTTAAATTATCGCCTTTATCGTTTGTACCGTAAAGATATTTGTGGAAAATATATATATATATATGCATATATACTAGCGGTCCCGGCGGACGTTGTCCTGCCTTGATAATAAAAAAATCTAATATTCAACCGCAGCGCCACCTACCAGTTCTAATTGTGAATCTAAACCATTCTCGGATCCACTCGAACACGCATGCAAAATTTCATCAAAATCGGTCCAGCCGTTTAGTGACAACGTGTAGAGTTCAGTGACATACGCACGTACAGAAGAAATTTATATATAAGATACATATTTTTTTAATTTTGATATATGCCCTGAATGAATAATTTCAAGAAATAATTTAACTTATTTTGGCATTGTATCTTAATGTATAAACAACGGGCTTTTGACTTAAAAAAAATTGTGCATCAATGACTATTTAAAAAAAAAAACTTAAAATTGTTGTATTTACATTTCGCTCCCCACATTCCACCACAGACAGCTGAGAAAACACGAAAACTCCAAATGGTGTATAAACTAGTTTCTCCTTAAAATACAAACGTATAACAGTGGCATGCATATTTAACTTCTTTTAACTAAATTAAAGGATTGAATAAACTCACTAGGCTAAGGAATTAGTGATTACTATGATTAGAATTCAATGACCATCCCTCGTAGAAGGTCAGCGCATTTGAAATACAATGCGTAATAAAAGTTGACGATTTAAATAAAGGTTTAAAATGAACAATTAACATTGTCTTCACCTAAGTAAATTTCATACAAAGCTCTATGGAAACTGCTAAGGGGGCGTCCATTTATTACGTGAGGGGATTAGGGGGAGGAGGGGTCAAGCCGAATCTCAGTAAATCTCACGTGGGGGAGATATTCTACCCAAACCGCCCTCTGGTTTGGGTAAAATATCACGTTTTTTTTCTAGCAAAAAATTGGGTAAATATCTGAGAAAAAAAGACTAATTTAATATAGAAAATGTTTCTTGGCTGAAATGCGCCGAAATCTGACATAATTCTTCTATATATTAAATACCATGAATAGATGTAAAGTTACTTAGTATTGACATTTCGAAATGTAATGTAATAATTATTATAGCTAAATACATTAATAGTAAAAAAGTTTAAGTAAAAATTATAAAACAAATCGTTTTTTTTTAATAAATCAAACACATTTAAACACAATACATACATTTTTAAAGGTCTCACGTGATATTAGGTGATTACGGAGAAGAGTCGAGACAAATCTCATGACATCTCACCAGGGTGGAAGGGGGGTCAAAAAGCCCTCAAAAATACCTCACATAATTGATGGGCAACCCCTAAAGAAATAAATCATTACATAGTATAAAACAAAATCCCCTATCGCGTCTGTCTGTCTGTCTGTTCGCGATAAACTCAAAAACTACTGAACGGATTTTCAAGCGGTTTTCACCAGTGGATAAAGTGATTCATGAGGAATGTTTTAGTATATAATTTGTCAAGGATTTTTTTATAATCAGGACGGGACAACGTCTGCCGGGCCCGCTAGTACTATATAACTGTGACATATACCTGGTAGCCGCGTGGTTATAATAATCAACAGGTTCTCTGATATCGATGTTAATTCATACAGGCCTGTAACCTTTGTATATTAATGAAAGAACCAATGCTAACATCTAATCATCACTGACTTTTATCGTAAAACCACTTGAAAAGCCATTCATCGAGTATAAATTCAACGACACTTGCCTTATAGAGATTATAAAACAAAACACGATTTAATACTTGACTATAAAACACCACTTAATGTTATCTATATAAATAAGATTACAGAGTTCTATTGTTGTGCACGTATCATGCAAAAATTACTATATACATTTCGATCTAATTTTTTTAGTTTTAATTCGTAGCTACTTGACTCTCTTCTAAAAGTAAATATCATTAGATCAATATCATTGGATTTCTGTAAGCTTTACACTTTGAGCTAGGAATATTTTCGTAGATAAGTGGGGTAAGCGATGTGATGTGCATACGCAGGACAACACAGAAGTTGCGGGTGCCAGCTAGTTTTCAATAAGAACATAAATAATACAATATATAGTGTGTAATAGACCAGTTTTCTTTTTCTATTATGGAGTAGCAAACAATTCCACCTAATGTTAATTGATCACTACAACCTCGAAGCAATACATTTCCAAACAAACGGAGTCTTAAGGCCGGTCACAATATGTTAATCATGAGGATGAGCTGGAACGCCTCATGTACCAGGGTGCCATGTACCAGTTGCCAATCACACCCTTAAACTGGAGACGAAGAAGTATGAATGTTTGAGGCAAAAATAGGTATCCGATACTGTTCTCTAACGCGACTAAAGGGTCTTTCACAAGTTCTACTACTTCTACCAGCAGTTCTAATAAACATTGCAAAAAAATCGTTCCCGTTCAATTCAGATAGATATTACATTATAATTACACTCGCTTTTACCCGCGGCTTCACTTGCGTTAATATAGATTTATCCTATCTCTAAAGGTAATTGCTGTTCTTCTTTACGAAAAGCACCCTATGTCCTGTTCTTTACCATACCCCTGGCGACGTGTATGCACAATCACATAATAGTCAATTGAGTAGTTAATACAAAGCGTAATAAATATAATAAATAAACTCATATTGTCATTTTTAATATTACTAAATACATTTATCTGAGAAACAATTTAAATAGGTACTACATTGTAGGAATAGAGAAATTAATAGATTTACATTACCGTCACTCATGAGTTCCTATTAAATGAGAAGCAAGACTACTTACTCATGACGACAGTAATTCAATTCACTCATGTATACATTCTTTCTTTACTTTGCTAATGATAACAGAGCTGAAACTAATTTTGACTCCGAAGTATTAAATCTTTTCAGAAGTGTAAATATAAACGCCATGATCGTTAGGCGAAAGGAAGTTTCTAAATAATGCCAGTGTCCGTCATCTCGAACTGGTCTATTTGTGAACAAAGAAAGATAACGTAAGAAACAAAAAGAAATGCTTCCCGTTTTGGTGTCCGTTTATTATGCAGCTGAAAAATTAAAACTGGACGGTGATTTACGTAAAAGGATATCACGAATAATATAATCATTTGGACATATTTAAAAGCATATTTTTTTTAATAAGAATGGCAGTTTTAATGTAAGCAGAGCAGCAATTAATAATACTTGCTCATAAGTAAATGATTACCGTAGAATATTTTATCTGCTTTTTCTAAAATGTGCACTACAATAATAACATCATATTTCGTTAAAAATAAATAAAGTATTGATCATTTTAAAATATTTTATTTCCTTCAAATGTTATACACTTTATACTTACCTATATACGAAATTTTTTAATTTAAATAACCAGCTGTTAAAATATATTTTTAAGAGATTTGTTACAATTTAGCAAGCATTCGCTATTCATTTTCGGTGCATTTTTAACCGACTTCGAAAAAGGAGGAGGTTATTAACCGACTTCGAAAAAGGACGAGGTTATTAACCGACTTCGAATAAGGAGGAGGTTACTACGTTCGGTTGTATGTTTTTTTTTATGTATGTTAATCGATATCTCCGTCAATTATGAACCGATTTTAATGATTCTTTTTTATTTGAATTGCTTATATTCAGAGGTGATCCCATATAAATTTGAAGAAAATATTCAACTCCTAAGGGGTGAAAGATCGTTTATTTGATTTTCACCCACTTCGTCTCTACGTATTTGCGTGAAATTGGAACCGATTTATTATACCCATTAGAAACCAGATATATTTATGCACACTAAAAATGGAAAAATAAAAAAAAATTACAAAAAAAATAAACCGCCTTCGATGTGAAACACTAATAAGGCATTAAAAAGCGAAAAATAACTGAATGATTAACCAAATTAAATAAAAAATATTGATATTTGCGCTACCTAATAATATATTTGAAGTCGATTTCAAATTTGTTGCAGGTAATAAAATATGTACGAGATGGGGCACGAGAGTGGACCAAAACTTTGTATATAGATGATATTAATGTAGGTTGGCATTGACTTCAAATATATTATTAGGTAGCGCAAATATCAATATTTTTTATTTAATTTGGTTAATTTAATAATTCAGTTATTTTTCGCTTTTTAGTGCCTTATTAGTTTTTCACATCGAAGGCGGTTTATTTTTTTTTGTAATTTTTTTTATTGTTTTTGTACATTATAGAATGCCATACCACAGGTTGCATGTATTGATTTGAGAGCCAGTAGGTACCTGCTCCTTTAGGCATGCTTACCATCTTGGACTATATTGTCATCTAACATTAGATGAGATTTTGATTAAGCACGAATACCTATAAAGTATAAAGTACAATATTTTACGCATATTGTCAGTAATACTACACAATATGGGGTCAAGTAACCCAAGTTTAAAAAGAAAAATTAATACTATTATATAATAGACTAAGATGTAGACAAAAACTATCATATGTATAGGTAATTGTACCTCATTTTTGTATCTAGTGATCGTGATATTTAATTTTTTCTTTGATTTGTTTTGAAGCATGGGCTGATTAAGATTTTATCAATAGGCGTTGGCAAGCACGCTAAAAAATAACTATCAGGAATAAAACTATATACACTAACTTTTTTATTAATTTAGTCCAAATACAACTCCATAATTATCAACTAAAGATCTCAATTATCGACTGATGGAAATAAAACGTTTTTTTTTACATACAGTTATATATTTAAAAACGCTATAGTTAAAATGTAATACGTAGATACGTTCGTTACTAATAGCTCGCGATTGATTTATAGTATAAGAATTCCTATAAAATTCTTAAAAGCAAACTCACGAGATGTATCAGGGAAAAGCATTTTAAACTATGTAAAACAAACTAAGCCCTTATAAATGCGGCGAACCATGTGCACTTTTCATTTGAAATATTCGTGTTTCAAATACGTACGGGTATATTCTCGATTATTATGGGCTTTGACAAGCCTTGCATGTAAATTAAAAGTAACATATAGAAGTATTCATATATAAATAATTACATTAACACAAGTAATGCGGTTGTGCGGTGCGGAGCGACATGCTTCTGGTTTATGCGATTGACTTTAATTTTCCTGTACAATTTCTACTCACAAATTATAACGTAATTAAGTTGAGAGTTAATATAATTTATTAAACTAAACTTATACTTATTAATTTAACTAAAACTTAAACTATCGTATCATTCTTTCTATATAATAAAAGGCTAAAGGGCGAAATCTGTACATAAAATATTTCAAAGAAAAAATACTCTGGTGGGTCTTAGAATCAAAGATTCTATAGGTGGGATTAGAATAGAATCTCATTTCCATAGTTTTAAATTTTTTTGTCTACTGTCTGTCGTTTGTACAGCATTCACGCAAAAACTACTGGACGCATTTTGACGAAATTTGGTATGGTAATAGTTTATACAGCGGTATAACCTTTAGGTTATGTTTTACATATATAAGAAAAACATACAAACAAAAAAGAATACATTTACGCGAGGACTACTTACTGATAACACTAGACTAGTAATATTCTGATTAAAAAATATAATTTAAACTATAAAGACGAAAGATACTATCATAATACTTAGGAAGTTCTATTTAAAAATTCCAGAATAATCTATTGTGGTGTTGAAACTAATACTGAAACCGCAAAAGTTTATAGACGAAGTATAGACATATGATATTGATCTGTTGATATTATTTCTTTTATAAATTATTTGTAAAGGGTATACTCGTAATTCATATAATACTTTCAGAATGGTATATTTTAAAATCTTTACTATTTTAATTCAAGCCTAAACTGAATTACTCGAAATTTTTTCTACATTACAAATTTCAATTAAATAATAAAAATGCAATAAATACGCTCGAAATATAACATAATAGGTCTTTACCTATGAAATTGCCGTTCTGCAGTACTGGCCATTTCAAATCAAAATAATTTTTGTTTGGCTAAGAATTCTAATTTCAAATTAATTTTATTTTAAAAACATGGAATTCTTTTTCCAAAAATATTCATTTGTTTGTTGATTAGTGTTACATTTTCATCGCATTTCAATCTTTTTTGTCATCATGGATACGTTAAAAATTCGAGTAATTATGGAATATGAGTACCGTCGTGGCAGCAACGCGGCACAAGCGGCACGCAACATCAACGACGTTTACGGAGCTAACACTACAAACCAACGCACTACCTGTTATTGGTTTGCTCGCTTCCGTTCTGGGAATTTCGACTTGAAAAATGAACCTAGCGGTCGTCCGAAGACTTTGGTCGACAATGACGAATTAAAGGCGATTGTGGAAGCTGATGATACACAATCTACAGCTGAATTAGCAGCAGCTTTCGATGTTAGCGTCAAAACAATATTGGTCCATTTGCGTCAAATTGGCAAGGTAAAAAAGCTTGACAAATGGGTGCCCCACGAACTCAATAATCGCCAGCGCGAAGTACGCGTCGAGACGTGCCTTGTACTGCTCAACAGACACACAAATGAAAGAATTTTGGACCGCATTGTTACCTGCGATGAAAAATGGATTCTTTTTGATAACCGCAAGCGCTCAGCAAGTTGGTTGGATCCTGGTTCAGCACCTAAACAATGCCCTAAACGAAAACTTACCCCTAGAAAAGTGATGGTCACTGTTTGGTGGTCTAGCGCCGGTGTGATTCATCACAGCTTCTTACCAAACGGGGTGAGCATTACTGCAGATGTGTACTGTGAAGAACTGAACACAATGATGGAGAAGCTGGCACATCTCCAACCAGCATTGGTCAATCGCTCGTCTCCGCTGCTCCTGCACGATAACGCGCGACCTCATACTGCACAGCAGACGGTCTCCAAGTTGCAAGAACTGGGGTTGGAAGTTCTCCGTCATCCGCCCTACTCACCAGACCTTGCGCCTACAGACTACTACTTTTTCCAGAATTTGGATAACTCCTTGGCGGGAAAAAAATTCAATACCCGAGAGGCAGTAAAATGCCTTTGAAGAATTTGTTGCCTCCCGTCCAGCTGATTTCTTTAAGAAGGGCATCAATAAACTGCCACTGCGTTGGTAAAGATGCATTGATTGCATGGGTGATTACTTCGATTAATACAAATAAAAAATACATAAAAAAAATTCGTTTAAATTTTTTCATACAAAACGGCAATTTCATAGGTAAAGACCTAATATCTGCAAGACTGCAGTGAGACGTCAGAGCGTATTAACTAATTTGGGAGGTTGTTGTACATTTATTTTAGGTTATCGACGATACATTTCATCTTATCATGACTTTCACAAGAAATGGCGTACGTAATCATTAAATAAACATCAATTTATTAATGCAGAATCTAATAATTTTCATGGAATAGACCCGTGTCTAATGTCGTCTTGCTTTGCATCAAATTAAAAATGTATTTTTGGTCAACCTAGGGACGCGAAAGCTGCAAAGTTACGATTAATTCAAATTTAAAACTATTATTTCCTATAATAATTTGAAAACTTAGCACCCATAAACGTGGAAAAACTAATGATACCGACTACTGTAGAAAACAATAAAATTCTTTATTGAAAACAAAAATCAGTTTACGCCCCAGAAAGCGCTGCAAACGCAATTTAGCGCTTCCCTTATAAACCAACCTTACGATTAATTCAAATGGTGCTTAAAACTATTATTTCCTATAATAATTTGAAAACTTACTATATATAACGCTATATTAACTAATAATCTGTTACCCGGCTTAATGAACCTAAAACATGAGATGGTAGTAAGTGCAAAAATGTATATTATTCAGTTTTTAAAACATAAAACAAAATGATTATATCTATTATTTATTTCTTATACAAAGGCTTTCTTATTTCACAATTTTACAGTTAACAAAATCAAGTCAAAGTTGGTAAGTTTCAAGAGAATCAATACAAATCTATTTAAACAAAATTGTTGACATTATCGTATATAGATAATCACATCACAGAAGTTTAGCGTAACCATGCATTTGAATGTCTAAAATATTTGACTCAAGAGAAAATATGTATTTTTATGGTTGAAATTATAATAATTTATTTAAGATACTTAAAGAAATCATGCATCTACGTTTTTACATATTAAATTATATCTTTAACACCGTTGATTTTTATTTGACTTATATTCAACACGTTCGAAATATATAGACCTAGGTAAGAGTACACTAGCATTACTAGTATATAGTACTTTATTTTCTTACATCTCTAAGGTTCAGAATTAAACTTGTAATGCTATATAATGTTTAAAATTATTTTAAGAAGTACAGTGAAAACCTTGTAAAATGTATAAAAAGATTTATAGGCGAATGATAGATAGTCTGAAGTTAAAATAGCATCTTTTCTATATACTTGCTTTAAATTGAATTGTGCAAATAGTCAACAGGATCTTCACACTAGTGGTTTAAATATAACTTGGTTACAGTAGAATATCGGTTCAACTGTCCATCATATTGGTTTAGTATCCGTTTTGTATTACTTAGCAATTACCGGTGTGAATAAGTGGTGTGAACTTTCATAGAAGCTAATCTTTACAATTATTTTCTATTATTTTGAATTATAGCAAGTTAGATATATTAATAATTTGCACAAAATTAACGTGAATTAACTTTTTATAGAAATAAATATTTTTATGCAAATTGTTCAACATCAAATAAATGTTTTTACTAATATTGTAATACATAAATGTAAATGTTGTTTAAAATATATCGCACCGCATTAATTATTACAGTAAGTAACAAATGATGATGCTGGCGAGTTGAGCAATAGTGAAGGCCAAGGTCTGGCTTTATTATGTTAATTATGGTAACAGTGTAGCACACGGCACCGCTAACGCTTATAATTGCTCTAATTCTACAACAATACTTACTAATGATGAACATAGACTCATATATATATTAAAATAACCTTAACTTATACGAAGCCTTTAAAGAATAAGGTTAGTTATTGAATACCTGAAGGTTAAGTTAAGAAATGTTCAAAGATATTGCTAAAATTAATTTATATTCTGTTATATGCAATATTGTTTAATTGCTGAGGTCGTTTAGAACTGTTATAAAATAAGTAATTATGATATTTATGTAATTTTAATATTACATAATGTAAAAGTAGTCAGTAATTAGTTAATCAATTAAATTGTCAGGGTTAAAATGATGTATAGGTGGTATGTTATGTTAGCTTCGATTTCGAAAGCTAACAAATTTAGATACAGTGTAAACTCTTTATAATGAATTTAGTTTTCCTTTTTATAATTGGGAGTATAACCTAAAGAGTAACGAAAAAAGTTTTCGTTATACGGAGGGAAGAGAACAAATACAAGATTTTGTGGTAAACCAACCAAATTGAACTAATTTCTACGTTATAGAAAGTTTTAGTTTTTTATACCGAACGACGTTATAAAAAGTTTACACTGTATTGTAATTTTTTATCCATTTTTTTTTTAAACAATATAAGGTTATTAAACATACATATTATTATGAAGTAATTGTATCCTAAAAATAGCTCTTACAAAAAAATAAATACAATAAATAGTTACAATAAAATGCTTATATTGTAATACCAGTCGATCGCGACTTTGTCCGTGTTAAAGTACAATATGAAACTTAATAACAATAAAATACAGCCTGGCGCCACCTAGTAGTGAGTTATACTAATACGGATTACATAAAAACCTTCGAGAAAAAATACTTACATGTGCCAACATTGATGATAATCAATCAAACTTTGTGTTCGATCTCAGATATACAAATAGAACATAGATTGAAATCTGTAACTAACGATAACAAATGCATTGAAAAATGTTGCAAGTTCTGAAATAAATTTTTGAATAGAAAATGTACAATAGACGAAATTAACAAAAATGCTTTGCTATAATGGGACTCGAGCCCATGACTTTCATGTATTCATATAACATTTGACCTTGTAAGTGTATTTGTTACTACTTCCACGAAATGAAATTCATTTTCTCCTTAATTTAGGAAACGTTTGTACGTTGTAAAAGTTTAATAATAATATATGAGAGTTTGGTCTACGGATTTCAACAAATAAGGAGATACCTATATCCTTTATCCCCAATGTTGACTTGGCAAGCTGCCAGAACGCGTGCCAACATTCAACAGCCGTGTGCAGTCCAGACGAATAATGAGTTTCCATACAAAAGTGGTTATTTATCATCATTGTTACATTCACTATCATAACAAGACAATGACTGTGATGAATTCAGCACGAACTAGTCTTTAATTCGATTGCATTTTTTGTATTTAATTTTCACAAAGAGTGGTAAATAGTAAATCCACATGAGAATATCTAAAACATAATAGTTATAATTGTTTCATAACGCCTATCATTACATAGTATAAAACAAAGTCCACTACTGCGTCTGTCTGTCTGTCTGTTCGCGATAAACTCAAAAACTACTGAATGGATTTTCATGCGGTTGTGACCAGTGGATAGAGGGATTCACGTGGAAGGTTTTGGTATATAATTTGTCAAGGATTTTTTTTATAATCAGGGCGGGACAACGTCTGCCGGGCAGGCTAGTGTATTAATAATAGTATTTCCAGTACACTAAAACCTGAAACACGAGAGCTTAGGCAATTCTGATTTTTTTAATTTCTCTTTTATTCAACCAACTCTACTTCTTACATAATACTATAACTGACGCTATATGTCTGTCGATTTTGTATGCAGGTTGCATCCTATCCTTACAGCTCCAGTGATTAGTTTAGCTACCCTCAGCTAGTATGGTTTCAAGTTGTAAAATATAACATAATGCGTCCTTGAGATTTATCACTGTATGTTATCGAGATAGTAAGATGACGCACGAAATGTTATTTTATGGCAAAGTAAAGTTAAATACAGAGTTTTTTCTATAGTGTATATTTTGAATAACTTATATAACAGATACGACATTAAAAATATAGTATTTTGTTTTTTATATTTGTTAACCGGCCATCCTTATGCTTGTTTACTATCTATACATATAATAAGAATGTAAATCTAACGTCACTGTACCTTTTAGATTTACAAAAAAAATAATCGTTACTGGTGTCTAACAATAAGTAATAAAATACATTGCAATCATTTTTAGAAATGCCTGTCTGTCTGTTTGTTTGGACACCCTTCACTGATAATATACTGCGCTCATGATTAAACTTCATCATCAAACATATCTTCGAGTAACATTTAGTATTTGTTTCATTAAAATCGGTTCGGTCTATCAAAAGTTATTGTAATTTTAATGACGACGGCACTTAAATACGAGGCAAAAGTAGATAAGTAAATCAACTAAATACATTTAGCTGATTTTATTAATCATTGTTTTTTTACATAAAGCTCCACGCGGACGAAGTCGCGGGCACAGCTAATATAGAATATAGTTATAAGAAAAATTATAAAAAATAGAAATCCTATGAGTCCATGGTATCATCGGGAGATGTGGTAATCAGCTAATATCTAGAACGGACGTAGTGAGGTCAGCTTTCATTAACGATGTTATCATTCCTATGATTTAGCCAAGGTTTGGAGGAAATACTATTTGTTTGCTCTTTGCGATATGTTCAGATTATTATGAAACAAAACTAAAATCACTGGCGTTCTTTGCAATTCAGCGAATGATTTAATATAGGTTAAAATTTAATACTCGCAATAATATAATAAAATTTATAGATGACTAGTCTCTGCCCGCGACTTCGTTCGCGTGGAATAGTTACTTTGGGTTAACGCTAACACGCAGCGGAAGCTCTCAAGAGGAAAAAAACCACGCTTTCGAATTGTTCTGCATTGATGCTCCGCTCCTATTGGTCTTATTGTGATGACATATAGCCTATAACCTTTCTCGATAAATGAGCTATATAACACTGAAAGAATTTTTCAAATCGGACCAGTAGATCCAGAGATTACCCCCTACAACGTCACAAACTCACAAACTTACCTCTTTATAATATTAGTATGGATATTTTCAATTATAAAATGGTAGAAACGATAAAAATTTCATACTTTGAATATTTTAATTATAGACGATTTTCCAGAAATTTAGCTATTTATTTATATATATTACCTTTTAATCATCGAAAGGAGTTTTTGGCGGGATCTTGGTCTGTCATGTAGTGGATATTATTTTTTATTCATAATCTTGTGTTACTTGACTCTATATTGTGTAAAATTGGTGGTGTTTTATGTAATATAGTTTGTTTGTTGTACATAAGTGAACTGAATGGAAAATAATACCACGGACCATGCATTCTGAGATGCCACAAAAATTCCATGGAAAGTTCTAATATGATAGCCACCATCTTGTTAGTTCATTGAAATGATATCAAGAAACTTGTAATATCGATACTCACTTGACAATGGCAGTAATAGTCTACTAGAAGACTGGTTGCCAAAATGGAATGGAAGAAGAACTTGAAATACTATTAATTTGAATTTATCAAAATCTTTTAATATCGATTCTCCTTCAATGCAGAATAGTCCACTGAAGACTGGTTCCGAAAACGGAATAGAAGAAGAACTTGTAATACTATTAAATACTTGACAATGGCAGTAATAATCTAAAAGATTGGTTGCCAAAAATAAAGATAAAAAAAAAACATCGAAAACAGTGTCAACATGGCCTTTCAAATTACCATCATCCATAACCATAAATTAAATACGGAATTTACAATTTTTAATATAGTATAAGTGACGAAACTAAACACAACTGGTACCAGGGAGTCACTCTGTGCCTGATACAGGAATTTATAAAATTTTGTTCGTATACTAATTTCGTTGGAGTATGATGACACTGCCAAAGGAATGGATAAGGGGAAGAAGTATTTATTCTAATACTTAAATTAAATATATCGGTACGAGTATTCGTGAAATATACAGTGTCTAACACAAAGATTACAATGTTTAGTAACATAACATCTGAAGAAGAAAAACAGTTCTTGAATCCGTAAAGACAGTTTAACTATTGATTGTATAATCATAGGATTGTTATTCCCAAGGCATTTAGAATGTCAATATTAAAAGAATTGCATGAGGAGTTATAAAAGGAGGCTAGGAGTTATAAAATTGGCTCAGCGAAGAGGCGAGATCCCATCCTCGTCGCCAGTAGGTTATTAGGAATAAAATGTGGAGTGAGAATCGAGTCGAGATCAAGTCAGCGACACAACTGATTTATTGACATACCTACATAATATGTATTATGTACAGATACACCACATACGTAATACTAGAATTCAAAATATAGGCCAATTAGTTATATTGATTTAAATCCGTAACTTACGTAACACGATTATTGATTGTGTCATTGCCTTTGATGAACATAGACCCCTCTCAGGAATCAATGCCTTTATGTATTTATGAACATATAAATCCTAGTAACCACACCTCATAAAAACAAGCTTTAGAAATCTGTTACTGCCTAATGATTACATTGTGCAATATAACATCGGTTAAAATGTAAATTAGTCCGTGTTTATATGAATCACTAGCACATAACGTAAGAGCCGACCATGCCTTCTTATTACACATGAATGTTTTTATTGTTGTTATCGACATTCTAATAACAGCTAATAATTTTACGGAGCGCGCTAGCCTAATAAAAAATGTAAGTGTTAAAAATTAACACCATTGAAGTAGGTATAAACCTAACATAAAAACATTTAATGACATACTTACGCCTAGTTTCTATTTTCGATACTAGTATTTCTTTATAAGCTCCTAGCTGTGCCCGCGACTCCGTCCGCATGGAACCTAATGTAAAAAAATAATGACTAATAAAATCACTTGAATGTATTAAGTCCATTTACTTATCTACTATTCTCTCGTACTTGAGTCACGTAGTTATTAAAATTACAATAACTTTTGATAGAGTGAACCGATTTTAATGAAACCAAGACTATATTTTACTCGAGGATATGCTTAATGATTTTCTTGGTGAGATTTTATCGTTAACGCAATACTATAGCAGTGAGGTGCGTTCAAACAAACAGACAGAGAGATATTTCTAAAAATTATTAAAATGTATTTTATTACTTATAAAGTTCAAATCGTACCACAGATTCTCAGTTTGTAGCATCATAAAGGTTTATAATGGTCTCTCTTCGCTTCATACTATGTATTTCAATATGACATGAACCAAATATCAATAATTGTAAACCAGAAAATGTGATTATTAACGTATTCAAAACTAATAACCGCCCTAGTTCACTATAGTAATATAATGAGATAACTATGTCGATACCACCAAGTAACAAATCGTACTTCTATATGTTTACTAAATTTTGATTTTCGGAGTGAAACTGAATTCTGTTTTTAATATATCACATTGAAATAATTCCTAGTAAATTATTATTTTTTCATCTTATTAATTCTGAGCACTAATTCGATAATGAGTATGGACGTAGGTTCGAGTCCTAGCATCTGAGTCTGCACTTTCGATAAAAGCAAACATCGTTATGATATCATAACATGGTAGTAGGGTTTTTTCTAAGTCCGCCTGGCTACCTACCACCCTCAAGTTGAAAATCTGTCGCCATGCACCTGTTGGTGTGTTCCAGCAGCTACAATTATGAGTCAGTCCCCTTCAAGGTTTAGTGTAATTATCATCTTAGACGTATATAGTATAATTGAATCATTTAATATATCGTATAAAGGAATATAAAGGTATAAAATGGGTCGATGTAAACGGTAAACTCGATAAATCTCAGTCAAAACACATTCCATACATATTCTATTGATTCTCTCTGTATCGGACTCATAACGAGACAATAAGCGTGAAGTATTCAAGAACAATGTGTGTCATTATGCGTTGGAACATTATAGAAGGATGAAAAGGACGCGCCTTCGAGATGACGTCACGATGCGGGCAGTTGATTCATTCATCCGCGTCCACGCCCGAAGTCAACCGGCGAGTCGTGTCGAAGCCGGTGGCTTACGCATCAGAAACAAATCGTCTGCAACCTTGTCTGACCATATCGATGCATTACTATTGTAACCATAATAAATTAAAGGCATTTCTATCCCACGACTTGGCGTGTAGTGACCAACATTTTTTTTCATTTATTACTTACTCTCTGTATTCCGGTGAAGCTGTTAAGACATTGCTAGGTGAATAGCGTAGTCAGTTCGAAAAAAAAAATTATTACATTCTAATATTATGAGCTATCCGAATACAAAAAAAGCCAAGATAGTCAGAAGGAATGCCGACAGAAGTGAAAACTCAAAAGAATAACATGAATGTATTCTCTTTTGATTTTCATATTAATTATAGTATGAATGACAATATTTAAATTTTAGAATTTGTATATTGAAAATTTTTTTTTGGTGAATATGCTCGCGCCCCGTTTTTTTATTTTTTGTCATACGATCTGTTTTTTTTTTTATGACGAAGAAAGAATATTGATTTTATTTTTTTTTTTATTAATTTTTATATATTAATAGGTGAACAATAAATTTTTATTTTCTTTTCTTCTTTTTTCTTTTAAAATAGTGTTATTATTTAAATATTATATTAGTATGTAAATAATTTGTTAAATAAAAATTACATACTTCTTTTTTCATAGAAAAAAATAAGTTTTATTTTGCCTCTTAAACCCAAATTATAATTAAGTGTCTTAGTTCATTAACATTAGTGTAGTTTTCATATCTATTAGCACTCGGAGCAATGATTATTTACACTTTTATAAAGTTTATTAAACAATCACACGTATAATGAGCTGCAAAATATCAAT
Source organism: Antheraea yamamai (assembly GCA_036509395.1). Taxonomy (NCBI): domain Eukaryota; kingdom Metazoa; phylum Arthropoda; class Insecta; order Lepidoptera; family Saturniidae; genus Antheraea; species Antheraea yamamai. The sequence goes on along the minus strand of AP028428.1, from coordinate 11,439,461 downwards.
ATTACATGTACACAGGCTCCGGTCATGCTTACGTAGCATGTCATGACGCGAATTTATAAATTTATCTCCTACCAAAAATATCGCTCAACGCGCCTAAAGATGTTTTCACTTCTAAAACACTTGTACGGTGATTATTGATATGATTTAAGCAATGACCTTCCACGGGACGTAGTCCGGTGAAGCTGTTAAGGCCTTACTAGGTCAATAGCGTAGTCAGTTCTTAAAAAATAAACCTTCCACGGGAAATTAAAAATTGTACTAATTCAAGGATCGACGACCGCTTTGTGGATAAATTAAGAAAAATGGAAATTCATGGTCACTGTGAAAGTTACAAAGGAATTTAATTACTGTGAAAAATAATGACTTATCCTGTAAATGTGGTACACCACGTTTAGTTTTATAAGTCACTGAAGGTATCAGAAACAAACCGCAAAGAGTTTCACGTATTACTAATGTAAGGTGACTAAATTTAAAAACGGATACCGAAAGAGTGGATTTATAATGCTATCGGAATTATTTGATTAACATTGCAATTATTTATTAATACATATATAGGTAAAAGATTACGTTCTCATATGTCTTTGTTCGAATGATATTATGATAATATTATTGAAAGCAATTAAGCGTTTACGCAGTATTAAGAATATGACGTAACTTCGCACTGACGTGACTCTTGCATATATTTGTAGCGGCTGCCTTTCACGAGCAATCGATTACTATAGATATAATTAGGTTTTATTACTGACTATAACGGAATTAAAGTAGGGTTTAAACTCTGTGATGGAAAAGTTTCTGCTACAATGAATTTCTCGTTTAGTTTTACTCTGTAAGAACAATTGCTTTATGCTTGCGAAATGAGAAATAATTTTTTTTTTATTTAATGTCAAAAGCAGGCAAACGAACTGGTGGGTCACCTGATTTTAAGTGATCACCACCGTCCATAGACACTAGCAACACCAGGGGAGTCGCAAGTGCGTTACCAGCCTGTGTATGGGGGAGGGGTGGGGAAAGGAGAAAGGGGAAGGGAAAGGGGGGAAGGAGGTGGGCCTCCGGCGCTCTCACTGACCGAACAAAACGCAACAATGCAAGCACTGTTACTTAACGTCGATGTTCTGTAAGAGGGTGGTACTACCCCGGGCGAGCGGACCCATTCATGCTGAAACTATTAATAGCTACAGCGTGGCTCTACCACCTTCAGAATACTTATAAATACTAATAAAATAAAATATAAAACTTCATTTTAATAATAAGTAATTCAATTCGTAATAGGAATTAGGTAATGCTTTCCATCCTTTTAACAAATATTAGTGCAAGGTGTCTGAACTAGAATAAGCATAGTCAATGAATATTAATTTAACCAAAAATAACAAATTCTGAACGCAATTTAGAGTTCACATGTTAGAAATAGAATCAAGAGATCAAAAGTTTTATAATTAAATATTAGGAACTTCGGTGTTATTCATTTTAATCTCATTCGATATTAAAAGAAGAAATATAAGTGCTTATAGAGTCTGTTTTATTCACGTAAAATAATTATGTTGGTGTATGTGAGATTCATACCTCAATATACTTTGACTGATCACTATGAAAGGTTGTAATATCTAAGTTATATCTAGTTTCTCATGGAGGCCGTTATTATTGTATCCATTTTATTATAACCCGCTTAATTATAATGTGTCGCTGTAATCGATCAACTTCTAGAGTTTAAAAGTCATGAGGACTGTTACAATAATTATATAAATATGTATTCAACTATTTATTACAAGAATCAGTAATTACAAAAAGGAACAAACGCGAGCGGAGCCACGGGCATAGCTAATATGATCGTAAAAATATTACAAATCATAATAAAAACTTATATATTTGGTAGTAATTTATATGGCAGGACTAAAGCCGAGAACAGAACTAAAGCCTAGTTTATACCCTATGACTAGTATTTACTATTTACTAGAGTTTTTGGAAAAAAACTAATCAAATGTAATTGAAAAATTAATTAATACCAAACTATTAGACTTTAAAAGAGCAACTATTAAAAAGTTTAATAACATTTCGAAGGTATGCAGCATATTGAGTTTTATTACTAAAAAGTGCCATTCGAACTTAATATTTTACTTGAAAAAAAAAGCACGTATAAGAACTCGTAATTAATGAATTACGGTTATAGGTACAATGTGACAAACAAAGCCGTTATCTATCTATACTATAATAAAACTGTAGCAAGGTCAAATCTGTACATTAAATATTTTTTGAAAATTTTGATCGGGGTAGACTTTGTTATCGATATAGAAGCCAAAAATAATCTTTTTACAATTTTTGTCTGTCTGTCTGTCTGTCTGTCTGTCTGTCTGTCTTTCTGTCCCTGTGAACACGCATCACGCTGAAAGTGCTGAACCGATTTTAACGAAACTTGACATAATAATAACTAATATTCCAAGGTTACATTTAGGATACTTTTTGTCCCATAAAACGCAAGGGGTTCTCCAGGATAACGAAAGACAAAAAATTGTAGTTAATGTAACTAGACTTTTTTGCGACACCTTAGTAGAAGAGCCAGCAATGTTGGAAGAACGAGAATTTTAGAACAGCTGGTTCTTTAAAATGAAGATATATTATGCTCTTCCAAACAGAATTCAGAATACCTGGTAGCTGGTTAACGTTGTGTTTTTTAATGCGCATCACACCTTTACAGGTTAAAATTTTGGGTTATTAATAATTTAAGGAACATTTTTTTCAGTAACTTTTAAACGCTATTAAAAACATTAATTTATCACTGCCAGACAATTTTGTTATTGACAATAATGTGCCCGATGATATTCTTTATAAATAAAATAATTCATTTCAAACCATTTTATTTTTTCCATTGCAAAGCACATATTTCATTTTATTAAACATTATGATATTGAGATTTCACCGTAAACACCGTAAACGAAAAACAACGATAAACGTAGACATATGACTCCAGACTGACGTCATCTTGAATACATGCGTCTATAACAGGCGCTTCCACAATTATCGCTATCTTTATCATACATAAAATGGGGTAAACATATCAATGCAGTTGCAGTATCTAGCTCTAAGTTTCTAAACGTTTTCAAAGCATTAGCCGGTTTTAATTGGGGTGTTCATCCATAATATTTAGTTCGTTTATACCTCAATATTACACGCAGTCGAATTGACTATGCCAGCTTTCTTTATGATAGTAGTGCTCAGGTTAACCTCTATAAACTTGAAAAAGTCCAAAACCAGGCCATGAGAATTATCGGGTGTTTCATTAAAAGTACTCCAATCCATGTTATGGAAAGCGAATTGAGCATATGTCCGTTACATCTTAGGAGACAATATTAAGCTGACAAAATTCTATTTAAATTTAAGTCATTCGAAAAGAACGAACTAACTAATGTATCAGAAGAACTGTCCACCTCTTTCCAATCACTCTATTGGCGTAAAAGAAAAAGACCACTATTTTTTCTCAATATGAAAATACTCCAAGTCAAACAAGTATAAAACATGAAATGTTCACTTTACACACCTGGGTCGATAACATTGATTTGCACAATATAATTAAAATAAATGTAGATGGTATTTGAAAGAAGTTTACAAATAAAATAAAAACAAAAATCAATACGTGCCAAAGGGGAATGGAGCGCAGCATGCTGAACATAAGCAAAATACAAAAAATTAGACACGCTGATATAAGATCCAAAACAAAAACAATAGATGCATTAAACCACGCACTAAAACTAAAATGGAAGTGGGCTGGGCATGTTGCGAGGCTCAAAGACGACAGATGGACACAAAAAATTACGACCTGGAAAGGACCTAAAGGAAAACGCTGCAGAGGGCGACCTTTCGCACGCTGGGAAGAAGATATTAAAAAAATAGCTGGCCCCAAATGGCAGCGCATAGCGCAAAATAGAGAAAACTGGCAAAAGCTGGAAGAGGCCTTCACCTGAAGAGGGGTTCCTATACAATAATTAGAATATCAAAAACTGTAAATAATAATACTTAGCATGATAGAAATATAGTCATAATATTTATTCATTTACCAATAGATTTTGTTAAGTTTTGCAAAGGTTTAGAAAACCACATAAAGAAATGTACCTTATTAATTAACTATATTGGGAAATAAAAGGCTTTTTATTTTTATTTTCTATTTATTTATAGATGGTATTTGGAAGCCAAAGCGTCAATATGATGTTGTTAAAATAAAAGATATTTGTCTTCAATATATAAATAAACATTATCAAAATTTTGTTAAAATATACACTGACGGATCTAAAGCTGGTAATTATTTAGGAGCCGCATTTTTTGAGTCAAATTCGAAAACTTTTATGAAATTTGAAATTGATGAAAATATTTCAATTATGCACACTGAATTAATAGCAATTGCAGAGGCCTTATCATTTGCACAATCAACTGAGTCCATTAAGATTGTTATTTTATCCGATTCAAAAAGTGTTCTTCAACACGTAGCGCGATGTACCTCGACTTTTCGAGGAATACCGATAGCCTACAAACACTATTTTGAAGCAAGTACTAGATTTCAAAGCAAAGAACAAAGTAATTGTTTTACAATGGATCTCTTCTCATATAGGTATAACTAGGAATGAAAAAGCTGATTTTTAGCTAGAGAAGGATCCTCCGAAGGTGCTCCTATTAATATTTTACCAACTTACTTGGATGTATGCTCAGTATTTAAAAATAGCTGTTACTCGCATTGGAAGGAATACTTTGATGAGCGTTCTAAAACAAAACGAATATGGTACAGAACGATTCAGCCACGCCCCTTAAAATCACCATGGATTGATGACAGTACGATTTGCCGTCGGGAAACAATCACAGGAACAGATTACGCTCAGAACACATCCCATGTAAAAAGTTCGCCTACTTGATGCGTAAAATACTATTACCACTCTGCCAGAGTTGTGAACTCATCGATGATGTGCACCACATCCTGGCAGAATGTGTTCGAAACGAAGATATTAGATCTCGGCTTAATGCTTCTGGTTCGTTCCACAGTGGTTTGTACAATTCGTTATTGTCTGACCCCACTTCGAAAGATGCTAAAGAATTGTACAAAATTAATATAAGCTATTAAGTTTATTGTCATTCTTATTTTTATATAGTTGTATGTCACTTAGGCGATATAGCCGAGAAGGCGACTAAGCCTTCATTAAAAAATAAATAATGATAATATTAAAATTACAGCTATCTTAACATGGTTTGGACATACTTTATTTTATTTACAAACAAAATAGCATCGGGCACATTATTGTTAATAACAAAAATGTCTGGCAATGATAATTTCATGTTTTAGTAGCGTTTCTAAGTTAGTAAAAAACAAAACACTCAAAAATTATATATGCCTGTAAAGGTGCGATATGCACTAATAAACGCAACGTTTGCCGGCAGCCAGGTAGCCCGCACGCTGTTCGGAAGAACATAAAGATATATAAAAACTGGCTTATTTTCTTTTTCGAAACCGTTGCTAGCTCTTAGACAAATAGTTACAGACAAGTGACATTTGACGCGTCGTGCTCATATCTTTTTAATATTTATATTTTTCTTCAATACAATGGAGTGTGAAAAAGTTTTAATACAAGTTGAAAATAATTATGATATTATTCAGTGTTTCATTTATCATTATTTTATTTTATGAATACATTTTATCGTTTAATTTACAACTTAACTCTATCAACTTGATATTTTATAATGTAAACTCTACTGACTGTATAGTAAACGTCTACAAAAAAGGGAAAGGAACTTCGTTAGAAACTGGGGGTCCATAGACCTTTAAAGCTTTTTTCACATTACCACCAATATATGTTGGTTGCTACGAACGGGTTGTAGGCTTATTTTAAAAGATTTCTCACATACCATCTGGGTATATGTTTGATTGAGTCCCTCGATAGTTTGGATTCACAATTGGAAACCGATGGTGGGGCTGCAATAAGGTTTTAGTTATATTAAAATTTTTCGCGTTTAAAAATACAATTGGCACCAGTGATAACCGATTTGGTGCAGACGAAGTTGCACGGGTCAGCTAGTTAAGAAATAAAATTCTTAACACGAACTTCGATCGTAGCAAAGTTCAAACAAATATTGACTGTATTAAATTATACATACGTATCATTTCTTGTCTTGGATTTTCTTTCGTTAAAGTGTATATTTTATTTTGTTTTTCGAAAATATTTACAGTACAATAAACAACATATAAATAGTATAACATCATATTATAAAAATGTAACTGACGTTATAATATTTTCTAAGAATCTAAGACTTCCTTATTATGACGCAAAATTATTGGTAACAAAAAGATATTTAGTTCTATTTATTTAATGGAGGTAAAAAATGTAAGCCACGATAGAAGCACACAAAGTCCTTGTAGAGTTAGCTTTATAATCCACCAAAAACAGGTCACAGTCTTCTCTCGCGTGAAATGAAACGTATTAATATAGGTCTAGTAAATTGTATCTAGTAGTGCAATAACGCAGCTATGTAAAATGCGGTGGTCTAAAACTAAGCTATAATTGTTATTACCGTATTGGCAAACCAAAGCACGTTCAGCGGCCTGCGTTGTATCACGCCATGGCCATCCTGCGCGCATATTCTACGAGTCCTTCAAGAAACCTGTCAAGAAAGAAAAGCGATTTGACGTTAATATTTTAATAAACTCACATACACCAGGGCTTTCTAGGAAACAGTTCAACGTTGCCTTGATTTCTATCGAATAAAGAATAACTTATCTTACTTATGCATGCCCTTTGAGTTAAAGTTCATTGCACTCCAATTTGAATACAAATGTAACAAATAAAGTCACATCCTGTTCATTAATGTATATGAGTCGCATGTGCTACAGCGGCATTAATCACAACAGTGATAAGAAAGTTCATTCTGTGCAAATAATGTTAAATGTAGTAAATCATAGCGGCCATTATCACTATTGCAAACTATATATCAATCAATTTTAATGTACAAATAATAAACGTTTAAATATTTGTAGATTGTTTCAAAGTATACATAGTCCTGTTAAACATTATGCAATAGTTTTCCTTTAATATATTTTAAGATAGTATTATTATGTTATTAAGATTTAAATACACTACTTAATACCATAAAGTCTTACATATATAAAAAACAGTATTTGGCTTTGGTAAATAATACACGCAGCTTCTTTCTTGAGAAAATCGGTTTCTTGTTTTATATTAAACACATATTTCATCAGCATTAGATTTGGGATATTTTTTATTTTGTTGAATTATAATTTTGTAATAATTACTTAATCCTCATCATCCTTTTACAGATTTTAAGTTATATTGGTAAAATTTCACCAGTACTGCTAGCCTTATTTAAAGCTAATAAATAGGTAACTTAGAAAATAGTCTGAAAATGCCTCTTTGCCATTAAAAATCTCGTCAAAATTGGTTTAACTTTATCAAACACTAGCGGGCCGGTGGACTTTGTCCCGCCTTGATAATAAAAAAAAAACCTTGAAGTTAGACATATGCTGTCGGTGACTTTTTTGTAGGCATTATCAAGCTCTATAACTTTTCTCTAGAGCTCAATCATATATCTCTCATCGTTAAGGCAGCGTTCGTAAGAAACGTTATCGTTTGACCGTTTTTTCTCCGACTTATTTTGCAAATCCGACTACCACAAACAAGTATTTTCATTTTTCGGGTTAATATATAGCCTATAACACTCACAAATAACGTAGCTTTCTATTGGTAAACAATTTTTCAAAATCGGTTTAGTAGATCCAGATCTTACCCACTACAACGTCACAAACTCACAAACTTTACTTGTTCATAATATTAGTATAGATTGGCTAGGACAAACAATATACCTTACAATTTATTTGAAAACATTATCTGGTATATCTATGTATGTTTTTATTTTCAAGTTTATTACACATTTAGAAGTATTGTTTCGACCATATTAAATTGGTATCGTATTGAAGTAGCGATATAGGTGTCATTAGGCTGCGGAGAATGGATACGAATAGTATACGTAAGTAGAGGTGAAGAACCTGTGGCCGGGTCGCCCGATAAGCCCACCATGTTTACTAGACGAACATTATAAACCATACACAATACAGAGTGCACAAACATCGCGGTATTGGACCCACTTAGAGCTTAATAATTCCGTTTTGTTTTGCTTTCTATAGCGAAAATAGAGCGTAGTCCGAATAGTCTAAAATAGTAAATTATATTCGCTCGATCACGATTACAGAAAGTGTCGTTATAATGCGGTTAGAACTAGTATAATAATACAACTATTTGAAGTCTAAAATGATTACTGATATTATTCTTGTACTAATAAACTATTATATATTTTAAAATTACCGCTCCAAGCGGGACTCCGAAGCACGAGGTCTCAGCTTTCACGGACGAACTAGGAAAATTCTCTTGACCGATATATCTATATATCTTTTCAATTATATTTTTTAGCGAAAATAAAGGTTAAAAATGCTTAATAGGGGTAAGATCCTTTTGCAACAATGAACTGGAATATATATAATTTAGACAGTCGGAGGTGCGGCACAATGAAACGCTGTTTCGAGACTAATTCATGTTTTCTTTTTCTACCGAAATTTGCATGCATACCCATATATACCAATAACAGCATTTTAATATAATCCTCCTTGTTCTGGTTTGCCTACAGATATAGATGTGGTTCAAATATAGACCAGCAATCTATTCTTATAATTGATAATTACAAATTAGTTTCACCGAATATTCCCGATTAGTTTAGTTTGCCACTGGCTTGTTGTGCCAATTAGGGGTAATTGAAATACACCACAATCTATTGGTATGAATACTCACACTATGGGGAGAGCTATAATAACTTCATGTACTTTTTGTTTTTATTTTATAGGCGTCAGTGTTTCAATCTCATAGTTTTAGCTGGTAGCGCTTTAAGCCTAGACGAAGACTCACAAACAGAACAACTTATGGATTGTAATTGACCTGCTGGGCATTAGGTACAGAATTCACTACAGTTTCATCACAAACTCACTAAATATTTGAAAAAACTGTAAAAAGTAACACAAATAAGTATTTAGAACATATCATTACATAGTATAAAACAAAGTCACCTACCGCGTCTGTCTGTCTGTCTGTTCGCGATAAACTCAAAAACTACTGAAAGGATTCTCATGCGGTTTTCACCAGTAGAAAAAGTGAGTCATGAGGAAGGTTTTGGTATATAATTTGTCAAGGATTTTTTTATAATCAGGACGGGACAACGTCTGCCGTGCCCCCTAGTATTTAATAACAGTAATTATATTATACCAAGTTCGAACGTTCGCTAGCCAGTGACAACAATGTTATCAGAGTAATTATTATGAATAATATAAATTATGAATATTGCGCGTCAACAGAGAGAAAGACAATACATATTTGTACAAATAACTATAAAATCTAGCAACACATCGACGTTGACCGCTTCCTGCGATACGGTCACACCGCCTGCTGGGATGATAAACGCTTGTCGGTTGACTTCCGTCTCGGATAAAGCTCGGAACATAAACTCTCACTCACCCTGAAACAAATTCCACTACTATAACCATCAATTTCAATTTGTCATGTTTGATTCATTCCTGTATCAATATAATTCGTATAACTTCATAGCATAAGCTGAAGGTGTCAATGAATAGATTTTCCACGTGGCGCTTTTTAATATGCTTTTAGAGGAACGTGCCTCAATCTATTAGAGTTAGAAACCTTACACTATAATGGATTCGAGGACATCAAATCATAGCGAAAAGGTTCTGCTGTGGTCTGACGATAAAGAGATTTGAAAATTATCGAGTGAAAATGTAATTGTCTGTATATATATCACATATTTAGTTGAAGACAGAGAAAAACAAGATAGCCCTCAGTAAGCTGTGGGATTTCAAAACGAAATCAACTGCTAAACAGACTTCTGGGCTATAAAACCATTGAACAAAGGGTTGGGGGAGTTTTGATAAATGGGACATTAGTACGGTTACATGAGAAACTCCATAACCATTATTTACTAAAATGAAAAGAAAAAACATTAACACATTTTCTTATCAAATAATCATATAATTTTAGGGATAAAACGAATATAAAAATTTAATATTTTCAAATAATGCTGGACTGCTAAATAGGCCAGCCTAATGTGGAGTGGTGATAATGCCACGTCGTCGGATATTAAGGTCAATTGCCTTGCTCGATATGTTGGGCTAGTCTCAGATAACGTTGTTTGAACGGGTATGCTACCAGCGATGTCTAAATAAACATAGAAAATTACCCTTACATAACTTAGCTAAGAACTGACACCGTTTCGCCTAACGAACTCGATCATATGAAATGAATATTAAACATTCGAAGCGAGATCTTTGTGATTGGTTTTAGATTTATTTCTTTGGTCACGCTTGAATAATTTACGAAAGGACTGGACGCTGTCATTCAGCGTTGGAATTATTTATACGCAACACGGTTTATTTGCATGAGTTGGTACAATTATACTTTAACGTTAACAAATTTATTATGTTCATCGAATAACCGTGAATCATCGGTATACGAGTATGCTTCATTTTTTTTAAGTCCAATGAAGCTTCCTGCTTTATATACGGTGATTGATATTAGATATGAAGAAAACTGGTTTTACCTGAGCTACGCTATCGACTACGTATACAAGGGTGTTGATTCTATAAACCTTTGTTTTTTCTTTGTTTTCTTATACATTGTATAATCTATACTTTAATATTATAAAGCTGAAGAGTTGGTTTGCTTGACCGCGCTAATCTCGGGAACTACTGGTCCGATTTGAAAAAATCTTTTAGTGTCAGATAGCTAATTTATCGAGGAAAGCTATAGGCTATATATCATCACGCTACGACCAATAGGAGCGGAGCACCAATAAAGATTTTTCAAAATGGAGGTTAACGTACGTATTATTTAAAAATATTTTCATCTTCGACGTAAACGACGTAGCGTTAGCGTTAGCCCAAAGTAACAATTCCACACGTAATAAGTCACGGGCAGAAGCTAGTAATATATATAGACATTGTTTATCGAATATAGTTCTTTTAGTAGTCGAATAAATTAGGTAATATTGTTGTGGTATTATGATAACATTGCACATTCGACGATATAGTGACGAAACCCGTGACCCTTTGTGTTTGAAAGTCTGTTTTGAACCACATAATTGTAAAGCGGAACGGATTTGAATATAATTATTATTATTTTTAATCTAATTACCCGCTTACAGCATTGGTTGTTATAATTACTAAGTAATAGTTCATCTGCATCGTATTTGCGAAATCACTGTTAACCTCATTTCTGTTTAACCTTGCAAAATGAAATATGTATCAATGTTTCAAATCCTGTATACATATATCTAGTAGATTCGTTTTAATTTCATTTTTCGACCTCCGAAAATCGATTCCATTTAATTCTAATCGATTTAATTCCACACCTTTTTATTCAACGATTTATATCTTGTTCAATTTAATAGGTTACAGTCGATGATATGGAACCACATACGAGGGACGAATTCTGGTAAACCACTTGATATATCCACGGTCACAGTATTTTACTTATATAACTCTAACTCCTTGCCTTTTGATACCGTAGTAAATATTTCAAAAGTATTTGTGCAATGACTCATTGTGTTTTTATTCAAATATCTTCAATATATATCTACATAGATTATTTTCTTTAGAAGACAAAAGTTATTATCCAACATTTCACCGATTAATATGGTGAGATTTGTATATAAACCTGTTATTAGTTTTATTCTTAGATCACATTCCAAATCAAATTATTTCATACAGACCATATTCTAACATAATAATAATATTTATTGCACTGAAATGTATACGAAAACCAAATACGCTTCGTCCCGTTTCTATTTAACGCGAATGTTTTGACCACACTGATGGAAGGAAACGTCACCGTCATCACGTGAGGAAAAAAATGTGATCACTTACTTATTATACCCAATACGTAATAATTACGTCAGTATTCCGATGATTAATATTTTCGATTTCTTTTAAATCATATTTAGGTTGCACGTCGAATAATTTTAGCTCCCGTAATAACTATTATAGGTTTTATGGAAATGCGGCGTGGCATATTCATAATTGTTAGTTTTTTTATAGGTATATTTTTTATTGCTCCCGAGCTTGCTGTTTATTACTGCCAATAAGATTCTCTATCAGCTGCAATTTATACTATTAACCGGGATCTAAATGCCTTAAGGGATTGGTCTGAGAGATTTGGCTTATCAGTTAATCCTTCCAAATGTCAAGCAATTGTAATAGGGAGCTCTCGTATGATTTCCAGAATAGACTTCAGCTCGCTGCCTCAGATTATATTCAGTGGTCTTGTTATACCGTGTAGTACGGATGTAAAGGACCTTGGTTTACACATTGATGCCAAATTGGATTGGAGAACTCATATTTCCAAGGTTAGCCAGAAAGTGATCGGTACTCTAAAGTCTTTTTATCGCCTGAAAAATTTTCTCCCAGTTAAAACGAAAACCATGCTAGTGCAATCTATAATATTTCCTATAATTGACTATGGTGATGTGTGCTTTTACGATCTGAACGCTGACCTTCTTAACAAACTTGACAGATTACTCAACAATTGCATTCGATTTGTTTTTAATCTTCGTAAGTATGACCATGTATCGAGCCATCGTTCAGAGCTTAATTGGTTGCCCATACGCCAGCGTCGGAGTTTGCGGGCTCTGACAACTCTGTATTCTATTCTATTTTCTCCCAACACTCCCTCTTACTTAACTCCACATTTTCAGTTTTTATGCTCTAATCATGACCTTAACCTTCGCTCTTCTAATAATCTTATTCTTTGCTGTCCTGTCCATACTTCCGGTCTAGTACATTCATCTTTCTATATCCAATCTATTCTCCTATGGAACGCGCTTCCTTATGAAATCAGGATGTCATCTAACCGTTTCAGTTTTAAAGTCAGGGTACGTCAGCTTTACCAGTGTCATTTAGCAGAATTATCTGGTTAATGCTGTATTTAATACTTGATGTTGACTAACTATACTTTTATTTATTGTATTGATGATGTATGATGTTGTTATGTGTATGTATTGTATATGTGTAGTATATATGTATTATATATGTAGTATATTGGTGTTGATATTTTATTTATATATTGTAATATTAAATAGGCTAAACATAATTTCATAAAAACCTCACCTTTTACACCTACCAACATTTATCTCTGCACCACCTAATGGTTGACTGGCAGAGAATGCCTTAGGCATTAAGTCCGCCATTGCGTATTTAACGCATAATGTGTAAATAAATAAATAATACTACAAGTGGCATGCAATAATTTCAATGTTCTAACAAGATGGTGGCCCCTTTGTTAGACCTTTCCAGGGAGTTTTTCTGGTATCTCAGAATTCATGCTTCATTTTATTATTTTCCATCCACTTCACTTGTGCACGAGAACCGAACTATATTACGTACAATGCAACCAATATTACTAAATATAGAGTCAAATATCACAAGATTATGAATATAATATAAAAACCACTACATACCAGACTAAGTTCCCTCCAAAACGTCTCATTGTTACAGTTGTAACTTCTTTGACAGTGGCGCTGCGCTCTTGGAAGTACTGTTGTGACGGTCATGCGCGGTTGCGTAACAGCGCGGAGGCGAGCGCGAAGCGGGGAGAGGGCGACTACAATGTATACACGGCCTTACCACGCCCGTTCCACTGGCCTGGCTGACCACTGATCTAGCTACTGACGATCTGGGTTAGGAGAACTCCAATCAACCTTCAATTACAAAATCGTCAAAAAATGCCGTCTCAATTTACTTAGCACACTCAATAAATGTAATGAAATACACTTACGTCACGAGTTTGCTCTTGCGTAACTGAGATATTGGTACTTGCTGTTCTTCCGTATTGTTACTGTGATTAATATTTTTTTTTAAATAATGTCTACATCGATATTGACTATTATCAATCAATCCTTAATTATTACCTATCAATCACTACAGCAAGCCACGAAACAGAGTAGGTATATAAATTTAATTATTTTGGACACATTGTCACAACCGAAATGGGAGATGATTATGATACTTAACTTAAATAAAGTAAATTTTCAAAAAAAAGTATTAACCGACTTCAATATCAATCAAAAACCCATAAGGCACTAAAAAGCGGAAAATAAATAGTTTATCAAATTAACCAAATTAAATAAAACATAGGAATATGTGTGCTAGCTAGAGATGTATTGGAAGTCGGTGCCAACCGAAATTTCAAATTTGTTCCAGGTAGAAATGTATTACAGAGACGCGAGAGTGGACTTAAACTTTGTACCTATGTAGATGATATGATTTTCGGTTCGCACCGACTTCCAATACATCTCTAGGTAGCACACATATTCATATGTTTTATTTAATTTGGTTAATTTGATAAACTATTTATTTTCCGCTTTTAGTGCCTTATGGGTTTTTGATTGATATTGAAGTCAGTTAATACTTTTTTTTGAAAATTTACTTTATTTTTCCATTTTTAGTGTACATAAATATATTTTACTAGCAGTGCCCGCGAACTCCGTTCCGCCTTAAGTATATTAAAATATGCGCATTTTTGCGGTATGGTATCTATCGGTATGGTATGCGATATGGTTTCAATCGGTTGTACAGTAAGTAACGTTTGGTACGAACGCAACCTTATCAATAATCCGCGATAGTTTCTACCACCAACTCGGCTACCATCGCTTCACACATAATACACCTTAAGTAATGTAATTACAATGCTTGCGTCATGTTGCAACACAGCAACGAACATAAGCACAATAGGCTCCTAAGAATTGAAGAGTTTTTTTTATAATATTGGTGGCAAACGAACATACGGGTCACCTGATGGTAAGTGATCACGGCCGCCCATGGACACCTGCGACACGAGAGGAAACACAGATGCGTTGCCGGCCCTTAAGAAAGGAGTAGGCTCGTTTCATGAAAGTTTTCTTACTTTGTCACGGATCCCATGATCAGAACCTAACCAAATTCTCATCAAACTACCCTTGAAGTACATCCTTTCCAATAAAAAATGAATCATCGAAATCGGTTAGCGTGATATTGAGTTATTCGTCTATTTGTCGTTTACATAATTAATGCAAATTTAAAACTTATACGGTTTTGCACTGGATGCCGTTATCGGAACTGGACCAAATTAAAATGGGACTATACGGGAAGTACCAGCTTTCAAATAAAAAAAGAATAATCAAAATCGGTTCACCCAGTCCAAAGTTATGAGGTAACAAACATAAAAAAAAAAAATACAGTCGAAATGATAACCTCCTCCTTTTTTTGAAGTCGGTTAAAAATAAGAAAGGTTCAGAAAATAATTCAATTTGTATTTCACAGTGTTATAGTTTATTTCTCAAAATCAGCTATTTCTTTATTTGGACCTCATGTTTGTAGGTTCAATAACAGCAAAAGTCGTTTTATCATACCACTCACATTAGAATGAGTTTTTAAAAAATCACCACATTTTCGTATGGTATACCTACCCGTGAAAACACCGTTTTAACTATAAGGATAATTCGAATACAAATAATGTAATTCAAAATAATTAATTTCAGATTGAGTGTTTTCAATGGAATGTTTAGGTACTTAATGACAGCTTGTTACGTCATTACTATACCTAACTAGTATTTATTTGCAGTCGTCTGTTATAATATGTTTTAGAGCTTACGATTTTCTGTTCAGCAGTTCATTATTATTTTCAATGCAATCGTACCGAGAATTTAAATATTAAAGCAATTAATTATTTTATTGCATCTTATAAGCAGATCTTATAGTCCGAATATAATATTATTCTCTTTAATAGTATAACTGGCTGTGCCGTTGACTCACAAAGTATTTATGATTTTATATACATAAAGACATCTATATGGGTTGAAAATAGAAGCAATTACTAGGCTGTTTTCCGAATATCGACCGAAAGTTGTTAGAGTAGTAAGCTCAATACTCAATGCACGTCATTAATATTAAAACAACAGACGACTAAATTAAAAGGAATCGAAGAAGCGAACATACCAAATATGGATGAACATGATTAAGTTTAATAATTATACCATCAACGTAGCACTGTAACTCCGTAAGACTATTAATATTCAAGAGGATGATAATTTATACTCACATTATCGGTAGCTACATATGGAAACTTACTATATATGTATCGTTGAAAGCTTGTCTTTTACATATTCAAAATAGTAAGACGGAAACCCTAAATAGTATCCTTTACAATTGCCATTAATATTCCTTTATGAAATATCTCACTTCTCAACTAAATATAGTTATAATATTTTATATGTAAATTGTAGTAACTTGAATGTAAACCCAAAATAATTTCTCCAATGTGAAAAAAACTGAGCAAGTAATAACCAAAAGTGGTGCAACAATCATCGGATAGAATCCTATGAGTGTGAGCTAAAATAATATACGAATTGATAGGAACAATATAATATGTGTTAGATCGTGAACACGCGCTATCGACTGATTTATATGAAAAAATATAAATTGAAACGAGGCCTCCCAAAAAATACTTTATCCAATTTAGGCCCTAAGAAGGCGATTATGAACGTCAGAACTATCATCGGTTTGGATAAACAACCCAGTCATTAAGAAGAACCGGCAAGAAACTCGATCAGGTTTGTCTTTTTAACATATCACTACATATTATAAAGTTCTCTGCCACGTCTGTTCGCGATAAACTCCAAAACTACTGACTCGTCTTTACCAGTAGATAAAATGATTCATCCTGCCTCAGGTTTAGGTATATAATTTGTCAAGGTTTTTTTTATTATCAGGGTGGGACAACATCCGCCGGGCCCGTTAGTATATGTATGTATATCCAAAAAAAAACTAACGTTACAATCGTTTTTGGTGGATGCACATATAGAGAGGTATCAATTCCAGACATCACCATCGTTCACATATTGATCTACTCTATTTAGACATTAAAACCCGCTTGGTATGGTGCTTGAACTCACTATACGGCAAATCGGTAACGTGCTTTGGGACTTTGTTATAAAAGCTAACACTATTACCTACCTATAAAACTGGTCTTAGTGAGCATGAAACATGGAATGTTTGGTTTGGTGTGTGTTTGTGTATCAGCTCACTATATCATCTGTATATCAGCTGATACGCCATATACATTTAAAAATAAATAAAAATATGTTGATTACATAAAAGTCAATTATGTAGAGGCATGGAATGCGCGATCTCTCAGCCCAACACTATTACTGTCACTGTACCATGTGGCATTAATAGGCAAGAATTAGTGTTCCCAAAAATGTCTCACATCCTATTCAACGTGACACAGTGCCCTAACTAAAGAGACGCTAAAAGCAATTTAATTGTCACAGAATTCTCACAATAGTGACTGAATATTAGTATTTGGGGCGATCACGTGCGTTATCACAATGTGTCGTTATATTAAAGCATGTGTTTGCACATTGCAACGGACTACTCAGAACTAGAAATCGTGAGAACTGTTGAAATTGATTTCGTTTTAACAATTTCCAAACGGCGGTATATTGCATTTGTTTCTGATTGATAAAATTTCGCACAGTAATATTTAGAAACATGCTAATGGCATTGTTTTCATAAAAAAGAAAATACATTACCGATCACTACCGTATGTTCCATATGTATATTAATTCGCAATTCGATTTTGCTCTGTCATCTCGAAACTAAGAACTTTATATTACTAAATTCTCTAAAACTTTATATTTTATCGTGTTATATTTCTTTGTTTTTCCTAGGCACTTTTCAAAATTAACTCAAAATAGAAATAAAAACCGAAATCCTCTACTCGTAGTACAAAGCAAATAATAACACAATATTTTACCATTAGGGCAGATGTCAGTCTACTTGACTGCCATCACCAGTTTTCTGAAAATAAAATAAATTCTTGTTCAAGTATACACTTCATTTTCCAAGTGTAAACCAAGTTTCCCGGAATCGTAGGTTACTTCCATTAGATTAAGTGAAAATTTTAGTTATACTTTCGAGAAGTCAACTTGGAAATTTATTGCATGATCCTTAATATATTTATGAAATTGTTCTTATATCGGCATTTGATGTCATAAAATACACACTAAATCGTTATTGTAACCCTTTAAATTTTTAAGATTGCCAATTTTAAATTATTCATTAAATATACGTTGTGCGTAATTTTCTGTAGTCTCATTTATAACGATAATTAAGTACGCCCGAAGCGATGTTAGTCATTGTAAATTAAATAGGCTTTACTCTAGCTTTGCTGTACCTTACACTTATAAAACAAACTAAATAATACCCTATATATTATCATTAATGAAAATGGGAATTTAGGAATATCTTAATTGTAAAAGAACAACGCATCCTACAGATCGTAAAAACCACAGAATTTACTATTAGAAAACTAACAAGTATATTTTTTATATTAACTTTAATAGATACTTTTATGGTGAACATGTGTTTTCTGCCTAAAGTGATTTTAGTGTCTACGAACAGGATCTTACATATACGGCCATAAAAGCATAAACACATAACCAAACGTAAAGCACATTTAAATAAAATATTATTTAAAAAAATGCCAAGAAGATGACATACTACTACACTTTAAAATTATGAAAACTATTATCAGTTAAATTGCTTTAGTGTAGAAAATAAATATTACATATCAGTGGAACGTTGATTTAGTTCAGTTGATATAGTTTAGATTAGTGAATATAAGAATTATTAACAGTAATTCTGCCTCATACCCTAGGGTTTACTTATTCTTTGTTAAGGGTTTCCTTACTTTCCAACTCCTCAACGATTACCACAAGGTTATTTAACCTTCGTTTTTTTTTTCTCGAACTGACTATGCTGTTGACCTGGTAAGGTCTTTACAGCTTCACCGGACTACTAAGGCGAGCGTTTAAGGCACTCGGCCGATTATATTTTTAGGTAACACGCCCAAGAGTGCTCGGCACACCTCGGCTTGGGCTGTTACCTGAGAAAACCCGATCTGACCTAGAAAACCCGATCTGACCTATATTTAACCTTCGTATCGTATCAAAAATAGGGTTTTACCAAAAGTAGCACCCTCAAATACTATATTTGCAGCGTCGAATTTTCGTCAGACGTTTTACTTCACAAAATATGCTACTGTGACGTAAAATTGGACTGATTTAGTTTATTTTACAAAGTACAATTTTGTAAGCTATTTTATTAATAAGAGATGCCATGCAGGTAACTTAAAAGAGGACATCCGTTACACGTATGTGATTTCTCTTTACTTAAACATTTGTTTTGCATTTTTTTATACTGTAAAACGATACATTCAGGTGTTCCTAAAGTTTACGTTGTAATCATCTCGATAAGCGCTATCTTATCTCTCACACGCTGCAAATATTCAATCAAATTTAGTGCCAATTTCACATCCTGTTGATCGATAACGAAGCAAACAATTTCATAATTTTAATGAAAATATTCCATAAAGCCTGGTCATTAGTGTGAATCAATTTACGTCAATTTGTATTTCACTTTAGAAGATTTTGTTTGATAGAGCAATAATAATTAATCAACCCGCCGAGATAGGTCGGGTTGGGTGGCTTGAAGCGGACCGAAGACTCCCTATTTACAACTTCCTTTTGAGAACTGAAGAGACATTTAACATAAAAGGATAAAATGGGATTTTGTAACTTTCGAATAATTTAGAAATTTTATATGGACAGTACAATATGGTTGCTTCAAAAGAACTGTAAAAGAGATAGTAGCAGTTACAATATAAATTTATTTTCATATTTATCTTCTATAGGCCTTTTCATCTCTAACAGATGATTCAATTAGCATTCTGGAGGTACTTTTGTAGGTGGCTGACAAGACCGATCCGGGAACGAATCGTTCAGCCGCACATTCAGCAAGTATGTATACTATATGTTCCCCCAGGTGGACGAGGGTTGGAGGCCTCATGCGTTTTTCTAGTTGCCTTTCACGCATAAGATCCTTTCAATTGTGATGAAGAACTAGATGGTGTTCGCGACCTCATTCACATGAAACGTATTTGACTTTCGACGTGAACTATGTCCTATTTTGACTAAATTTTTATTTTTTTTAATTATAATTTTATCTTTACTGTCTAGCTCCTAGCCATTAGTCGTCACTTGAGGTTCAGTCTCATTACATTCATATCGATTGAAAATTTTTTAATGATACTATTCTTACAAAAAATAGTTCTAAAAATAATTGGTATATAATATCTATAATATTATAAATGCCTTAACTACTACACCGAACATCATTAAATTTCGCACACACGTTCTCAAAGATACAAAGAAACGAATAGAGTATCTGTCATCCAGAAAAAAGATCTGTTCTCGGAGATAGGTCAAATCTACATGAATGCGTGCGAAGCTGTGGGTAAAAGCTAGTAATAGTTTACGAAAACCAAATAGAGTTAAATTATACCAGTATAAGAATTTATGGTTATCAAGCGAACGAGTATGATAGTATATTTTCTCACCGTCTCAGCGTAATTACTGTTTAATAGATGTAATATTTCATTGGAGTCAAACTATGGAATAATCGTATTACACGAGCAACATAAACATTCTTCAATAATATGTTACGTACAGCATAATAATTTACTTATAGTTTATATAATTATCTTGTTTTAACAAAATAACAGAAGTAGAGCTGATCTAATTAAATATTTATACTTGTATTTTATATCAAGCCAACTGTTTCATATTTTATTTGTAAAAACAACAAATCACTTATAAATTTCAGTATATAACGGTAAAAATAAAATTGAGGATGGCAATAATAATATATTATGAGTAGGTAATTATTAATAACTAGGTGTACCCGCGACTTCGTTCGCGTTGAACCTTATGTAAAAAAACAGTGATTAATAAAGTCATGTGAATGTATTAAGTCCATTTGCTTATCTACTATTCTCTCGTATTTAATTCGAAGCCTTATTTAAATTACAATAGCTTTTGATAGAGTAGACCGATTTTAATGAAACAAAGACTAAGTTACTCTCGAGGGTATGCCTTATGATTTTCTTGATGAGGTTTTATTGTGAACGCAGTACTTTAGCAGTGATACGTGTTCATACAAACAGACAGACAGACATTTTTAAAAATTATTGAAATGTATTTTATAACTTATTCTTAGACACCCGCCACAATTGTTTTCACGAAAATCGAAAAAGTACAGACACGTTATATTTACATTCTTATTATATGTATAGATAAATGATTTATAATTTCTCCACTTTAAAAAAGAAATACCCCCCAAATGTTACCAATAACTAAGGCCTCTCACAAACAGTATAAATTACAGTATATTCTTAAATAATGCTATTCCTTGTTACTTTTTTTTTGCAATAGAGAACCTCCGTTAGTAAAGAAAGCATCTATTTATTCCTGAGCTGATGAGGAATCTGATGGTCGGATTGATAATTACCATTCTCAAGTCGAAAGTTTATCGCCATATGTTTATCAACAACAACCATCCGGCAACAATAATTGAAACCAAGATCTGAATATTTTTCAATGTTGACCATCATTATAATTAGCACACCTAAGTGTTTTTCATGAAAAATGTTTTTATGCTATCTATTTTCCAGTTAATCGCCATTAAGATACCTATAGCTACAGCACATCGCGTTTCTGTAATTCCAATGAAAATTCGTATGTTAACAAAATAAATATCTACGCAATAACCGTTGTTGACAACAAATGTATAGTAGTTACAAAAATAATACTAACGACAAATAATAAAAAAACGCTCGCACAGCCGCGAATACAACTTAGTCTAACTATAAATAAGAACATGGTTCGAAGATGCGTTCAAAGGTTGTAAGAAGTGTTTTAATTAGAGGAGTTAGAACGATAGTGTTGAAGTTGAGCAGCTGGTCGAAGGGCACACAGAGCGTAGGTAGGGACTCAAACGACAGCGACAGTAATTATCGTGGTGTCGGCGTGTCGACGACTCCCGGCAGATCGTTCACCCCGAGGGTCGTACAATGCGCGCAATATGCAACAGACGGGATCGCGCCGCAGCCATCACAAATCTGGAACAAACAACCAAGTACACGTACTCTCGTACAATTAGTGCTATCGGATGCTAACTACGCAATTGATCCACAGTCATATCTTTAGTATAGGTAACGTGTCTACAATAAGTTTTAAACTATTGACCTTAACCAAATTATGAGAGCAATTAGCAATACGTAAGCAAGTTACTAATAGTAAACCCTATTACAATTGATTAATTATAATAAATAATTAATCAACAAACATTCAACTGTCTTTTTCATTGAATGTCGATTGAAAATAGTATTAAGTGCAATGTGGAAAAAATTAGATTACAAATTATTACAATTGCTATATATAAGATGTTAAGCTTGTCTCTAGCAGATAGTCTTCTGAATTACTGATTCGATTCTAAAATCACATTCACTAATAAGAAGCTACATTATATCTCTGAGTGATCTATGTTATGTTTTATCCTTATAAAAACTTTTATTGTAATTACTTGACAGGAAGTAGCGGGCTGTTGCTAGTTCAATATAAAATGGTTTATAGGAACTAATAAGAAAAATTTACTTATGCAAGAATAATTACTTAACGCTTACAATCTCATAACTGCATATAGAACTTTCTTCATTGTAACATCAGAAAAATCCTAGATTTTTCGAGCTTAGGTATTAAAAAGCTAACTCTGGTAATCTTTACCTTGAAATCCACAATTTTTTTACGGCTAACAATATTCAAGGTCAGGACTTCAGAAATTAAATTAAATAGAAAAGGTACATAAGTATAAAACAGTTAATTAATTTCATTTAAGTATATTATAATAATAAGAAAAATAGTAATTGGACGTTCCACGAACTTTGGGTTAAAAGTACATAATTTATCAGATACACTCGGTTTTTCCATATGGACATATATTTTGCTAATAGAGTAATATCCTTATAGGATATGTATAACACGGATTATTATAATAACAATAACTGTTGAAGTAGGTAAGTATATGGCGCAATAAGGCGAGACTTGCCACCCGCTGCCAGTCCGCTAAACGTGCAAGCCACTGTTCACGGCCGTCAGCCGCCCACTCGCAGCTTAAACCCATATAAAGTATTTGGCTCTCAACAACACAATAATATTTATATTTTTATATAGCCAACTGTGGCAATATGCTAATTGGGAAACAATCATTTACGAATGTTCTTAATATGTATAAAATATACAGCGTGTACAGGCACGTAGCTGACGTAGCTATACGACTTTTGTATGAGCTATTATTTATTGGAATTTTAATATTTAATATTGATCAACCACTCCATTCACATCTAATTCAGTCGTATTACTAATATTATAATTATATTTAAAATGCGTAAATGTCTTGCAAAATTTCTTTGCAAACAATGTGATTCGTTTTCTTTCATCTCCTTCGCATGTGCGTCACACCGCTTGCTCCACTTCACATATCTGATACACAGTCTATTAAAACTTCAATAACTTTACATTAGACTAGCGGACCCGGCAGACGTTGTCCCGCTCTCATTATTAAAAAATCCTTGACAAATTATATACCAAAATGTTCCTCATGAATCACTTTATCCACTGGTGAAAACCGCTTGAAAATCCGTTCAGTGGTTTTTGAGATTATCGCGAACAGACAGACAGACAGACGCGGTAGGGGACTTTGTTTTATACTATGTAATGATTAATATTTCGTGATAATTTTAAAATAAAGACAAAGTGTGTGTCTAAGAAGTAAAAACATTAAGTGATGCGCACACAACGCCAGACCTCTATCGTTTTCTTTATATTGATATATCGACGCTTTTTACAGCTCATCATGGAACAGTAGTAAACAATGCTATGATTTTCTATATAAATTTAGAATACAAAAGAAATATATTCACTTGAAATTTATAAATAAAAGGGGACCAACACACGGTGAGAATTTTTATATTTAGCTATATAAGAGCGCAGATGTTCAGCCCAATATCATTTCATGTGACCTTTATTCGGCTTCCTGTTTGTTACATTATTCATCTTTATAGGTTTTGTCTTTAACAAGAACCTCAGAATATGTGAAGTTAGCCAAGCAGGAAATCAAAATATCCTATCACCTTGCCATTTTTCCCTCACGATATTTTCCTTCGCCGAAATCTGAGATTCATTGTACGATTTGAACTTATATCGACCGAGACTATATTTGTAACACGCTAACACGTATACATCAATACGATGAATTATACGGAATCTGCAAGAAGTTAATGTACCTTACGACTGGGCGAATTTGCTCGAGTTTTCGCCCACGTGGAATCAACATAAGGTGTTTATGATGACGTCATACTGTTCCACCATTCTGACGTCTCCTTGGTAGTTCATTCTCCTTTCAAATCATATACAACACATTATATTTTTGGTATTCTTGAAATGCCAGACATAAAACATAATTTTCCTAGAAGATCAGTTCAAACTGTAGTCACGTTTATTATCAACACATACAATAAATAATTTTGCTACCTTTATTAACTTAATTTCGTATCTGCGTTTCTTAAAATAAGCTTCAATATATTTGCTATGTTTAATAATATTATCATACCGTATCATATTTGCTACTGTGCCTTTTCATTCATATACGAATAACTACTCGGTTTCCATTTTAAGAAGATAAAAGCGAAGATTGTTCGTAATTTTTTGAGTATGTTATTTTTAAATAAGCAACACGCAGGTCTCGTTTCATAAATTAAATTATATACTACCATACAAAACTGAACGGCTACGAGTGAGACTGGATTGTATTTAAGTCCTAGGTATAATGGTGGGGCCAATGTCTTATTGTTCTAGCTATTCTTCAACTAGTGTATCAACATTCCGCATCGGGTGTCACTAAGTAGTCAACTTGCCTTGATGTGGTCGAACAAAAGAATGCTTGCTCTATTCCCAGTATTCTTTTCTAGTAGATACCTATAAATCCACTTACAATACATACGATGTGTAACAAAATGAAAAATATTTCACATTTTCCACTTATAAATCGATTCGCTGTGCGGTGATTCGTGTCAGTATTGAAAAATAGATTACATCCACTTTGAAGCTGATGTTGCATTAAATTCAATAGCGAGGAACAATTTTATAGACCGTCGTTTACAATATCCATATCTATTGTTACATTTACAATAGACGTAAAATCATCTATTTTTTTTTCTTAATTTTTTTAGGGACTTTTACGATTTTTGACATGTAAGTCCCATCGTAACTTATATCTATGTAATATATACATCATATACTTATATATAAAACTCTTAAATCTAAATAGACTAACTACTAAACCTAAATATACTTACTACACAGCTTTTTGCAACAGTCCGATATCGGTTCTGCCAGAATGCTGTTGTACACACCCACATCCTCGATATTAATATTGTATTGTTTAATAAAACGCATCCTCGCAATTTGATTTATTTTGCTCTCTTTCAAAAAGTGATGGATGTCGTCAACCTTAGCACACACGTTGCAAATTGGTGAATTTATAATCTTCATAAGATATTTAAACTTCCCTGATGGAATATGTCCAGACCTTAATCTAAAAGTAGAAGTAAGTAGTGTTCTGTTTAAAATGACTTTTTAGGGTTCCCTAAATTAAGTTTATGTAAAAAGTTTAGGTTCACTCTCGCATCCCGCAATATTTACTTGTACAGTGTAGTATTTATAGCTTTTTATCCGCTATAAATTTGGAATTTGGGTTGGCACCGACTTCAAATAGATTATTAGGTATATATACCTACTAATATTTCTTTATTTTATAAATTTACATGTAAAAGGTATTGCTAGGAATTGTTTCATTCATTGTATATAAATGAATCGTAATATTATGTATGTCTTTACATCATTTTAATATGTTGTCTACGATTCTACATAAAAAACATAAAGTCTGTCTTCGCACATTTTTGTCTCATTACTTAAGGTAATAATTTAGTTATGTTTCGCGTTTTAGCACCTTTAATGATTTTTTTTATGTTTTTTGATATTAAAGTCGGTTTGTTATTATTTTTAATTTATAATGAAATATTAATAACTTTAATTTACGTAGCAATAATGGATATTACCATAGCCTTTAATTTTGAAATGTATAAACAAGAATTGTGTGCATTTACCGTGTAAAAAATCTATAGGTGTATTTTTTACGATTGGGGTTTACGTTTACAGGAAGTAATTGCGATTAGTCGTTCAATAAAAATCAAACGCAAGTTAATCTTCATTTTCGTAGTAATGTGAAATTATATTGAAAATAAAATAACTGACTATAATTTTTATTATAGTAAGCACTAGCGTTGTCGTTGACGTTGTCTCGCCCTGATAATAAAAAAAAACCTTGACAAATTACATAAATAAACCTTCCTCATAAATCACTTTATGGTAACACTGGTGTACATTTTACTGGTGAAAACCGCATGAAAATCTGTGGTGAAAACAGACAGATGGTAGGTGGTAGAGCCATGTTGAAGCTATTACTGGTTTCAGCATGAATGGGTCGGCTCTCCCGGGGTAGTACCACCCTCTCATAGAAAACCGACGTGAAGTAACAGTGCTTGCATTGTTGCGTTTCGTTCGGTCAGTGAGAGCGCCGGAGACCCACCTCCCCTCCCTTTCCACTTTCCCCTTCCCCTTCCCTTCCTCCCCCCTCCCCCACACAGGCTGGCAACGCACTTGTGACTCCCCTGGTGTTGCAAGTGTCTATGGACGGTGGTGATCACTTACATCAGGTGACCCACCTGCTCGTTTGCCTCCTATGATATAAAAAAAAAAAAAAAAGACAGACAGACGTGACAGAGGACTTTGTTTTATAATATGTAATGATATAATCCTGTAGTCAATTCAATATAGAATCATGCAAAATATGTTTAAGAATTAGTAATTTAAAAACGTCTTTTTCTGTTATTTCCAAGCCTAATGAAAGTTTATGAATCACATTATGATTATTTTACAGGCTTCATCACTTCTTTATATGCTTTGTGACAGGTATAGTCATGTTGTTCTATTATAACTAAATAATTTAAATTAAATCATAAATAAACCATTTGTATTCTCTATAATTAATTAAAACCTTTGAAACGATCGATATTTATGTGAATTATATTAATTGTGTGACCAATAGAAGCAAAGTTAGTTATTATCAATTTTATTAAAGTTAACCTTATGTTAACTTACAATACTATAGACTAATATCACAATGATGCCACTTTAGCTGTGTTTTATTTTTATTGCAGACGAAATTTACAGATATTAGAAACAATAGTTAAGACAGGACCAATCACAAATTTTTAGAGATATTTTTTTCATGGTTAACGCAAAGGAAATAAAACCAACCACGTAAAACAAAATAGTGAAAACAAAACGTAATTACTGAAAGAGCCTTTGTTTAAACGTACATACAATAATGCCAAAGAACTCAATACTACTATAGAAATAAATGAACTCGTTTGGGTTTTATATACAATCTGTCTGTATGTAGTTCTATACAGTAGTGTATATAGCAATATGGATCTAATGTTATTAAATGCATACAGAAAAAAATTCAAATGTGTGCGATACTTTTTAAAAGGCGTAATTATTCATTTCAGTTAGTTAGTTTTCTAAGCTGATCAAATGAAATGATTATAAAGATAGAATACATATTTAAAAGACCGCCTTCAGTAGGATATATTGTTAATATCATAAATACCTAAAAGTGGCTAGTATGGCAAATGTGCGTTAAATAACTGAGTATAGTTTAAAGAATATTGCGATATATCTATATCTATACATATAAAAAGAATGTATATTAAATCTAACTTGTCTGTACTTTTTAGATTTTTGTAAAAAAATTCTTGCAGGTGCCTTGGAATAAATAATAACTATTCTCATACTACTAATAGTATAAAGTACTTAAATCATTTTTAGAAATGTCTGTCTGTCTGTCTATTTGTATGAATACGCATCACTGCTCAGTGCTGAAGTACTATGGTTACTACATAGCCTCTCTAAGAAAATCATAAAGCATATCCTCGAGTTTAGTCTTGGTTTCATTAAAATTGGTTTACTGTATCAAAAGTTATTGTACTTTTAATGACCACGCAACTCAAGTACGAGAGACAAGTAGATAGTAAATGGACTTAATACATTCGGTTGATTTTATTAGTCACTGTTTCCTTACATTAGGTTCCACGCGGACGGAGTCGCGGGCACAGCTAGTAACTAATATGAATAACGAAGAACTGAAAACTTACTTGCACCGTCAACTGCTATCAATTGTTCTAATAACTACTTATACAGGTGGAAAATTATTTGTCTTAAATTATTCATTTGCAATTCAATACATAGAGTTTCCATTAAGCAAGTATACAATGTTTAGCTCTAACGACGTTATGTCAATTATTGAAGCGTAGTAAAAGACTTGTAATGCGGCGGCAATATGGGGACATGAGTACATTAGTAAACGTCATAAACAACAAAGTTCATTAGACTGTTATTATCACTTATATAAGAATTTAACTACTTCAAAATAGTGTATTTATTTATATGACTCGGACAATTTTCCTATCTACCTGATTTGTTAAAACGTTAGTTCTTTGTTTAAAAGGCCATCGACTTCCTTATCTGCTTGCGTCCTAATAATCTACTTGTATCGAAGCTCGTCGCGGTGCGGCACAGTGAGGAGAACTCAAATTTATTGTATTATTTTTAGTTACGTACTCTAAATATTGAGTCGTAATCATAATCTCAAGGAAAATGATAAAGAGACCGTTGAAAGTGTATACATATTTTTTTGCGCCCGCTCATAAATCTGGTTATACTTATCCATACAATAAAACCACCACAGAGCTCCCTTATTCAATATTTAATGAAGTCTATTTAGTAAGGACTGCTGACAGAAGTGAAATCTCAAAACGACGGAATAACTGTGTTGATTTTGTCATTTTGAAATATGTTATGGTCTGAATTATTTAAATTTCATAATTTGTAAATTAAAATTACATTAACACATTAGTCTGGTTTTCATATCTATTGGCACTCTGAGCAATAATTATATACATTTTTATACAGTTTATTAATTAACCAAGCATATGATGGGCTGCAAAAGCTTAAGACAAAATATCAATATTACATGTACACAGGCCGCTATACTACGCGTCGCTAGTCTGACACGCAACACGCAAGCACAATAAGATGACGTCCAGGTGAGGCGTTTTACGCGCGAGTCGACTCGCGCGTACTCGAGATACTAGAGCTACATATATCCCGTCCAGATGGTGCGGCGCGTTTTCTAACTCGCGCGTAAAACGCGTGCAATGAGCGAGACTCTCGACTCGCGCGTGGTCCGCGCGAGCGTCGCGCGCCTCGAGATACTCAGAACCCATTGCTGCGTCCAGTACTACGCGCGAGTCAATCGCGAGTCGACATAGTCGTCAGTCGCCTATCCGTACGACGTATGCGACGTTTCCTAGGGTAGAAACGCGGTATCTGGACGCAATATATTTTGAAGCGCGCGAGTCGACTCGCGCGTAAATCGCTTCATCTGGACAGGCTCTAAGTCACGAGCATGTCTAGGTCATCGGTGACGTGAACTGATAAGTTTTTCCTCTACCACAAAACGCTCAACGCGGTTAAAGAAGTTTTCACTTCAAAAACATTCTAAGTAATTCAAATTAGATATATAACACTTTCATACAATAATTTTAAACGTGAATTTCATGGCTTAAAATAAGAAAAATATTACTTTCATATTAATAAGTATTTGTTAGTACTAGCATATTAGCTGCAGCTGTGTCAATACTCCAGTAAAATACATGGTGTAGGGCTCTAATGGTTGCCTAGCTAAGCCATCCTCAAATCGGAAATCTGTCCTCAAGCATATGTAAGTATTAGGAAAAGCTTTAACGCATTATAGTTTCGTCATGTTTTCCATGATCGAAACACGTACCAGCATCCAAACACGTCACCACTTAGCCATTATTGCTTATTTTAGGTGTGGGCCCGTTTGAATAGTCAAATAAAAGTTTAAAACAAACTAGCAGTGTTTATATTGTTAATTCACATTATATTAATTTAGATGTGTTCCACCAACTACACTTGAAAGCCGTTATCTCCAGAGTTTAGCATTTTACTGTCTTGAGCCATATCTTTTATTAACATCAAATAAGATTGCGGTCCCACAAGAAAATCTATAAAGAATAAAAAAATATAAAAACCAAAATCAGATACTCCATTTCATAGCATTTTAGAGTAGTTTGAGATAAAATATTAGAAGAATTTAATTTCTATTTTAAGTACATAATGCTGTTTAGCTAAATAAATAAAATACATATTACAAATATTGTTAGGTTCCTGTTAGCGTCCTGTTTACTTTATTATTCAACTAGCTGACCCGTGCCCACTTCGTTGGGCGGTAATAGGCATTATCAAGCTCTACAACTTTTCTCTAGAACTCAATCATACATCTCTCATCGTTAAGGCAGCATTCGTAAGAAACGTTTTCGTGCGACCGTTTTTTCTCAGACTTACTTTCTAAATCCGATTACCACAAAAAAGTCTTTTCATTTTTCGGGTTAATAAATAGCGTATGACACTCCCTAGTAACGTGGCTTTCTATTGTTAAAGAATTTTCAAAATCAGCTTAGTAGGTCCAGATATTACCCCCTACAACCTCACAAATTCACAAAAAAATCCTTTTTATAATATTAATATATAGACAATATATCAAAATAAATCTGTTATATAATATGATACATGTACTCCGCAAACGTGGTTGCACTGTATTTGCTATAGCCACATGCACGCCGTACGAACGTGTCGGTCAGGGATGTTTGTTTGGGCGGGCGTCCGCCGCACCGCGTGCCGGGTGCGGTCTGACAAGCTGCTACTTACCCAATAAATACGACTATATAAACCAGTGAACTAATCATTCTTAAACCAAAAATTACACGTTCGTGACGCAACAATGCAGATATCTAATACGTTGCGTTGACATAAAAGAATACTAAAATATTTATGGATTTAGGACATAGAATTAAATGAAATTGTATTAAATAATCCAACATTATTTTATTTACCTTTATTATAGATATAAAAATAAACACAATTAAGTAGACATTTTTCTAATGTCAATATAATAAGGAAAACAACAAATTAATTGTACGTAAGCACATTATAATTATTGATTATATTACATTTTTATATATTTTACTAAGCTGCCTCATAACTATAATTTTCGTAAAAAAAATATTATTACAATAATTAATGATTGTAAAGTTTCAAATAAAATTCATACGTAATAATGAATATCATAAAATACACTCGCACTCATTAAGAAATCACATAATTATAGTGTGAAACGTATGTGCTATTTAACAAATTAGTTACCAAAATTAGTTTGTGCGGGTAGCTTAAACGAGAAAACGGAAGGCGAGGGGCATCCAGCGTCAGGCGCGAAAGGAGTAGACCCAAAATAGCCACGTGACCCGGCCATTGACTCGCTTTATCCTAATCCGTCCCACTACTCCAGTTCAGTTCGTCGATACGCGAGACAAATCAAGCCAATATGGCTCTTAATTCAAGTCAACGGTCTATGGAATAAGATATTTTGTTATTGGTTTATAAAAAAAACTAGCGGGCCCGGCAGACGTTGTACCGCCCTGATTATGAAAAAATCCTTGACAAACTATATACTAAAAGGTTCCTCATCAATCGCTCTCACCGTGAAAACCGCATGAAAATCCGTTCGGTAGTTTTTGAGTTTATCGCGAACAGACAGACAGACAGACACAGAGTATTATTCCAGGATGTGTGAATGCAGCTGAGCATTTATCTCAATGTTGGCCTATATTGAAAAATTTCCGTTGACAAAATAATTATAGATTTTGTAATTATTTTTGCACAACCGAAATCGACACGATATTGTTTCAATACGCAATAGTTTCGTTAATAACAGCTTCTGCAATTGTACAAACTTTTGACGTAAAAATTATCCATTTTGTCACAACTTCACAACCGATAATTTAACAACAGCCTGTATAATTTAAGTTTCGTTTAAGATGTAAACCACTTGAATTTCGAACTGGGACATTTTTAACACACGCACGACTTATACATAACACACAAATACATAGGTTTCAACAGTTCAATGTTAATATATGCACAAACACAAAAGGTCTCATACAGTAGTATATTTCACAAGACTGACTCACTCTTATTTCACTTTCGTATGCTCTTTGAAACATCTGTAAAAGTAGAATAATTCTAAACAAAACTGTTGGCGCTAACAACAAAACAAATTAGTGTATAATAATACGGAATTCTAAACGTACACAGTATGGGTTTTGTTACATTATTATTACTATTTACAATACAGAGCAGATGTAAAAATGGTAACCCCGTGGCCGCGGCCGTTACCGAATCAAAATAAATATATCCTCATGGTTCATATAATATAAACAAACACAACAACCTAATTCTGTATTTAGATACAATACTGCACATCTAAGATTTCACCATTACTTTCGTACTTATTCCATAACTATAAAGGTACGTCACTGGTACAGATGTTAAGAAATTAAATAGTGCAATTAGTTTATTAGCATGTGGAGCCTTTGCATATTACACATTGTTCAAATAGTTATTCAATGTAAACGAATAGACCTTCATTTCTCGTGATCTTTTCATTTACACTACAAACTCGCAACGTTCCGGAAAGAGTGATGTAATGCTTCGTACTCGTATTGTTCACCAGCAAAAATAAATACTCCTTAGTAGATATTACATGAGAGACTTTTTGGATTATCCATATTCTGATATCCGTTTTATGATATAGTTCGCGTCAAATGTTATGGCCGCCCTGAATATAGCTGCGTAGATCACAAATTTACGTAATAATAGGTATTTTATTATATGCATAATATAGAGACAACTTAAGGATAAATAAATGCCAATTTAGATTCCTATAATACTACTTTTACTTTGTTTTGTATTCAAATCTTAATGATATTATGCGCAAGCCCATACTCACGGCTATGTTCAAAGCGGCCAAAAAGTTTGGCGCGGACTATACTTATAAAGTAACAAGAACATATTTTAAATAACCCAGAAAGACCTCATGAGGCTACTTTCGAAGTGCCATGACAAGATGAAATTTACATTTCTAAGAAACGAGAGATGCCCCAAAACGTTCTGTATTTGACACTTAATTTAGTAATTTCAATATCAATCAAATCCATTTTATAAACACTACAAAAATATTCCTGCCCGTTGGATATAAAAAAATGTAAAGGGTTAACTGCATCGAAAATATGAGTAGCCTAGGAACATCTCGGAAAAATACCGCATCGAATGGTCATAGTCCTATATCGAAAAGTTCAGTAATTTTTACGTTATTAAACCTCAAAGGAACTGTATTTTCATTATAGGTATATGTAGAAGAAGATAGATTATATGTACCAAAATCTCTTATTTTATAATCTATACTATATATACTATAATATTATAAAGAGGTAAAGTTTGTGACGTTGTGACGTTGTGGGGGGTAATCTCAGGAACTACTGGTCCGATTTAAAAAATTCTTTGAGTGTTATATAGCTCATTTATCGAGAAAGGTTATAGGCTATATATCATCACGCTAAGAACAATAGGAGCGGAATACCAATGCGGGTTACCATTACCCCAAAGTAACTATTCCACGCGAACGAAGTCGCGGGCAGAGGCTATTTTTAATTAAAAAAATATTACTTATGAGTCAACATGAGTCATGAGTTAAAAGATAATGTAACTAGAAGATAAACTGATAATTGTGAATATGATAATATGTTAAACAAAAACTGCACACAAAAAATAAGAATTATCTGAACGTACAAACAATAAACGCATACTTCCATATTCACATTTCTCTGTAATGCATACTATATTCCGAGTAGGGTGTACCCAATTAGTACTAATTGCCAATTTACTATTCGAAATATTTTATTTACATACGCTTTTAACTCGAACAACATACGAGTTAACGTAAACTAGATATGCATACAAATATAAATAGGTCATGCTACAAACAAATATTAGTTACTTAATAGCGATTTGGGAATACTTCACATTAAATATCAAATAATAAGTCTAAAGTCACGAAAGAATCTCTTCGTTTTTAAATGAATTAAATGAACCTATTTATATATTTTTATAAAGAGAACTAAGAACGAAACAAACATGAAAAATATTGTTTTTTGTTTACATTTTTAGACTATAATGTACGCTAAACAATAATTAAGGTAATTATCATCAACATTAGTTTTTCAATACCGAGCTGATCCAATGTTCAAAATAAGATATGTTAGAATTGCAACAATAACGATCAAAGATAACAACACACAATTACTACATTACTCACCAGCGCTTCCAACAGTTATCTTGTAGACTAACAGGTTCACCCAGATTTGATCAAAGCATACATACGTATATAAAAACATTCACAATACACTGTGCGGTGTACCGTACGAGACTAAAGAGATGTGTGACGTAATTTCAGAGCAGATTTTATAAATAACGAAACGGCAATATAGACATGTTATACTTTATCAGTACTGTAGTTATAATTAAAGTAACAATAAAAAATCTACCGAAAACCTGGAATTTCATATACTTTGAAGACCTAATTGTCATGTACATACAATTCTTTTTCTGACTGCAATCTGTTAGGGAAATTACACACATAATAAAGTCGACCGGAATGTTATCTCTGTGTTTTTTTATACCATTGACATTTTTTTTGTTTGATATAAAACAAAATACAAATCTTTCTTACCGTCAATAAACTTCATGGAATTAATATAATTGCATTAATTATTAATGACTTCTTGCCATCGCGAGAGTCATTTGGATATCCAATTTCATAAAAATGTTTCATCTTTTGATGCGAAATATTGAAACAGTGCTTGTTTGAATTTTTCCTCGTGTTTGAATGTTTGCCTCTTCAAAAAAAATTTATGTAGACAAAAGCTAGTGATAGTCAATGGGAAATATGGTCCTATCATATACATACTTTTGTACCATTTCCTCCTCGTTAAAATTCGTATAAATATAACATAAACGATGACACATACAGTGTGTTTTAATATTATGCTTTTTATTTGTGAGTTATAGGCAACAACATTATAGACTTATAGTAAAACAAATATTTAAAAAGTTCCCTAGGAAGTAGCACTACACATGCATTTGTAACAAATGCATAAGAAAACTACATATATTTTCATTAGATAGTATAAAACTACTATTTTTCCATTAAGTATATTATAATAATTCGGTATAATAGACGCGTCCTTGATCCGTGCTATTTATTTATTTTGGAACAAAATAGCAATTCTATGTTAATATACAGTCAGTCACCATTTGGCGCATGTTCAATTTTACCCCGCGCTGACATGTAACACACTTTCGACTTGGGGTTCACACGCTTTGTTAAAAAACAATGACTCTCTGCGTTCTTTTTGTTTTCATGCAGACGACCTTTGTTGATTATAAACAATATCGTGAGTTTCATATAAGAAATCGTACAGCGTGTGATTTTTGTAACATTTATTTTGAAACGGACATTCGTAATATATTATTATACGAACATAGTGAGGGTAGCTGCATTGTTTGACAAGGTTTTGATAATTTGGTAAGAATAATCGTATTAAACGTGGTATGAATGTTGCAACTGCTTCTTAATGCACCATAAAACTATTCATCAACAAATACAAGGTTTTCGCAGTGCTTCCCACGTCCGCAGAATTGGTTTACGTCAGTGAGGCCATTACGCCCAAAATACACGCCACGCGAGCACTGGCTCCGTTTAAAAAGCGTGTCAATCAATTTACATTAGGCTTGCTATAAACGCTAGAAATAGTTATAAGCAGTACGCTGCCCGTTTATTAGAGTCAAGTATTTGAAGTGTTTCAAGAACATGGTTCGGTAATGGGTTACGCGCAGCCAATTTCTTCAAGGTTCTGTGTTCCTTATTGTTGTGTCGGTCAAGCAGATATTGTTATTTTACATTGTTAAGCTTACAATTTATAATTTTATTTATACCAAAATGGGTATATAATATATAAAAACTATTTATTTAAATGTAAACGTCTATTCTCGGTTTCTGAGTCACATTTATCTGTTCAATAGCGTTATCGGTTCGATAACTTGTCAAATTGGGTTTCTGAACACACAATCATACGATAAACCACCGTTAAACTTAACTGGCCAATATGGGCGTTTATCTTATTCGATAAGTTTTGGCATTTAAAATAATTTTTAATATCTTGACAATGACATGTCATTGACGAACAACTAACGAATTGAAAAGTTTTGTATCTAAAATAATTGAATTTATAAGTAAACTAGCGGGCCTGGCAGACGTTGTGTCGCACTGATGATAAAAAAATCCTTAACAAATTATTTACCAAAACGTTCCTCATGAATCACTCTATCCATTGGTGAAAACCGCTTGAAAATCGGTTCAGTAGTTTTTGAGTTTATCGCGAACAGACAGACAGATAGACGTGGTAGGGGACTTTGTTTTATACTATGTAATGATGATAATGATGATATAAAAATATATATACGGACACGTATTAAGTAGAAAGGGTGATGGCTTAGTTGGTACCGACACAGCGTCGATGAACGTAGCTTCTAAAGCTAGTAGCTTTAGGAGAAGGAAAACATCGGGATGAAATCTTAGCATGGTATAGTAGGGTTTTTATAAGCTCCGCTAACTAGCTACCACCCTCAAGTTTTAGATCTGTCGCCAAGCACCTGTTGGTGTATTCCGGCAGCTGCACTCGAGCGCCAGCATCCTCTAGGCTTAGCCGGTGTTATTACAAAAAAGTTAAATACGTATTGAATACTTGCTTTAAAAAGGTTTCGAATTAAATCCACCGCGATGTGAATGTTCGCCATCTTGCTCTTTTGTCTCGCTTTGGTTACGTCAGGTTAGACTTACGAAAAACGATAACGCGAACTTGCCTGGGGCGAGCGCGGTGCATTTAATTAAAGCAAGTATTTAAAATTTTTGTAATAACACCCACTCACACAACCCGGCACGAATAGTTTATAAGCTTACTAGCTTTAGCTCGTTTTAATATAGGTATTGCGTTTACTCATTAATAGCGTAAACTTTTATACGTGAAATAATTTTTTAAATCGGCTAATGTTTCTTGAATTTGGTCATTACGGACAAAAACTCAAATCTTTCCCTTTATAACAGACTAAAACTTTATACATATAGCTAGTTTATATGAAATTCTATAATTTGAATCAGGTATTTCCCGGCAACGCACTCGCGACTCCCCTGGTGTTGCTAGTGTCTATGGACGGTGGTGATCACTCAAGATCAGATGACTCACCTGATCGTTTGCTTCCAATGATTAAAAAAAATTATAATTTGTCATAATCTAATTTTAAAAATCTATTTTTGCTATCCTAAAATATGAGCTGAACATTTAGCGCCTATCTGTGAACAAATCGCAGGCAGCCACCAACTCCGCTCCAAATTAACTTCTGACCTAAAGCGCTGAATTGAACGCCGCGCACGCCGCGTCTCTTCTACGCATGTGACCCTTGTGTTATCTATTTACACATCATATTATCAGCACAAGTTATGTATTATTTGATTTATATAATATCACCTTACTATATTACTGTATATCTTTTATTATTGGAATAAAAATCGTTAAAAGATAAAAATATTTATTTATTTTTATAACAACACTATACTGCTGTATGACAGTCGTCCTATATTGTGAAATCCTTAAAGTCCTTTGCCACGTCTGTCTGTTTGTTCGCAATAAACTCAAAATCTACTGTACAGATTTTCATACGGTTTTCACCAGTAAATAAAGTGATTCATGAGGAAAGTTTATGTATATAATTTTTCAAGTTTTTTATTATCACGGCGGGGCAACACCCGCAGGGCCTGAAAGTAAATATTAAAAAAATATTTACACATGTAAGCACTTGAAGTAATGACGTATACAAAGGTATATATAATCCTTGAAAAGACCAAAAGTAGATTGTTACCTGTCATATTTCTATCACAATCCGTTTATTCAACAATACAACGTTCGCACCAATTCAACCAGACATTCCGATATCCTGATACAATTTTAGATTCAGCCTAACCAGTCTAGTGAACGGGTATAATATAGGTACATATACTAATCTATTTCAAAACCATAGTGTAGCAAAACACTGCATGGATTTAAAAATGTAAAACACAATTAAGGTATAATGGAACCGTATGCAAGGAAACTGAAGTTAATAGAATTATCATGGGTGAAATTAATACAGGGCGTTGTGCAACCTTGTGCAAAATGACATTTTACCAGGTACTTGTAACGAGACGGTATTAATTTCTGCGATTGCGATTTATTCAGAGGTTGGAGATCGGATCATGCGGAGCGTGTTATGAAAACGAAGACCGGTTTCGAAAATATTTCAATTGAAAGCCCTCGACATCGCGCATGTATAATTTTATTGTGCTGCCCAATCGGTTGCAACATCGACATTTCTGTTACTGTCTGCGATACGTCCAAGTCCATCCGGATTATCCAGACTGAGCACGTTTAGCTTGTTACTAATTTAAACTAGTAAATCTTTAAGAAAATCAACAATTTAGTATAGAGCCTTTGCTCGCATCTTCGCTTGCGTTAATGTAGATTTGACCTTCGGGAACAGTTCTTTTTTTGTAACTGAAAAATGATATACCCTTTTCTGCACCCCTGACAACGTATGAAAAATTTCATTATGATCGGTTGAGTGGTTTTTTTGTATATCATAGGAGGCAAACGAACAGGTGGATCCCCTTAATGCTAAGTGATTACCACCGACCATAGACACTTGCAACACCAGGGGAGTCGCAAGTGCGTTGCCAGCCTGTGTTTGGGGGAGGGGGAGGGGGGAGGTGGTTATCCGGCGATCTCACTGCTCAAAAGAAACGCAACAATGCAAGCAATGTTACTTCACGTCGGTTTTCTGTGAGAGGGTGGTAATACTCCGGGCGAGCCGACCCATTCATGCTGAAACCAGTAATAGCTTCAGCATGACTCTACCACCTACTAAACCGTTCTATGTCGTTAAAGCGTCAGACCGTAACACACAAACAAACGCACATTCGTATTTATAGTATCAGTAAGGATAGTTAGGATCACTACTAAAATGTTTGATTTACACT